>CM024755.1:98777663-99368423 GCA_014218235.1 Colocasia esculenta | reverse complement strand
GCAGCAGCAGAGGCCACAGCAGAAGAATCCGTGGTCATTGGCAGCCTATTGGAGAAATTCCTCCAGAGAATATTTTGCT
This sequence comes from Colocasia esculenta, assembly GCA_014218235.1. NCBI lineage: Eukaryota > Viridiplantae > Streptophyta > Magnoliopsida > Alismatales > Araceae > Colocasia > Colocasia esculenta. The sequence continues at coordinate 99,368,344 of CM024755.1, read as the reverse complement.
AGTTGTGGGAACCTTTGAAGAACTAAGCCCCACCACTATTGTGGCATCTATTCTTAGAGATGTGCTGGAATCCATCTCTAGCACTCAAGGAGAGCCTGAGAGGTTCAGTGAATCAGTAGCTCCAGAAGCCGTGGCATCAGGCCACACTGATGAGATCATCATGGAGGAAGCTCCTAGTCAGGGGGAGCAAGCAATTTCTCATGTGAAAATATCAGTGGAAGATGCTCCTATTGAGGGGGAGCAATCTATTGATGAGGAGGCAGCTCCTCAGGGGGAGCACACTGAAAATGTCTCCATGGATAATGAAGAGCATGTTGGATTTAAGGAGCCCATTGCAAGGGCTCATAGCAAAGGAAAAGAGTAGCTCATAGGAAGCCCAAGGAGAAGCAGCTGAAGATTCATTGAGCCTGTTATTTCAAGGCTGAATGAGCAAGGAAGACTCTCTCATCCTGTAGTATGATATTCAGTCTCTTCTTATCGGCGAAACCTCAGCAGCAAGCGAGATTGGGGCCTTGTCCACTGAGGTACATAGCTTAAGAGATGATTTTACAATGTTCAAACAATTATGCAGATGGATGAAAGGTGAGTTCGACAGTGTCAAGAAGCTTATCTCATCGAGGGAGCAATCCTCCTCTGCCCCTCCTATTCCCCCTCCTGCTGATCCAGTCAGCAGTTCAGGGCCTTCTCATGCTAGGCATCAAGAAGAAGAGGTCGGGCCATCAGGGCCATCTGGTATAGCAGAAGATCGGCCATCAGGGCAAATTGTGGTAGAACCAGCAGGGCCATCTGGGCCTCAGGCAGTTCAGAAGGAACCAGTAGGGCCATCAGGGCCAGACGAGGTTGTTTCAGGGCCAACAGGGCCAGTGGTCTCCGAGGATGTGCAGTCAAGTGTAGAAGAGCTAGCAGTTGCTCCTAAAGCCCCTGAGCCTTCATCCCTTGCAACACCAGCCCCTTCTTCACTACCATCCTCATCCATAGCACCACCAGCACCACCTACATTCAAACAACCCATGCCTCGTACCATATCTTCACCAACTCCTTTTCAATCTCCATGTATTTCCTCTCCTCCTACTTCTCAAACCATTCCTCCACCTCCATCTATCCTTGAAGATCCTCCACCTTCCTCATCAGCTGGAGTCTCCTCCTCATCTGGTCCTTCATCCACTAGACCATCATCCACCATTACTCCAAGAACACTTCTTCATCCTCCTACTCCACCTTCCTCTATCACATTCATACCTGAAAAACCACAACTTGCCAGTGCTTTTCACAACCAATTTGAGGATGAGTTTAAACGCTCTACACTCACCTCAATCCTAGCAGTTGCCACTCATGTTCACAGGACTAATTCCCCTAGTCCTATTCAGAAAAAGAGGAAACTCTCCACCTCTGTAGCTATTCCCTCTACACCTAAATTTCCTCCTTTTTGGTACTCCCTCACTGTTGAAAACCGAAGGAGACCAATCTATTGTGAATAGCTTCAAAAATGCATTCTTTCCACCATTTTTGGCATTCCCCATCTCAACCTAACAGATCACCTCAACATTGTTCTCCCTTATTGCCATATTTACAAAGCCGACCAATCAAAAATCTTTCATCTGGATGAGTGCAAGACTGAAGATCAGTGGGCCAAAGGGTACAAGTCTCTCTACAGTACATATCTCCTTGCCAGAGCAGATTGCATTTCTCGTTGAGATCACCCACTCACTCTCTCTGAGTGGTTTGTTTTTCATCATCAAGCTATCTGGGCCCAGTTTATTCTTAAAGAAATCAGAATAGCAAGGTACTTTTAGCTTTATAACAATTACTGCTATCTTCACAAAATCCCTGAGGTACAGTTTGGCCAATTCCATGGAGCTCTTGCTATCCTCCGGATAGGACACCCTGTGAATTGCTCCTTCACAGTGGATTTCACTATCCTCAAAATGCTTGATATAGTTTTCCTCCCTAGTTACACTCTTTAGTTTTGGACTCCTCAGCTGGCTCTCATGCCTTTGAGAGATTTGCTCGTGTAATGGGACGATTATCAGCTCAGCAGGGTCGCCTCCCCTCATTTCAAAGATTTATCTTCAGAGAATATCACTTGGGCCACATCTCCTCCAAAATTCTAGCTTCATTGATCTCCGAATGTGAAAGGCTTTCTCCCACAGATTGGGAAAGGCACTATCATCAATCTGCTCTTCAGTTGGAGTCTATGAACAGTTCCCTGGTTAGGGCTGGTAAGCCCACTATATCTGCTGAAGCCTTCTTGGACTTGAACTCCATCAATCTTGTTCAGGAACAGTATGTTCAATGGGCTCAGCGGTATTTAGCTTTCATCTCCTTAAAAAAGGACCTGCAGGACCACCAGATCTTCTATCCTATAAAACTTGATCGTTTCCTTTAGCATGCAAGTTTTGGGAAAAGCACCTATTTCAGATTCTCCCTTGATCAGGAGAAATATGCACTTTTCTTGGAAGATCAACGATAGCTTTACATCAAGCGCATGGCTTCTGAAATGGGTGCATCTTTTTCTATAGAATCTAGCATCGTTCGTCAACTCTTTGAAGATCTGGAGATTAGGGCTTGGCAAATCATTTCTCGGCATGCCTCTCTCCTTTCTCCTATTGTCTATCTGCTTGTACCCCCTCAAGCTTATTCCAATCATCTTCTGTTCTCTCATTTATCTTTCTCTCTTTCTTTGTCTTAATGCTTTAATGACAAAAAGGGGGAGAAATATATATTTCTGAAATACATCTTATATGATTCCGAAATGTCACTAAAGTTTTATTTTAGAACATCTTTGTTTAATGCTATGTTTTGTCATCACCAAAAAGGGGGAGATTGATGATCCAACTATCCACATGTAATTTATACAAATTACTTATCTATTTTGGTGATTAACAAAACTATTCTAACGAATTTTCTATAAGTCTTGAGCACAGGGAATAGAACAAGGAAAAACAAGCCAAATGGTAAGCATTATTCCTACTGTAGCAATTTTGTTTCAAAGTGTAAAATCTATCTAAGTCCACATAGACTTTCTTTATGCTACAATGATTTCAGTAGAGTTGTAACAATTTGCCCATAACGATTTCGTAAGTGCCTTATCGATTTTAGATTCATAATGATTTCTGAAAGACTGAAACAACGTTTTGGATTCAATGAAGTCGATCTCAGAACGATTCGTTAAAGTGGGTACAACGATTTGCTCTCACAACGATTCGTTAAGTGATTGCAACGATTTGCTCTCACAACGATTCATTAAGTGATTGCAATGATTTGCTCTCACAAGGATTCGTTAAGTGATTGCAACGATTTTCCCTCACAACGATTCGGTAAGTGATTGCAAAGATTTGCTCTCACAACGATTTGTTAAGTGATTGCAACGACTTGCTCTCGTAACGATTCGTTAAGTGATCATAACGATTTGTTTTTGTATCGATTTCTTAAGTGAGAACAATGATTTGCTCTCACATCGATTTCTTAAGTGATCACAACGACTTGCTCTCGTAACGATTCGTTAAGTGATCATAACGATTTGTTTTCATATCGATTTCTTAAGTGAGAACAACGATTTGCTCTCACATCGATTTCTTAAGTGATCACAACGACTTTCTTTCGTAACGATTCCTCAAGTGATCATAACGAATTGTTCCAGAATGATTTCTTAAGAGATCACAACGACTTTCTCTCGTAACGATTCGTTAAGTGATCATAACGATTTGTTTTCGTATCGATTTCTTAAGTGAGAACAACGATTTGCTCTCACATCGATTTCTTAAGTGATCATAATGACTTGCTCTCGCAACGATTCCTTAAGTGATCATAACGATTTGTTCTGCAACAATTTCTTAAGAGATCACAACGATTCACTCATTTGCACAAAGATTTCATAAGTCATGCATATAACGATTTCGCGGAATATAATGATTTGATTTTCAAGCTAATTTTTGAATAACGTTGAAAAGTCAAAGTCTTCACGCATATCTTTCTGACAGCTATTTATTTACAAAGACTGAACGTATCACTGCATGCATACAGACGTTATCTTCTATTATCATGCTTATCTTGTAAACATCTTTTAGAACAACAAATTGGCATTACTATTTTGATGAACATTCGTTCTAACGTTGACTGACATCAAGAGACAGCTTAGTTGTCTATTGTTTAGCATTTAATGTGTGCAGGTCTCTGACAACATTCGTCATACAACGTTGGAAAAAATAGAAGCCAAAAGATATTACAGAAGATCCTCTCTCTTTGCGTGCATGAAAGGATAAAGGATTGTTGACTAGAAGCTTCCAAGCGTCAAGTAGTCTAACGTTCGCTTATGCTTAGAGACAACGGGCACTTCAAAGTTCGAATTTCAAAAGGGTGATATATATAGAAGAATGAAGCTCCTAAAGCAAGAACACTGTTAGAGAACAACAAGCGATACAACGCTTACAACCTTCTGCAAGTTTTCCTAGAGCTAAGCAAAAATTCCCATCTGTTCTAGCTCTTGCTCTCTGTGCTAAGTGTAGATATGTGAGAGAGCCTTTAGTTATGAGAAGAGTTCTTTATTATAGATCTTTTCCTTCTCAGTTCTTAGCTTTAGATCAAGTGTGTTCTATAAGCTTGATCTAGGGGCTTCATCTTTGAACACTTTTCTTGTGTTGTGCCCTTCATTGGAAGGAAGACCTGGTGGGATCCAGGGTGTTGTTCCCTTCATTGGAAGGAAGACCTAGTGGGATCCAGGGTGTTGTTCCCTTCGTTGGAAGGAAGACCTGGTGGGTTCCAGGGTGTTGTTCCCTTCGTTGGAAGGAAGACCTGGTGGGTTCCAGGGTGTTGTTCCCTTCGTGTGAAGGAAGACCTGGTGGGTTCCAGGGTGTGGTTCCCTTCGTGTGAAGGAAGACCAGCTGGGGTGCTCGGTGTTGTAGTGTCCGTAAGGGGGACTATACCCTTGTTAGTGAAATCCTGAGATATTGCTCAGGGACTGGACGTAGGACTCCTAAGGAGAGGAGATCCGAACCAGGATAATTCCCTGTGTCGTGTGATTGCTTTTGTGTGTTTGGTTTTTCCTTCACTAACACTAACAATCTGCGAAGTGTGTTTTTATGACCATTCTGTGAACAGGTTTTAAGTATTAAATATTTTTTAATATCCCATTCACCCCTCTCTGGGCTAGCTAGCTGGGCAACATTCTGGACGTGGGAAGGAGCCAGGGAGAAGGAGAATTCGAGAAGAAGAAGTCTCTCTCAAGCTTCATCCCGAATTCTTCAAGTTCTTGCCCTAGGAGAGAAAATCAAGTCAAGGTAGGCATTCTCACGAGCATAAACTATAAAATTTTAACTGTAGGTTCTTCCCATCATCATGAGCAATACCCTCAAGTTTCATGATTTATCATCAAGTCAATATTTATTTCTTGATTTTCGATGTTCTGCACTTATCTTGACCCCGAACCCCCTTATTAAATCTTGTTCTCCTTCTACACTTAATCTCATGCCACTGATTTTTTATTGGATATTCTGATGGATGTTAGGTTTCATTTGCCCCTAAAAGCCCTAATTTCCGTACACTCTATCATGTGAATTAATTCGTTGATCCCAACTGTACACAGTTCCATGTTCGTTATGAATACTCTCTGTTAAACCATGTTGAAGCCTTCGTTGCTCTCTGATTCTGATTTACTGGAAGTACCCATGCATGTCTGGATCTGTTTTAAACTAGTTTCGTGATTTTTCATGCACTATACAAGTTGTTCTTAGTTTTAGAACAACCCTGTGTCAAAACAGGGAAAGTCTGGTCCCCAATCCAAGACATGTCTGATTCCCATCGGACTCGGGAACAGACCACCAGAACCCGATGGCCCGATAGGCCGCGTTCTGTGGTCTTGTTGCGATAGTCTGCCAGTCGCATTCTGAACATGACAGGCATCGCCGTCGCGATCGCTGTGCCTGGCCTGAACGGCTTGTCGCGTTCCTTACAGGCCCCTGTCGCGATCTGACCCCCTATTATGACAGACCCGTTGCGATCCATTTAAACACCTATCGCGATCTACCCTAAACCTGTAGCTACCCTTAATGGGGTGCGTCGCGTTCACAGGATTTTGCAGAAAAACCCCTACTTTGAAATGCTCAAATTGCCTACTGTGCATATACCCTTTATTTCCAGTATACCCGCAGTAAATTCACTTAAAATAAATTTGACTATTATATGTGACTTAAAATGCATACACATGACTACTTTCCATCCATGAGTTCATGATACATGCACACACTTTGAACCATTCAAATATGGCTTAATTGGCATGAACATGTGACATGATATATCTGGTAATTTATGTAATTAAATTGCGTTATTTATAAATGAACTTGTCCTCGATTTTTTCGCGTTGTTTTGGAACACCGATCTTGACGCTCCACTGTTCTAGAACTCCTCTAGAACGTCGAGCACTTGTTTCTATATACACACTTTCTTGACTTGGATGAACTCTCCGTCGGATATTCCTTCTATTGGACTAGTGAGTCTTTGTTCAAGGCCTCCATAAGTCCTCCTCTTCTCCGTCCATGGATTCCCACATGGTCGATGAGCCGGTTGTACCCCAACACCTATTACACCCTCTAGGGATCAATAAGATCTAAACAACTATAGAAGTTCGCTCTTATCTTGAATCACGCCGGACCTCTGGACTTGTGCTTAACATGGCCAGTGGTAGGGTCGTGAGTTCCACCTAACTGCCAACACCATGTGCGCGTGTTGTGCAACTGTTACTATCGCCCGTTTACTCGACGTTTCTACATGCAATGACCATAGATCTCAACTATACCCTACTCGCTCGTCTATTCACATTCTCTCTACTATCTCATCTATTCACCTAGTGCTCTCATCTATTTCTTGGTACTATCGGCCATCTATTGACTGTCTAAAGATGAACAATATAATCATTGCCTGCTCAATAGGGCCCCGATCAGGTCCTGGGAAGAGCGCCCGAAAAGTGCCATTTGCCCATGGGAGTTAACATGATCAGGATGTCGGCATTACATCCAAGTGCCATTTAACAAAGTCGAATTAAGATAATCAAAACAAAGTGCTATGTTCTCTCGTTGTCCTTTGACAACAAAGTGCCATTTAACAAAATTACCCTATGACAGTCAAAACCAAGTGCTATATTCTCTCATTGTCTTCGACAACAAAGTGCTATGTTCTCTCTCGGCTATCTACGGATAACCAAAGTGCAATTACTATCTCGATTGACGAAAGCTAATCAAAAGTGCTATACTATTTCGATTGATGAAAATCAATCAAAGTGCAATTTACTCTCTATATGGTCAACTACTATCTCTCTCTTGGCTATGCATGACACTTGCTATTACTTGACACTATCGCTACTTGCTATTGCGTTGTTATCGTTTTCTATCGTGACTTAACTTTTATCCTCGTGCTATACTTGATTCATCTGCTATCTAAACCAGGTGATTTGTGCTATTCCGATCACGTGCTATCATGCTATCTTTTACGATACTTGACTCTCTCGCTCTCTATCTTTAGTTACTCTGCCATTTAATGCATTAATTATTTAAAGCCTGCTTGAACCCGAGATTTAAATCCTACTAGGCGTTATCACTCACCCTTCGTTATTTGTTATTGTGTCTCAGGTAAGTTGGATGAAAGCGTTATACCTACCAATGGGACGGGACCAGAGTGATGAGCGATCTGAAGTCAGCTCTTAAGTTACCCTAGTACCCTGGAGTCTAATAGTTATTGCTTTAGATTTCTTTCCAATGTAGTGATGTCACTGCGCTTGTGCGTGGCTCCGAATAGTGGTTGTATAGTCTTAGTGATTTTACAATGAAATAAAGAGTTTTATTCAATTTATTGCTCAATAGATGCTCTGAATTATTCAACTGATTGTACATGTTTTCTCTACTATGTACTTTGTTCACGTTCTCGCCGATTAATTCCGCTGCTAAATTGGCGGGGCGTGACAGATCCATTTAAACAGAAACTCTTACTGATCTGACATGAGTAAGTGTGATGTGTGGATATGATGTGTGAATCAATTGGAAGAGAGTGAAAGTAAAATCTATGCAATCATCTAGTGCAAGGAGACAGATCAAACCATTGCACAAGGGTTTTTAGGTGGTTCGAAAATCACACCACTGATTCTACATCCACCCTTCACACAGTGAGGCTTCGCTACTCAAACCCGAGTACAACACACACCGGAGCAAGACGACTCCAAAACACCTTGAGCACGACGACTCAACACACAATTGGAGCACGACGACTCCAACACACCTTTGAGCTCGACGGCTCAAAGCACAACCGGAGCACAACAACTCCAACCTGAGCACGATGGCTCAAACACATAGTGAGTGAGATAACTCACAAACCTGAACACTGTGGCTCAAACACTAAGCACGATGGCTCACACACTGGCTAGATAAAAAACATAAGAGATCAGATCCTCTAGCAATGATCTGATTCACAGACTCAATCGTACACAGGAATCTGCATAGAACTTCATGCACAGATCTCTCAGACGAAAAAGAGATGAACACTCCAAGAATATGTAAAATAGATGTTGGGATGTTCCTCGGTGAAGAAGTCTTACAAAAGCTTGAATTGAAGAGTCTTGATGTAATTCGATGAAGATCCTCTTCAATTCCTGGTGCTCTGCTTCAGTGGCATCTGAATTGCCAAAACTTCTTCTTTTGCTGCTTCTCTTCTGCCTGATCTGCTTGCTTTCTCAGCACATCGCAACTTAGCCTTGATCACCACGTACCTTTGGATGTAATTGCTGGAAGGCTGGAGGCTCGCAGGCTCTGAATTGCTCTCTTGGGCACTTTTTGCTTTAGAATAGAGACAATTTCTTTTATAGCCTCCATGCAGTCCCTTTTACGTGAAGAAAATGTGCACAGTAACCTAGAAAGCATCTTGGGTTGCCATGTGTCTAAAAGGTCTTCATCATATTGCCACTTGGGTGAAAGGGCAATTTAGTAAATATAGCATCTCTCATAAAGACCTCAGAACAAAATTTCAGTCATCGGATTCATCCTCTGCACAATTCTTAGTGTGCACAAAAGGAGAGAGTCGACCTCATTCTTCAAGAGAGTCGACCTACTGTCCAACATCAATCCAAGGCTTACTAGTTAGAACACTAGTGTCGACCTGATCAACAGGTAGAGTCAACCTACTCAACAGACAGAGTCGACCACCTGTGTATTCCTCCAAAACTGGTTCACTGGATGGAAACTAGTGTCGACCTCACTCTCAGTTAGAGTCGACCTGACTGGCAGCTTGTTCTTCAGGAACTTGCTAGGCAGACTTTGAGAGTCGACCTGTCTATCAGATAGATTTGACCTGTCGTGACTTTTCTTCAGGAGCTTGTTTGTGCAGTCTGGTAGAGTCGACCTGTCTGTCACTAGAGTCGACCTACTTTGTAAAAACTTTGTGAACCTGTACAAATGAAAGTAGACCATCAAAACATGTCTTAACAGTAAGATATGAAATATTAAATATCAAGCATGTTGTTTGAGCATTACTGTTGTTGGGTTGAATGCAAATTCATATCATTTCCCTCCTATTTTGATGATGACAAGGAGTGTTCTTAAAGCAATTTAATTGAAGCATGTCAAAAACATCATACCTGAAATTCATGTTCAAAAAGTATTTTGCAAATCACATTTATCATTTATAGTCATGATAAATCATTTAACTAATGATATATGTGTTTATTTTTCAGGTACAAACATTTTTATGCAAAAGATGTGTCGACACACCCATCAATGGTGTCGACACATCAACACAGATTCAAAGAAAAAATTGTGTAAAAATGTCAAGAGTGTGTCGACACATGTCAAGAGTGTGTCGACACGAGTGGCAGTTTTCCAGAGATCAAGGGTACCCAGGTCGACACACTCCCAGGGCAGGTCGACACTAGACCCAGTTCCCAGAACAGCCAGTTTGAGGAATTGGGGCAGCAGGTCGACACACTCAAGAGCAGGTCGACACGGGACCTCTCTCCCAGAACAGTTTTTCTATCTTTGGGACAGTGTGTCGACACAACCACCAGGGCAGGTCGACACACTACGGAAACTTTTCATCCTAAGAGCTGATGGCTGCCACGTGTCCTTCTAGGGCGATCAGAATCTCTCTTGGAAAGCGTGCCCTTGTACCCCAAAAGGGTATCTTTGGAATCCTAAGGGTATAAAAGGTCCTTTTTGGCCTGCCTTCAAAGAGAGAGACCCAACCAACCTCTTAGAGCCTCCTGAAAAATTCCTGGCGGCCATAAGAGTTCGTGTCTCCCTCCTCTGCCTTCCTGGAGTTTCCTGAAGACCTCTTCTCACCAATTCAAGGTGTGAGAATTGTGGTTTGATCTTTAAAGAAGCCTCTGAAGCATCTCAAGGAAGCAGATCAAGTAGAAGCCATCGTTGGAGAAGAATTCAAGGAAGGTCCAACCTCCCAGATTGCAGAGCATCGTCTTGGACTTCATGTTTACAAGCTTCTTCCCAATCCAAGCTTCTACAAGGGAGTACACTTGAAGAACGAAGCCTTTCAATACATTTTACTTTACTTCTGTTCTTCTGAGATATCTCTTGAGATTATGCAAGTGCTTCTGCATAATTCTCATTAGTGTTCTCAAATTTCGACTAGATCTGTTGCTAGGAGATCTTGTCTTAAGTTGGTGTCTAGCAAGTCTATGTGTGAGCCTTGTGCTCAGGTTGTTGTGAGCCGGTGTGCTCAGTGTTGAGTTGTCAAACTCAAGTGTGGGTTGAGCAGTCTTGCTCAGTTGTTCTAGAGTAGTCTTGCTCTAGAAGTGGTGTGAGTTGTAAGCTCTTCAGTGTTGGAGTTGTCAGGCTCCAGTGGGTGTGTTACCCAGTTGTGTTAGTGAATCCTCACGGGTTGTGAGGGGTGGATGTAGGAATCACATGGGTGATTTCCGAACCACCTAAAAATCCTTGTGCATTTGTTTTCTGTGGTTTGACTGATTCATCCGCTAGATGCTTGCATAGGATTCGTTTTTAATTCACTTAATCAACTTGATTCACATCTAAGTTTTTCAACCCACTCCAATCTAATCAGATCAGTAGCTTTTCACTGATAACATTGCCTCTGATTCTAAATAGTTTTAAAAATTATTTAAGCTTCCGCAAAAGTGGCTAAGATCTATTCATCCCCCCCTTCTAGATCTTTTCCACACATTTATTTCGATCCTTCAATTGGTATCAGAGCGGGTTTACATCGATCTGATTTGAACTGAGCAGCTTTTGTTTCTGAGTATTGAGTGTTTGTTTGTTTGTTTGTCTGGTTGTTTGTTTGCTTGCTTGCTCAACTACTTCTCTTTGCATTTACTTAAGTGTCATGGACTCAAAGGGTTTCATAGCTGAGGGCCATTCCATAAATAGGCCACCATTCTTTAATGGTTTGGACTATTCTTATTGGAAGAACAGAATGCAAGTATTCTTAAGGGCCCAGAACTATGAGATCTGGAAAGTAGTTGAGGCTGGTCCCTATGAAAACCAGGGTGAGGAAGAAACCTGGACGAGGGAACAAATTAGGAGAGCTACATTGAATTACAGTGCCATGAACATGATTCAATGTGCTGTCCATCCCAAGGAGTATTCGAGAATCTCTATGTGTAAATCTGCCAAAGAGATGTGGGATAAACTCGAACTACTCTATGAGGGAACATCTCAGGTCAAGGAGACCAAGGCAAATATCTTAGTTTCAGAATATGAACTTTTCATGATGAAATCTAATGAATCTATTTCTGAAATGTTTGCCAGATTTATGGTGATTGTCAATGGACTCAAGGCTTTGGGTAAGGAGTATACTGATGCAGATTTGGTAAGAAAAATTTTGCGTTCACTTTCTTCAATTTGGCATACCAAGGCCACTGTTATTGAAGATTCAAAAGATTTATCCAAAATGTCTTTGGATGAATTGATTGGATCTTTAATGACATATGAAATAAACTTAAGAAGAAATGAAGATCTTATCATTAAGACCAAGCCTATGGCACTCAAAGCCTCTTCAAGCAAAGATAAAAATCAGGATAAAACAAGTTCTGAAGAATCTGAGTCAAATGAGGATGAGATTGCCCTCATGACCAGACAATTCAGGAAATTCTTGAAATATAGGAAAGGGAAAATGACTGGGAAAAAGAAATTTCCCCCAGGTAAGAAGAATATTTCCTCTTCCAATTTCAATAAGAATCATAAACCTGATGAGAATGTTATCTGTTACAGGTGCAACAAGTCAGGACACATGAAGGGAGAGTGTCCTGAGAACAAAAAGGAAAAGCACAAAAGATTCCAGAAATACAAGAAGCCCAAGGCCATGGTAGCCACTTGGTCTGATGAAGACACAAGTGAGGAAGAAGAAGAGAAGAAGTCCTCAAGCTCAGAGAGTGAGGAAGTTTGCTTCATGGCCACAGCACAGATGGAAAGGTAAATACTTCCTTTGAAGATTATAGTGTTGAAGATTGGCAGGATGTGTATGCTGAATTGGTAGAAAGATACTCTGAAATGAGAAAAGAAAACAAACACATCAAAAAGAAAATTGAAAATCTTTACCATAACCAATCTTCAAACAATAGAACCTGTGAACTGGAATCTGAAGTAACAGAATTGCTTGAAGAAAAAGAAAATTTACTGAACCAAATTGATGATTTAAAGCTTGCCTCTCAGAAGGCCTCCCAAGACTTCAGAAATTTAAATGAAAAGCTGGAAATTGAAAAACAAGAAAAACAACAGAAAATTGAAGAAATTGAAATTCTTAAAAACCAGCTAAAGGAAAAGGAGGAGGTTATCCAAACCTTCACAAAAGGCCAAGATAACCTAGAGGCATTGCTAGGATCCAACAAGACAACCACATCTCATGGATTGGGATTCAACAAAAAGAAATCAACAAAAGATAAATCTGGTGAGAAAAAGGGAAAAGCACCATTAATCAACTTTGTTAAAGGTCCCAATCTGGAAAACACTGAAATCCAACAAACAGCAAACAAAACCCCAAACAAAAACCCAAACAAAACTCAAAACAAATCAAAATTCAAAAACAAAAGAAGACTGTCAGGTCGACACAGTCCCCTGACAGGTCGACCTGTTCAACACCAAAAACCATAATCAACTCAACTAAAAATTCAAATAAAAATCTGAGAAATAAGAAAAAGGGAAAAGAAATGATCCATGAAAAACCTTGGACCTCCAAGACAGCTCCTCAAGAAAATTGGATTAATCCTTGGAACCAATGGTATGAAAATCCCTGTTGGTATTATCCTCAATACCCTTATCCAAATTTCTGGATGTACCAACACAATCCATGGATTCCACCTCCTTCTATGAACTCAAATTTTCAAATGAAAAACTCCCCTCCTACCAAAAACAAAGATCTTGGTGCTTTCATTCCTAAAAGAAAGAACAAACAGAAAAATGCTGAAAACACCAAAGTAACAAAACAAAAATCTAAAACAAATCAAATTTGGGTGAGAAAGGATTTGCTGTCTTTGTTAAATCATTCTGATGGTCCCAACTCTGTTTGGGTACCAAAATCTTCTCTCCACTGATCTTGTTGCAGGGAAGTCGTGCACCCAACACAAATGTATGGTTTCTTGACAGTGGGTGTTCACGACATATGACTGGAGATAGAGCCAAATTCTCATTCCTGCTTGAAAAGGAGGGAGGGTCAGTCACCTTTGGAGGTAAAAATAAAGGAAAGATCATTGGATCTGGTAAGGTTGGTCAAACTTCTTCAAACTCTGTAGATAATGTCTTGTTAGTTGATGGACTTGATTATAATTTGCTCAGTATCAGCCAACTATGTGACAAAGGTCACAAAGTTGTGTTTGAATCTGATTTTTGCAAGATAATAGATTCATCAACTGATAAAATCAAATTCTTTGGAAAAAGAGAAAACAATGTCTACATGATCAACCTTAATAAAAACTTTTCTGAAAATCTTTGTTTTGTTGCAAATAAAGATGAAATTGCATGGACTTGGCACAAAAGACTTGGCCATGCAAGCTTCAGAACAATGAATAAGTTGTTAAGATTGAATTTGGTTAAAGGTCTTCCTGAATCCTTTTCTAGTGTTGAAGGTCAAATTTGTGGGATCTGTGCTAAAGGAAAACAAACTAGAAAATCCTTTAAAGTCTTCAATGATGTACTCACATCTAAGCCACTAGAACTTCTTCACATGGACCTCTTTGGGCCAACAAGAGTTCTAAGCTTGAGTGGCAAAAGATATGGATTTGTAATCATTGATGACTTTACTAGATTTACCTGGGTTATTTTTCTATCTCACAAAAGTGATGCATGCCTTGAATTCAGGAACTTTTGTACCACTGTCTTAACCACTTATCCATATAAAATCAAAAACATCTTAACTGATCATGGGGGTGAATTTGAAAACACATCCTTTTCTGATTTTTGTGCTGAATTTCAGATATTCCACAAGTTTTCTTCACCAAGAACTCCAGAACAAAATGGAGTTGTGGAAAGAAAGAACAGAACTCTTGTGGAAATGGCTAGAACCATGCTTCTTGAGAGTAACTTGCCCAAATCCTTCTGGGCTGAAGCTGTGAACACAGCAAACCACATACTCAATAGAGCATTGGTCAGACCAAAAATCAAGAAAACCCCCTATGAATTATTGAAAAACAAAAAGCCAACTGTTTCCTATTTTAAAGTCTTTGGGTGCAAATGCTATGTACACAATAATAACAAAGAAAACCTTGACAAGTTTGATGCTAAGAGTCAGGAAGCTATCTTCCTTGGCTATTCTGAAGTGTCAAGGGCCTTCAAAGTGTACATAATGAAAACCAAATCTGTTGAAGAATCTCCACATGTTATTTTTGATGAAAATTCCTTTTCCACTAATGATTCTAAATCTTGCAGGGAAAAACAAGACAATGAAGAGGATGACCTCATTGTGGATTCTTCACCAACCGTTGAGGAGAGTAATAACATTGAAGAAAACCTGAACAACAACTCACAATCTCCAAATGGTTCAGGTAATACTGATTCAGAAGTGGGTACTTCTCAACAGGTAATTTCTGAACCTCGATTTCTAAGAGATCACCCATTAGACAGTGTAGTTGGCAATCTAAATGATAGAGTTAGGACCAGATCATCCTTTTTGCAAAACATTGAAGAAGACTCACTAGCTCTAATTTCCCAAATTGAACCCAAGTCAATTGATGAAGCCTTATCCAGTTCTGATTGGATTAATGCTATGCATGATGAACTTCATCAATTTGAAAGAAATCAAGTGTGGGAATTAGTGCCTAGACCTAGTGACCAAACAGTGATTGGCACTAGATGGGTTTTCAGAAATAAATTGAATGAAGCTGGTCAAGTAATAAGAAACAAAGCTAGGCTAGTTGCAAAGGGGTATAACCAAGAATTTGGAATTGACTTTGAAGAATCTTATGCCCCTGTAGCTAGACTAGAAGCTGTGAGAATTTTCCTTGCTTTTGCATCCTCCATGAAA
Source organism: Colocasia esculenta (assembly GCA_014218235.1). Lineage (NCBI taxonomy): Eukaryota > Viridiplantae > Streptophyta > Magnoliopsida > Alismatales > Araceae > Colocasia > Colocasia esculenta. The sequence goes on along the minus strand of CM024755.1, from coordinate 99,352,885 downwards.
TTCAAAGTCTTTCAAATGGATGTTAAAAGTGCATTTCTAAATGGATATATAAAGGAAAATGTGTTTGTTGAACAACCTCCTGGATTTGATAATGAAAAATATCCTAACCATGTTTTCAAGCTTAATAAGGCACTCTATGGTCTTAAACAAGCTCCAAGAGCTTGGTATGATCGTTTGAGTTCCTTTTTACTTGAAAAAGGATATTCTAGAGGTAATGTTGATCAAACATTGTTCACAAAAATAGTAAAAAATCAAATAATTGTGGTCCAAATTTATGTTGATGACATAATTTTTGGCTCCACCAATAAAGGCCTTTGCACTGAATTTTCAAATCAAATGCAGAATGAATTTGAAATGAGCTTAATGGGAGATTTAACATTCTTTTTGGGATTGCAGGTTAACCAAACGAATGAAGGAATCTTCATCAGTCAAACCAAATATGTCAAGGAGCTACTGAAAAGGTTTGACTATCAGAACCTTAAACATTCAAGCACACCCATTGCAATAAATGCTAAGCTAGAAGAAGACCCATCTGGTAAGTCAGTAGATCCAAAAACCTACAGAGGTATGATTGGCTCTCTGCTCTACCTTACTACTTCTAGACCTGACATTCAGTTTTGTGTGTGCTTATGTGCTAGATTCCAATCAAATCCTAAAGAAAGTCATATGCTTGCTGTGAAAAGAATTTTTAAATATCTTGTTGGAACATGTGACTTAGGAATTTGGTATCCTGCTGGTTGCAAGTTAGAATTGTTTGCCTATTGTGATGCTGATTATGCTGGGTGTAAGTTAGATAGAAAAAGCACAAGTGGCTTGTGTGTATTTCTAGGTGGGTGCCTTATTTCTTGGGCTTCTAAGAAGCAACATTCAGTTGCTCTGTCAACAGCAGAGGCTGAGTATGTTGCTGCAGGTAGATGTGGAACTCAGATTCTCTGGGTGAAACATCAACTTCTTGATTACAACCAAGATTTAGGGTGTGTACCCATCCTATGTGATAACACAAGTGCAATCAACCTTTCTAAAAACCCCATTCAGCACTCTAGAACAAAACACATTGAAATTAGGCATCATTTCTTGAGAGATGAGGTTGCAAAGAAATCTTTTGAACTCCATTTTATTGAAACTGAAAAACAAATTGCAGACATATTCACAAAACCCCTTCCTGAAAATAGATTCTCATCTTTAAGGAGAGAACTTGGTCTTTGTAAATGTCCACCTTCTTGATCTCTCTTAAGGTTTGGGTTGAGTGCTATGCATTATCTAAGGAGGAGTTCTTTGCATTTCATATTTCCTTGCTTCCTCAAGACACATTGTTCATATCTCTCTCATTTTCAATTCTATTTCCCTTTTTACAATAAATTCTCCACTTCTGATTGTGTTGAAACTTCTTGGTATATCAAATAGTGATTTGGAGAAGGACAAGTTATGCTTGTCTGGACACTTTCACTATGCGTGAGAACATATCTCCGCCAAGTACTAAGAAGTTAATATGCAATAATTGAGGGGGAGCTTTTATTGTTCCAAGAGAAATTCTTTTCTGATTTCAAAACTTGCACAGTTTTAACTTCCACTTCTTTTTGCTAATGAATTCTCCAACTCTTATTGTATTGAAATCTCTTGGTATATCAAATGGTGACTTGGAGAAGGACAAGTTATGCTTGTCTGGACACTTTCACTATGCGAGAGTATGTGTCTCCGCCAAGTACCAAGAAATGGATATACAGTTGTTGAGGGGGAGTCTTTGTTGACCAAGAAGAAAATTTCCTTCTGATTTCAAAACTGCATATCTTTATTATGATGACAAATGGTTGAAATCATCATCTCAGGGGGAGCTAGAAAATTCACAAGTCACCTTTTTGCAAATTTCAAAACCCTTCTTGCATTTCATCAATTCCTTGCATGATGTCCTCATTCTAAAGTCTAGAGTCTCAAAATGAACCTTGAGTGATCTATTATATTTTTACTAATCAACTTTCCACTATGTCTCTCAATCCACAGAAATTCAGATCTCTTCCTAAACTAAATAACAACTTGTGTATTGAACTTAAAACATTTCCTTGTTTGCAACTGATGACTGGATGTATTTGAATTCTATCTCACAAACTCTCCAAAATCTTATAAAATCCAACAGAGCAATGGCATTTGTGCTGAGAAACTGCACACCTTCACAATGAATGAAGTGCTATGTATGTCATGAGGCATTATTGCTAACTCTGTTCAAAGGGGATCCAAATTGAAAATAACCTCAAAATTCAAGCAATTATGTGCTATGCTTTTTGATGATGACTGAGTAACTGGAAATATTGGCGTCTAAAAAACGTATATTTTCATGTCAAAAGGTCATCATTTACCCCTTTGAGACTTGACAATGACTAAATCTTGAGTATCCAGGGACTATGGTGTGTAAAAAGCACTAGTACTTGAGTGAAAGAGATTTACATCATTTGATAGTTTGTTAAAAGAACAAAAATATGAAAATTATTGGAGATTTGTTTAGAAAGAATCATCTTCCTCCTTCATCAAGTTGTTCTTTAAGTTTGTGTTTTACTTTCAACACAACTGTGTTTAGTCTAGATGATATCTTTAATTCTTGAAAATTGAGAAACATGGTAGATTTTGGTTGATTGTTAGATACATTATATCTCTCAATTTATCATTTTGTTGATTCAAGTCTTGGAATGCTAATATCCTGTTGGAAATTGTGTGAAATACTTGAACTGTAATGAATTTTTGCAAAATACAACAAATGAATTTTTAGGCCTCTTAAAAATCCTTGAAATGATAATTCCTCTCATTATTTATCATTATAAAGATGTCCCCAAATTTCTCAAAAATTTCCTCTCAAAAATTCAAATTTCTCTCAAAGGCTGTGTCGACACAATCCTCCTTCGTGTCGACACACAACCCCAGTCAGGTCGACACACCCTTCCTCATGTGTCGACACTGCCTTCTTGCCAGAACCCTTTCAAACCTTTCGGGTTCACCTTAACCCTTGTTGTTCCTGCGGGGCAGTGTACCACTGCATCCCTTTTTGGGCATCAGGTCGACCCGACGGCCAAACTCTCACCTTTCCGGCAAGAAATTTTCCCCATTTCTCTCTAACTCTCATCCCCCTTCAATCACCTCTCCAATCTTCCATCTCCTCTCTGAAATTCCACTCCTTCCTTGCACCATGGTCCGCAAGTTGGGTCCCCGCCGTGGCGCAAGGTCTCAGGCTTCTTCAAGGCAGGTTCCGGCACAGGTTCCGGTTGAACAGATTGAAAGAAGAACCAAGCGAAGAAATGATCCTGCAGAGCTTCCAGGATCCTCTTCTGCACCTCTCAGAGCTTCAAAGAGAGGTAGGACCTCCAATACTGGCAGAGGTAGACAAGTTTCAAACCCTAGATCAGATATTTCGGGCGATTCCTCTGACCATGCTGAGGAATCATCTTCATCTTCCTCTACTGAGTCTCAAGAGGATATACCCTCAGAATCCGTCAGTGCTGCCAAACTGATTTTGAAGCCTAGAATTCTTGACCTTTCTGACACCCAATTAGCAGACTCTCTCCCAGAAATTCAAACCTATTTCTCCTTTCAATCTTGGATACCTTTTATTTCTGAATTTCAAGTCTGCTATCCAAGGTTAGTTAGAGAGTTCTACAAAAACCTCACCTGCACAGAAGAAGGTTTTAAATCCAAAGTCAAGGGGATAGAGATAGACATGCCAACTGATGTAGCAGCCTCCATTTTCAAAGTGCCAGATGAAGGGGCTGACTACCATGAATTTGAATTTGACTTACATGAAGCCTACTCAATCTTGACAGGCCATCCTGCAGATCCATCAGATCCCAAACAAACCTATGTGACAAGGTTTAATGCCAACTCATTTCCACCTGTATTAAGGGTAATTCACCACATCTTGACAACCATAGTTACCCCTCAAGGTGGTGGGAGGGATAGATTGACAGATATCCAGAGATTCATACTCTATTGCATGGTCAAAGATATCAAGGTCAACCTTCATGTGATTCTTTATCAAATCATTTCTGAAACTACAAGAGCAGACCTCAAGAGATCTCTACCTTATGGAGCACATCTGACCTTAGTGTTCAAGCACTTTGGTGTGCCATTGGAAAATGAAAAATTCCAATCCATTCCCAAGTCAAACATCTACACTTTCAAGAATATCCAGAAGTTTATGGGATTCAAGAACCAGCTGTGGTTGAGGCTCCTCCAGTTCAAGAGGAACAGCCTCAAGTTCAAGGGGAACAGCCCCAACCTCAGGAGGATCAGCCTCAGGCTCAAGGGGATCAGCCCCAAGTACAAGAGGAACAGCCTCCAGCTAAAGGGGACCAGCCCCTAAGTCAAGAGGATCAGCCTCCTATGCATGAGGATCAGCCTCAAGTTACAAATGAAGGTGATAGTCCTTTCCATGCTCCTCTCTCACCTCAGCTTCCTCATTTTTCTCCACAACCCTCATTCCAACCATCCACATCTTCTGGTGGGCCTCCTGTTCCACCAGAATTGATATCATTCCTCAATGACAAATTTGAATCCTTCAACTCCTCACTTCAATCCATGTCCACATCTTTTGAGCTACGGATTCAAAGACTGGAAAACACAGTATCTGCCAAATTTATTGAACAGAAGGCAGCTTCAGATTATGCAGCTCAAAGGTTCAATAGGTTGATTGGCACATTGGGAGATGCCTCTCTACAGTTAAAAGAGCATCAAGACAAGTTGGAGATAGTTATGAAGGGAATATTGGCAAATTCCCAAAAAGATGTCTTCAACACCAACCAAACATTGCATGAGATTTCCAGCACCAGACTGTCATTTGCTCATTTTGTGGATGATTTGGAAAGTATGAGGAATTTCAATGAGCACATAGACAAGCAGCTTAAAGCATTGACCATGGAATTCAAGATAATGCAAAGACCTGGTTGGTCAGCTGGCTCATCAAGTTCTCAACATGTTTCAGATGAACTGAAAAGAACTCAGAGCACCTTGATAGAGCATACTGATAAAATGGAGCATTATCTTCACACTCGGCTGACAACTATCCATGAACAGATAAAGTCAAGCATGAAGTCAATGGATAAAAGATTGTCAGACATTGAGATGCTTCTAGCTCCAATTCCTCCTCCTCCTCCATCTTCTACCCAATGAACATTTTTTTTGATAATGTCAAAGGGGGAGAAGAATGAATGAATTGAATGTAATATTTTGATGTAATGATCTTTTGAATGAAATGAAATGGTTGTTTGGCTTGAATGAAATGGTTGTTTGGCTTCAATTGGCTTCAATACAAACTTTTGTCTTTGTGTGTGAATACTTGTTCAATTGTTGACTTGTGTGCACAAAACTTCTAATTTCAAGTAACATTGTATCTCACAAAAATATCATCAATTGTTACTGAACAATATCAAAAGGACATTGACAAGTATGAACAAAAAGAAAAACAAAAACTTAAACAATAAAAATTGCTTAAAAAAATCACACTTCATCAAAACCACATTCAAATATGGATTTAATGTTGCCATCATCAAAAAGGGGGAGATTGTTGGGTTGAATGCAAATTCATATCATTTCCCTCCTATTTTGATGATGACAAGGAGTGTTCTTAAAGCAATTTAATTGAAGCATGTCAAAAACATCATACCTGAAATTCATGTTCAAAAAGTATTTTGCAAATCACATTTATCATTTATAGTCATGATAAATCATTTAACTAATGATATATGTGTTTATTTTTCAGGTACAAACATTTTTATGCAAAAGATGTGTCGACACACCCATCAATGGTGTCGACACATCAACACAGATTCAAAGAAAAAATGTGTAAAAATGTCAAGAGTGTGTCGACACATGTCAAGAGTGTGTCGACACGAGTGGCAGTTTTCCAGAGATCAAGGGTACCCAGGTCGACACACTCCCAGGGCAGGTCGACACTAGACCCAGTTCCCAGAACAGCCAGTTTGAGGAATTGGGGCAGCAGGTCGACACACTCAAGAGCAGGTCGACACGGGACCTCTCTCCCAGAACAGGTTTTTCTATCTTTGGGATAGTGTGTCGACACAACCACCAGGGCAGGTCGACACACTACGGAAACTTTTCATCCTAAGAGCTGATGGCTGCCACGTGTCCTTCTAGGGCGATCAGAATCTCTCTTGGAAAGCGTGCCCTTGTACCCCAAAAGGGTATCTTTGGAATCCTAAGGGTATAAAAGGTCCTTTTTGGCCTGCCTTCAAAGAGAGAGACCCAACCAACCTCTTAGAGCCTCCTGAAAAATTCCTGGCGGCCATAAGAGTTCGTGTCTCCCTCCTCTGCCTTCCTGGAGTTTCCTGAAGACCTCTTCTCACCAATTCAAGGCGTGAGAATTGTGGTTTGATCTTTAAAGAAGCCTCTGAAGCATCTCAAGGAAGCAGATCAAGTAGAAGCCATCGTTGGAGAAGAATTCAAGGAAGGTCCAACCTCCCAGATTGCAGAGCATCGTCTTGGACTTCATGTTTACAAGCTTCTTCCCAATCCAAGCTTCTACAAGGGAGTACACTTGAAGAACGAAGCCTTTCAATACATTTTACTTTACTTCTGTTCTTCTGAGATATCTCTTGAGATTATGCAAGTGCTTCTGCATAATTCTCATTAGTGTTCTCAAATTTCGACTAGATCTGTTGCTAGGAGATCTTGTCTTAAGTTGGTGTCTAGCAAGTCTATGTGTGAGCCTTGTGCTCAGGTTGTTGTGAGCCGGTGTGCTCAGTGTTGAGTTGTCAAACTCAAGTGTGGGTTGAGCAGTCTTGCTCAGTTGTTCTAGAGTAGTCTTGCTCTAGAAGTGGTGTGAGTTGTAAGCTCTTCAGTGTTGGAGTTGTCAGGCTCCAGTGGGTGTGTTACCCAGTTGTGTTAGTGAATCCTCACGGGTTGTGAGGGGTGGATGTAGGAATCACATGGGTGATTTCCGAACCACCTAAAAATCCTTGTGCATTTGTTTTCTGTGGTTTGACTGATTCATCCGCTAGATGCTTGCATAGGATTCGTTTTTAATTCACTTAATCAACTTGATTCACATCTAAGTTTTTCAACCCACTCCAATCTAATCAGATCAGTAGCTTTTCACTGATAACATTGCCTCTGATTCTAAATAGTTTTAAAAAATTATTTAAGCTTCCGCAAAAGTGGCTAAGATCTATTCATCCCCCCCTTCTAGATCTTTTCCACACATTTATTTCGATCCTTCAACTGTGATATATTCAATATGTACAATATGTCATCAATATGACATCATCAAAATTAAAATATGAGTGACGTTTATTGGTTATCATTAGAAAACATTATTAGGAAATTCCAAAACACACTCAACACAACAATCTCCCCCTTTTTGATGATGACAAAACAAATACTCAAACTTGGTCTCTTCATACTCCCTCTGACTGCAGTTTCTCCCATTTCTCATACCAAAGTACCAATCAATTTTATTTCTCCCTCTTTAACCAATTGTATTTCCCCTTCCTCTTTAACCAATTGTATTTCCCCTTCTATAGAATTTCTCCCCCTTTTTGACAACATCAAAAGGATAGACATGAAAACTAAGAAGGTAGGAATTCAGGAACTGAAGTTATGAAAAAGGAATGTTCAGAAATGATCAAAATAAATGAGACAAAGTGATATTGACATATGAGAGAGATTATTATTATTTATGATTATGCATGAAAGTTTAATCACAAGGACACACTCAACACAAAGTATAGTAAAATATAATGATCTGAATGTAGTTAAAATAATGGTGCAAATGTGAATTTAAGGTGACCTATATGAGTGAACAAAATTATTTAACACATAAGTGAGAAGCTTTAATTGTAACATAATGTAGAATAACAGGTCTAAACTTAGTATACATGAACTTTATCCAAGTCTTAAGCTATTCTATCATGACAGTTAGCATATTCTTTCAATTTTACTGAGAAAGAATACAACAATAAATTAGTTAAATCTCACTTTTCAGTACAAAAGATCACATTTTCCAAATGCAAGATCTCCTGATTACTCAGTGGTCTAACTTTCATTATCTTATATAGAGTTGACAATTTTTTTGCCACTTTTTGACGCGAAACAAATCACTTTTTAGGTGAAATGGCTCAGTTACTCAGTGGTTCAAGAATTTGCATTGCTCTATTTGTATCTTTCCAGATTATTGTTCATTTTCTTTTAATGTTCTGCAGGATTTTGTTTGCTTTGACCAAAAAAGTCATGGAAATGAATGTAGAGAAATTATTCTAACCATGTGGTAAAGATGAAGCTTAAACTTGCATATGTTAAACAGTAAAGTCACTCATGTGCCTACATGTGTTTTGCAAATCATTTTAAAGACATTCAGTATTAAGATGACATAACCTTGATATGAAAATGAATCTTTGAAATTAAACTAAATGGACAATGAATTTATTTTAAAAATTTATTAAGTCTCTCATATGAAAATAGCACCGAGACTCAAAAATTCTGATGATTTTGGGGCGAATGAATTCTGATATCATGAAAGTGAAGAATTGACAAATAGCAAAAATTCTGATACCAAATAATTCTACCTGTTATGAATCTTCCTCTAACAAGATGAACATGAATTCTGATATCAACAGGAATGTTTTATAGAAAAGCAAGGCTCCCTCTCAACAATTGCATGTAAAGGCTCTTGATACTTGGCGGAGACATATACTCACACATAGGGAAAGTGTCTAGATAAGCCTGACTTGCCTTTCTTCAAATCACCATTTGATATACCAAGAATGCCAATGCAATGTGAGAAGTGAGAATTTATTTGTGAAAGTAAGAAAGCTTTTATTTGAAAGACTCAGATTTTATTTGCAAACACAAGATGAAAGATTAATGATGTGGAAGTTTGCACAAACCAAGCTCTCTCTTTAAAGATGAAAATCTATTTTCTAGAAGAGGCTTAGTAAAAATATCAACAATCTGTTTTTCAGTTTCAATGAAGTGAAGTTCAAAAAATTTCTTAGCAACCTCATCCCTTAGAAAATGGTGCCTTATTTCAATATGCTTTGTTCGTGAATCCTGAATTGGGTTTTTAGACAAATTAATAGCACTAGTGTTATCACACAAAATAGGAATACAATTTAATTTGTGATTATAGTCTAGGAGCTGATGTTTCACCCAAAGGACTTGAGTGCCACAACAACCAGAAGCTACATATTCAGCCTCAGCAATGGATAGAGCTACTGAATGTTGTTTTTTAGAAGCCCAGAAAATTAGGCATCCACCTAGATATAAACACAAGCCACTAGTACTTTTTCTATCAAGTTTACAACCAGCATAATCAACATCACAATAAGCAATTAAGTCTAATTTGCAACCAGCAGGATACCAAATTTCAAGTTCACATGTTCCAACAAGATATTTAAAAATTCTTTTGGTAGCTAACATGTGACTTTCTTTAGGATTGGCTTGAAATCTAGCACACATGCACACACTAAATTGAATGTCAGGTCTAGAGGTTGTGAGATAAAGTAGAGAACCAATCATACCTCTGTATGTCTTTGGATCTACTGACTTACCAAATGAATCTTCCTCTAATCTTACATTTATTGCCATTGGTGTGCTTGAGTGCTTGAGGTGCTGAAAGTCAAATCTTTTCAAAAGTTCTTTCACATACTTTGTTTGGCTTATGAAGATCCCTTCACTAGTTTGATATACTTGCAATCCCAAAAAGAATTGTAAGTCTCCCATCCAACTAATTTCAAATTCAGTTTTCATGTGATCAGCAAATTCAGTACACAGTTCTTTATTTGTAGACCTAAAAATTGTCATCAACATAGATTTGGATAGCAATGATTTGATTATTGACAATTCTTGTAAACAAAGTTTGGTTTACTTTACCTCTTATATATCCTTTATTTAGCAAGAATGAGCTCAGGCAGTCATACCAAGCTCTTGGAGCTTGCTTAAGACCATAAAGAGCCTATTAAGTTTGAAAACATGATCATGAAATTTTCATTTTCAAAACCGGGAGGTTGTTCTACAAAAACATTTTCTTTGATGTAGCCTTTCAAAAAAGCACTTTTAACATCTATTTGATAGACTTTAAATTTCAAGGATGATGCAAAAGTAAGAAATATTCTCACAGCTTCTAGTCTAGCTACAGGGGCATATGATTCTTCAAAGTCAATACCAAACTCTTGATTGTACCCCTTGGCAACTAGTCTAGCTTTATTCCTAACTTCAATTTATTTCTGAATACCCATCTAGTGCCAATTACAGATTGATCACTAGGTCTAGGTACTAATTCCCACACTTGATTTATGTCAAATTGAGAAGTTCATCATGCATTGCATTGATCCAATCCACACTGGTTAGAGCTTCATCAATAGACTTAGGTTCAATTTGAGAAATTAGTGCCAATGGGTCTTCATTTATTACATTCAAAAAGGATGATCCAGTCCTAACTCTATCATGCACATTACAAACTACATTCTCAATTGGATGATCTCTTAAAAGTTTGTTTTCAGGAATTACCTCTTGGGTTTCATTCAGTTCTGGAACAATATTACCTGATCCACTTGTGGTAGGTGATTGATTGTCCAGATTTTCAAATGGATATCCATTCTCTTCAACAGTTGGTGAAGATTCGACAATGAAGTCATCTTCTTCATTACTTTGAGGAACCCTGCAAGATGTAGAGTCATCAGTTTGATATGAATTTTCATCAAAAACCACATGTGGAGATTCTTCCATAGTTTTATTCTTGAGAATGTAAACTCTATAAGCTCTAGAGATTTCTGAATAACCAAGGAAAATGGCTTCAAGACTTTTGACATCAAATTTATCAAGATTTTCTTTATTGTTGTTATGTACAAAGTACTTGCAACCAAATATTCTAAAATAGGACAAAGTCGGCTTTTTGATTTTCAAGAGTTCATAGGAGGTTTTTCTGATTTTTGGTCTGACCAATGCTCTGTTCAAGATGTGATTTGCTATGTTCACAGCTTCAGCCCAGAAGGATTTGAGCAATTTACTTTCCAGAGGTATGGATCTAGCCAATTCCACAAGAGTTCTATTCTTCCTTTCCATAACTCCATTTTGTTCTGGAGTTCTTGGAGAAGAGAATTTGTGGAAGATGTTCAGTTCATCACATAAATCAGAAAAAGCTTTATTTTCAAATTCTCCCCCATGATCAGTCAAAATGGATTTGATTTTATGTGAAAAACCCATTAAGGCAGTGGCACAGAATTTCTTGAGTTCTTGACAAGCATCACTTTTGTGGGATAGAAAGATTACCCAAGTGTATCTAGTAAAATCATCAATGACTACAAATCCGTATCTTTTGCCACTAAGACTGAGAATTCTTGTTGGCCCAAAAAGGTCCATATGAAGTAATTCCAGTAGCTTAGAAGTGAGTACATCATTGAAAATTTTACAAGATTTTCTGGTTTGTTTTCCTTGAGCACATATCCCACAAAGTTGATTCTCTACATTGGGAAGAGATTCAGGAAGTCCTTTAACTAGATTTAGCCTTAAGAGTTTATTTATTATGTTGAAACTTGCATGACCAAGTTTTTTGTGCCATGTCTATGCAATTTCACTCTTATTAGCAACCAAACAAATGTTTTCAGCAAAGTTTTTATCAAGATTAATCATGTAGACATTGTTTTCTCTTTTTCCAAAGAATTTTTATTCTTCAGATGAAGAATCAAGAATTTTGCAAAAGTCTGATTCAAAGACAACTTTGTGACCCTTGTCACACAGTTGGCTAATGCTCAAAAGATTGTAATTCAAACCATCAACTAACAGAACATTTTCAATTGAGTTTGAGGAGAATTTACCAACCTTTCCGAATCCAACTATTTTCCCTTTGTTTTTACCTCCAAAAGTAACAAATTCTCCTTCCTTTCCAATCACCAATGAGAACTTTGTTCTGTCTCCTGTCATGTGTCGTGAACACCCACTGCCAAGAAATCACACATTAGAGCTGAGTGCACGACCTTCCTGCACAAATCAAATCAGAGAAGAAAAGATTTTGGTACCCAAACATTGTTGGGGCCATCAATTTGTTTGAGCAAAAACAATAAATCTTTTCTGATTCACACTTGAGTTATTTTTTATTTTTGTTTTGTTTCAAAAATGATTTCCCTTTTTGGTATTTTAACATTCTGATTTGGAATGAAAACACCAGTATCTTTCCTTTCATGAGCAGGGAAATTATGCATTGTGGTGTGATTGTTTATGCATGAAAATCCAGACCAAAAATTCTATTGATATCTTGGAAATCTTGGATAGAAAGACTTTGAATGGTACCAATGAGGATTGTGATAACATTGATTCCAAGAATTGATCCAATTAGATTGATATGAAGTCCTGGATCTCTAATAATCATCATAAAAGTGTGTTTTTGTGTTTTTATAATTTTTTAGATTTTTATTTGAATTTTTTTGAAACATTCTGTTGTTGTTCAAAAACGGATAGGTCCACCTATGATGAGGTAGTGTCGACTCAGTGAGCACAGATTTCAACTTATGGTCAACTGGTGTCGGCCTCTCAATAGCATGTGTTTACCTGTGTTGTTTCTATTGATTAAACATTTTCTTTTTATTTGGAATTTTTTTATTGTTTTAGCTGTTTTCTTTGATCCTTGTTTATTTTTGTTTTCTAGACTAGTGCTTTTTACAAATTTTATCAAAGGAATTTTTGAAGGTTTTTCTTTCTTTTCAATAGGTTTATTTTTCACTGATTTTTCTGTAGTGAATCCTAGTCCATATTTTTCAGCATTCATTCTTAAACCTAACAAGACATCAAGATTTTCTTTTCCATTTGTGAATTTTTTATTACTTGATCCTTTTTAGCCAGCAACTTCTTAAGTTTCTGAATTTCATCTAAAGCTTGTTGTTTTTCACTTTGTTGCAATTTCATTCTTTTAGAAAGTTTTTCAGAGTCATTGTTGGTCTTTTGAGATGCAATATTAAATTCATCCATTTCATTTAGAAGTTCTTCCTTTTCATCATGAAGTTCAGATATTTCATTTTCCAATTCAGAAATTCTTCTATTTAAGGAAGTATCATGCATGACATTTTCAATTTTCTTTTTTAGATGTTTATTTTCTTTTCTTATTTCAGAATATTTCTCAACTAAAGTAGCATATGCATCTTCCCAATCTTCAATAGTATACTGTTCAAATGAAGAACTTACCTTTCCATCATTGCTGTTAGCCATAAAGCATAACTCCTCATTTTCTGAGCTTGAGGAGTTCTCTTCTTCATTCTCACTTTGGTCTTCATCCAACCAAGTTGCAATCATTGCTTTTGGCTTCTTCATTTTATTGTTTTTCTTGTACTTGTCTTTCTTGACTTTAGGACACTCAACCTTCATGTGTCCAGCTTTGTTGCACCTGTAGCAAATAACACCTTCATTGGCTTTTTGATTTCTACGAGCAATAAAGTTTGAATAAGAAGCATTATTTTTACCAGAAGAATATTTTTTCTTTCCATTGAATTTTTCTTTTCTTGATTTTAAAAATTTCTTGAATTGCCTAGTCATGAGGGCAAGTTCATCCTCATCAGACTCTGACTATTCAGAACTTGAATTTTCTTGACTTTTCTCTTTGTTGCTTGATGAAGCTTTAAGTGCTACTAATTTAGCCTTAAGCATATGTTCTTCAGTTCTTTTCAAATTTATTTCATAAGTCATTAAAGATCCTATGAGTTCATCTAAAGATATTTTGGATAAATCCTTAGAATCTTCAATCACTGTAGCTTTCGTGTGCCAAATAGATGATAGAAAGCGCACGAATTTTCTTACCAAATCAACATCAGTGTACTCTTTACCTAGTGCCGTCCGTCCATTGACAATTGTCATAAACCTAGCAAACATTTCAGAAATTGACTCATCAGTTTTCATCATAAATAGTTCATATTCAGGAACAAGTATGTTTGCTTTGGTTTCCCTAACTTGAGATGTTCCCTCATACATTAATTCAAGCTTATCCCACATTTCCTTAGCAGATTTACACATGGATATTCGTGAATATTCCTTAGGGTGAACTGCATAGTGAAGCATGTTCATGGTACTATAGTTAAGAGTAGCTTTCCTAATTTGCTCTCTAGTCCAATTTTCCTCATCTCCCTGATTTTCATAAGGACCCTTATCAACTATTTTCCAGATTTCATAGTTTTGTGCCCTTAGAAAAACTTGCATGCGATTCTTCCAATAGGAGTAATCAGACCCATCAAAAAATGGTGGTCTATTAATGGAATGGCCCTCAGCTACAAATCCTCGAGAATCCATGGATCAGATTAAGATGCAGTGAAAGAGCAAACAAGCAATTCAAGTAAGCAAAACACACAGATCAAACAAAAGCAATCAAGTCAGATCAGAAATAGATATTAACCCGCTCTGATACCAACTGTAGGATCGAATTTAGAGTATGAACAGATCTATTGGGGGGGGGGGTTGAATAGATCTATCACCAATTCATGCGAAAGCTTAAGCAATTTAAAAATTGCTTAAGATTATAGATCCATTCAAACAGAAACTCTTACTGATCTGACATGAGTAAGTGTGGTTGTATGGATATGATGTGTGAATCAATTGGAAAGAGAGTGAAAGAAAAATCCTATGCAATCATCTAACGCAAGAAGACAGATCAAACCACTGCACAAGGATTTTTAGGTGGTTCGGAAATCACACAAGTGATTCCTACATCCACCCCTCACACAGTGAGGCTTCACTACTCAAACCCGAGTACAACACACCAGAGCAAGACGACTCCAAAACACCTTGAGCACGACGACTTAACACACAACTAGAGCACGACGACTCAAACACACCTTTGAGCTCGACGGCTCAAAGCACAACCGGAGCACAATAAGTCCAACCTGAGCACGATGGCTCAAACACACAATGAGTGTGACGACTCACAAACCTGAGCACTGCGGCTCAAACACTGATCATGACGGCTCACACACTGGCTAGATCAAAAACATAAGTGATTAGATCCTTTAGCAATGATATGATTCACAGACTCAATCGTACACAGAAATCTGCACAGAACTTCATTCACAGATCTCTCATACGAAAAAGAGATGAACACTCCAAGAAATATGTAAAATAGATGTGGGTTGGATGTTCCTCGGTGAAGAAGTCTTCTAGAAGCTTGAATTGAAGAGTCTTGATGGAATTCAATGAAGATCCTCTTCAATTCTCGATGCTCTACTTCAGTGGCATTTGAATTGCCAGAACTTATTCTTCTTCTGCTTCTCTTCTACACGATCTACTTCTTTTCTCAGCACATCACAGCTTTGACTTGATCACCACGTCCCTTTGGATGTAATTGCTGGAAGGCTGGAGGCTCGTAGGCTCTGAATTGCTCTCTTGGGTGCTTTTTGGTTCAGAACAGAGACAATTGCTTTTATAGCCTCCGTGCAGTCCCTTTTACGTTAAGGGAATGTGTACAGTAACCTAGAAAGCATCTTGGGCTGCCACGTGTCCAAAAGGTCTTCATCATATTGCCACTTGGATGAAAAAGCAATTTAGTAAATATAACATCTCTCATAAAGACCTCAGAACGAAATTTCAGCCATCAGATTCATCCTTTGCACAATTCTGGGTGTGCATAGAAGGAGAGAGTCAACATCATTCTTCAAGAGAGTCGACCTACTGACCAACATCAGTCCAAGGCTTAATGGTCAGAACACTAGTGTCGACTTGACAGACACTTAGTGTGGACCTGATCAATAGGTAGAGTCGACCTACACAATAGACATAGTCGACCTCTTGTGTATTCCTCCAAAACTGGTTCATTGGATGGAAACTAGTGTCGACCTCACTCTCAGTTAGAGTCGACCTAACTGGCAGCTTGTTCTTCATGAACTTGCTGGGCAGACTTTGAGAGTCGACCTGTCTATTAGATAGAGTCGACCTGTCTGTGACTTTTTCTTCAGGAGCTTGCTGGGCAGTTTGGTAGAGTCAACCTGTCTGTCAACTAGGGTCGACCTACTTTTGTAAAAACTCTGTGAACCTGTACAAATGAAGAGTAGACCATCAAAACATGTCATTAACAATAAGATATAAAATATTAAGTATCAAGAACATGTTGTTTGAGCATTATTGTGATATATTCAATATGTACAATATGTCATCATTAAAACTAAAATATGAGTGATGTTTATTGGTTATCATTAGAAAATATTATTAGGAAATTCCAAAATACACTCAATACAACACTACAGATGTAGGTGGTCTGTGTACCCCTTGGTGAAGGGAAGACTTGCTTGGGAGCAAGTGGGTTGTAATACCTCTCATGTTGAGAGAAGGCCAAGTGTTCTTGGCAGTTAGTGAAATCCCAAGTAGTTCTTGGGGACTGGACGTAGGACTTCCATGTAGGAAGGGCCGAACCAGGATAAAATTTTTGTGCACTTTGTGTGATTGTTTCCACCAAGCATTTCACTTGTTTCACACACTACACATTAGTACTAAATTTACCATTTAGTGCTATTCAATTTCAGATAAAAATTTAAGGTGCAAAGAAGTCCTGTTCACCCCCCTCTGGGACTTCTAAAGCTCCATCTCGATCCAACAGAAATGTCATGGCTGGTTGCATTCATAGCATGTTGGCTCGTTCTTCTTTTCCCTTTTGAAGTATCTCTTTGAGCCAAACTTCCTTTTCTTGGCAAGGATCTTTTGAAGTTTTCTTGATAGCATAGCTTCATCATCACTATCTCCAGATTTATCTTTCAAGTCTTCAGAAGATGAGGAGGAATAATCTGTAACTTTCAAAGCATTTGACATTTTCTTTTTCAAAGAGCTTTCAGAAAATCTTTCCATGTTAATTTCATGAGCCGTGAGAGACCCAATTAGTTTATCAATAGGAAGTGTAGTAAGATCATGCGCCTCTTCAATAGCAGTGACTTTAGGTGTCCAAGAGTGAGTTAATGATCTAAGAATTTTTCTGACTGCTTCTTCATTTGTGAGATTTTTACCTAGTGAACTTAGACCAACTGTTATGTTGGTAAATCTATTGTACATTTGAGTAATGTTTTCATTTGACAACATTTTAAACTGTTCATATTGAGAGATAAGAATATCTATTCTAATTTTCTTTACTTTATCTATTCCTTCATATGTTACTTTTAGTTTATCCAACATTTCCTTAGAAGTTTTACATACGGATAATCTATTAAATTCCTTTTTAGATAATGCACAACATAAATAGTTTTTACCCTTATAATTTAGATACATATTTCTTTTATCAGCTATAGATAAAGCAGAAGTCCCATCAGAAAGTATAACATAATCACCTTGCTCTATTACCTGCCACAGATCAAAGTTTGTACCTTGGATGAAGCATTCCATTCTCATCTTCCAGTACTAGTAATCTTCTCCATTAAAGAATGGTGGTCTTGTAACAGACTGTCCTTCATAGTTGTGAGTTCTAGTTGTCATTTTTCTCAAATCTTTCGATTCTTCTGAGAAGACCTCGTTCTGATATGACTTGATGGATTGGGATGGAGCTTTAGATGACCTAGAGAGGGGTGAATAGGACTTCTTGCATTGTTAAAATTTATCTAAAAATAAATCACCCTAGATAGTATCGTTAGTACTTAGTGTGGTGTGTGTTATTACAACCCACTTGCACTCAAGCAAGTCTTCCCTTCACAAAGGGGTATTACAATCACCTTCCAATGTAGGTCTTCCCTTCACAGAGGGGCACTACAGGAAACAAACCCCCTGATGGTTACAATACAAAAATGAACACTGGTGTGTCTGTTTCGAAGGATGAGCAAACACAGACGATCAGAATGAGATTATAAGTGGAATTGAAAGCTCTAACTCTTTCTGACTCAAAGAGGGTGGACTAAGATGAAAATCCACAATAGCAAAAGGCCACGCAAAGAGAGAATTCTGAATGCAAGAGAGCTTGGAAGTCGAGGTTTGAAGCAAGCTCTCTTCAGATCTTGAGCTCTTCTCTCTTTGATGTGTGTATATGCTGTCTATGTGTATTGAAATAAACTCTATATCTCTCTATCTGTCTCAATTCTTGTAATTCAAACTTCAGCTTCATATATAGTCTTCAGAAATTTCCCGTTTGAAAGCAACTGTTTGAAAAGAGCTGTTTGCATTTGAACGTTGGGTCTTAAAACTTGGAGACTGCTGAGATCAGATCATCAAAGAGATATTCTTCTGTCTTTTGAGTCTCAACGGCTTCAGGCTATAGAAATAACTGTATGGCTCTTCTTCAGATAGTTCTTCATGAATTTCTGCAAACACCATACCATGTCTTTTCCTTTTCTTGGGGTTAGTCTTGTGATATATAAAATAATATAATAAGGTTAGGGACAAATGGCTCTTAATAGATATCTATCAGTTCCTGATAGACAGATAGTCTGTCCTTTGAACAGTACAAGGTTAGGTGAGCATTCAAGAGGAATGGGACACCTGTTTGGCGTACAGTATAGCTTCAAGGAGCTATTCCCTAAAATCTGGAAACTAGATATTCTGAAGCATACTATTACATGTCTGTGTAAGACACGTAGCATTCTGAAAAGATAAACTATGAAACTAATATTTAGAAATGACATTAAGCATTAAATAAAAGAATAGAAAAGTACAAAGCACACTGGATAAGATATCATATAGATAGCAAAGAGAATGTCATAGTATACATCAGGTGTTCATCTGGTTCATTGAATGGTTCATAAGAATTAAACATTAATCGCACTAAGAATACATTAACATTTTTGCAAAATATAATAACAGATACTTAAAAACATCTAAGTATAGTTGATCACAAAAGTTGATATTATACTTTGACTTTCGAGGAGTCAGAGTGCTACTATAGTCCAACAATATCATACTTCAACTTTTGATGAGTCAGAGTACTTCTAGTAAACTGTAAGAAAGACTTCGACTGTATCAAAGTCAGAGTGAGAAACAATTGATATAAATAAAAATAATTGATACAGACAATTGATATGAAACAATCGATATGAAAGAGATAATCGATACAAACAATCAATGTTTCAGATAATCGATGTTCTAAGGTAATCGATGTTTATGAATCAATCGATGATCAAGTGAAATGCAATCGAT
Organism: Colocasia esculenta; assembly: GCA_014218235.1. NCBI lineage: Eukaryota > Viridiplantae > Streptophyta > Magnoliopsida > Alismatales > Araceae > Colocasia > Colocasia esculenta. Next base: position 99,333,820 of record CM024755.1, on the reverse strand, counting down.
GTGTGAGATAATCGATGTTGAAAAGGTAATCGATGTTGAAAAGGTAATCGATGTTTAAGTGAAAAGACAATCGATGTTTAAAGGTAATCGATGTAGGAGACAATCGATGTTGAAATGTAATCGATGTGAAAGTTTAATTGATGTAATCGATGTTCATGCAATCGATGTTGAAGTATAATTGATGTTAAAGTGCAATCGATGTTGACAGAAGACTTCGACTGTAGAGAAGTCGGAGTAGGTACCACACTTTGACTTTTCAAAAGTCGGAGTGGTTTCATATTTCAAATTTACAAGAGTTGGCGTCAGTATGATATATATGTATGTATACATTGTGTACTTAGAAAATTTTGTTAATGAAAGTTTGACAGCATGTCGACACTTGGGCTTAGTGTGTCGACACTAATAGACTATAAATATTATATGTAACGTTGCGCATTTTTTGGATCTTTGTGGATCCTTGCTTAGTGGGTTTGGTGGCCAGTGTATGGCCCATTAGTTTGTGTTTCAGGTGTTCTCGCCGGATGTGAGGCTTTGTGGGCCGGCAGATTGGGTCCAAAGCGCTCACAGGTTTTCCGCCTGTGAACGCGACAGGGGTGTGCATCGCATTCTGAACGCGACGGCCATGGTGGTCGCATTCTGCTTGCTAACTGAGATGTAGTCTTCATTTGCATGCATGCCACGTGTCGCTCATTGGGCGACTTGCTGACGTCGGCCTTAGGAAGGCGACGGCCTAGAATGTCACATTCAGGTCGCGATGGAGGGTTACGTCGCGTTCCCAACCGCGATGTATTTTTAAGGAAGGTCGGCCGAACAGAGCTCAGCAAGCTCTGCTCGGCCAGAGGAGGCTGCTGCAGTGGATTTCCAGGCGATCTAGAGTTTTGGAGGAGTTTTTGGCGCGCTCTCATCGTGAGGACGTCGCATGGAGCGGGAGAGACGCCTTGCAGTGGTTGGTTTACGTGTTCTTCACGAAGGTAGGGAGATCCCACCTGGTTTCATTGCGTGGATCGCGTATGATGCATGTTTGGACTGTTTATCGCTTTATAAACAGTAGATATCAAGCTAGGGCAATCATTAAAGCATGAAAAATGAGAATTAAGCATGAGTTGTATGGCTTGTGGGGGTGATCCGGGGAGAGCATTCCGAATTCGGGTTCCTTCCTGTGAAGGCGACGGAGCCCCCTGTCGCGTTCTGAATGCGACAGGCCGACCCGTCATGTTCAGGTTCTTGAATGCGACATATCGGGGTGTCGCGTTTTGAAGGCGACATTACCCTACGTCGCGACCTCAGCCGAGAGGTCATGTTGTGCATGTTTTAAATGATACGATTATTCGACTATCGATGTCTTATGTGCATGGTCGGTGTGAGTGGTGCATTGACACCTATAGCGTTCATTGAGCATGTCGTCCATGTGGGGGACGTGTTGTTTATGTGGTTGATAAATAGTTTGTATGGTTTGAGCGATATATATATGATTGATTGGTGGTGACTGGGCAGTGAGGTTCCGGTGTGAACCTAGCCTTGGTGCTTTAATGTTTACTATAGATTATTTATCTAAGATGGTTTAACTGGTAAAGTGTGAGTATGATTATTAAGTGGTTATTGTGTAATGAGCTTAATGCAACCATGGAGGTCACCTCGTGACCAATGACATGCCAAGATATTATTGTGTAATGTAAATTGTGTATGTGTTGTGTAGGCTAGCTTGTGGGTGACAGAGTTACCAGGACAAGCTATTCCTCACATGTGTACCGTGGTTTGTAATGAAGATAATATATGAAAGTATTGTGGTTTGTGCATTACCGAGTGTGGTGGTTCGGCGCCTATTCCGGAATACCTCTCTAGTCGGGTACCCCAGGTTTTGTGTGAACCAGGCACGTTAGTGCTCGTGGTTGTCCCAGTACTGTGTGTACCATCGAGGTATGTGTCGTCTGTCCTGGACACCCTCACTCCTGTGTTTGAGTTGTACGTCTGGCTGAGGGAAAGACGACAGAGGGCAGCGACTTGTGTTTGTGGGTGTGCGGTCGCTTGTAGCACGCTCGTGGTTGGGGGTACGGACACTAGTAGTCGACACTAGTCCCCAACTAGTCTTGTTTTCCAGTGCCTCACTTTAGGGACCTTAGGCCAGAGTCCCTAAAGGTGCTAGGCATGGGCCTATAGCAGTGTGGTCTGCAAGTGTGGTGTTGGTTGGTCTCCACTGTTCTTTGGCTTGTGCTTGTGGAGCGGCAGTTGGACCTTTCGTCCGCGACTGTGAGACTGAGAGGTAGTTCTTGTGTTGTGGTTGTCATTTATATTCTTATTGGATACGTGTGTGAGCTATCCCTTGCGGACTTCGGTCCGTTCGCGGGAGGCGGATCTTGATATGGAGCCTTATTGGGCATAAATATCCAGGGCCGTTACAGTTGGTATCAGAGCAATGGTCCAGTTAGAATATAAAAAGATATTGAGATTACAATGTCCCAAGACATGGTTTAATGTCCACTGCTGGTAGTAAGTCTGTGGTTTTATGTGGTTTAAACTAGTTTTTACATGAGTTTTGTCATGTGAATTATGTGTTTGTTTTTATAAGTGTGGCAGTTGTTGGTAGTAGCTGTGGAAAAATGTGGTTAGAGAAATCTAGTTTGTGAAATGTGGTTGATTGCTTGCATCGGGCAGTTGTTAGTAATGGCAGAGAAATGATGAGATTAGTAGCATAAGTTAAGAGGTTGCATTAGTGTACCCGTTGTAGTTAAAGTGAAGTTGTCTAAGAGTTCTCAGTTACAGAAATTAGAGAGATTAGTGAATTTGGCTATGATATTCAGGAAAGGTAGAGTAGTGTTTTGAGAAGGATATGTCTGATATGTGTTAGCAAGGTACAGAGTTGACAGAGTCAGGTATAGGGTGTTAGTGTGATGGAACAGTTGTAAGAGCAGTATTCTTAATGAGGAATAAAACATTGTGATAAAGATTATTAAGTATGTGAATTGTGGTTGAGAACCTTAGCAGAGGTAATTATTGTGTTAATTTGAAATCTATGTTAATAACTGTTAAGGAGTAGCTGGGATAATAATGTGATTGGTGATATGGAAAGATTTGGAATAATTTAGTAAAGCAGATTAGCTCCAGATAAGGTATTGGTAAATCGAGGAGCAGTAAATTGTGAAAGTCAGATTAAGAATGCTTTATGATTAGAGTCGGTTGCAATAAAGAGTTTAAGAATGATGCTGTTGCGAGTAATGATGATAATAGGAATATGATATAAGATATTCGTGCAAGAATGTGTTGAGGTGATCATTCGAGTAAAGAGAAAATAAAGAAGAATCAGTGTATAGTTGGACTTTTATGAGAATTTCACAAGAAAGATATTCGTTTAGTAAGTGGCAGTTTGTGAAGATTCCATGGAATGATTTGTAAAGAATTACAATGTTGAAGATAAGATTAGTAATGTTTAGCAGTTATGTATAGTTTGTGGAAAAAGAAAGGTAATGTTTGTGTCAGGAAAAGATTGAAATTGAAATTATGAATAATTGGAATAAGTTAGAGTTATGTAAGTCAGAATAGAAAGAAATGGATTAGTTGAGAAGTAGTTGAGAAGTATCAGGTTAAGTGGAATAGCAAGACAGATGATGAAAGGAATTAAAGTGAAGATTTCAATGAAAAGGATTACGGTAAGTATGATGTAGCAGTAATGGTTTCAACATTTGAGAATTGAGCAGCAAATGAAATAGAGAATCAGGCAAAGTAGGTTGTGGAATTAAAAGAGATCAATTTCAGAATTTAGCTTTGGCAGTATTTCAATAAAGAATGATTGTGCATTAGCAAGGATTGCAATATGAATGGTACAGTGAAGATAGCTAGATAGCGGAATAGATAGAGAAATATTTTGTAGAAATGATATTGAGAATAGTGTAAGTGCAATACAGATCAGATTAAGAGTTATTGATCAGAGAAAGAAATGGTATAATGGATTATGAAACAGATATAAATAGAGAGTTCAGAAAATGCTCAGTAAGAGTTGGCCTGCCAGTGTGCAGAAAGTGATTTAGTTGTGTAAATGTATTCTTTTACAAGAGTATTCAGAGTTTGATGTAAGAATAAAAGGCAGAACAGTTAAGGAATAGTGTGCAGATCAGAGTATGGCAGAATGGAACAGAGAGAGAGAGCAAGAAATGTATGAAAATTGGAATTAATAAGTATAGAAAGGAAAAGTAAGATCAGATAAACAATGAAAAGTTTAGAGACAGGTGGTACCTAATTAAGAAAGAGTTCGATAAAGTTGAAGATAGAAGATGAACAGAGTTAGTTGAGCAGTGTTATTATGTGATAAGAAAGTGCAGTGTCACAGCAATGAGAGCAAATATTTTGAAGACTATGTAATGGATTGATTAGATCATCCAGAGTATATTATTCAAGCAAGAAAGGAATGAAAAAAAAAAGCTAGATAAGTCAGTAGCGATATGGCAGGATTTAGAAATTAAGCATGCGGCACAACCAGAATTGAAGTATTAAAGAAAGCAGTTCCGAGATTTTGATATTTTCTTCCTATGTTAATTGATTAAGTAAAGTAATTTGAGAAACCAATAAAGTCAGAATTGAATCCAACCGGAGTCAGAGTAATAGTGAAAGTGGGAAGTCATTGGAAGCAATAAAGAGAGAAGAATTTATGGGATATTTTGCTAAATATCCAGAATAATCAGAGTAGCGCAGCAAAAGCATGGAAGGTTTAATATTCACAGGTTATCCGAGATTGAATGTTTAAAGAAAAATTTGAGATTTTTGCATAGTTGGGTAAAGAAACAGTGGTTTGTAATCTGAAAGGAATAGAGATAGTATGGACAGAATGGTATAGAGAAGCAGGGAATTCAATTATGGCAGTGTAATTTTTAATAAAAAGTTGGCAGCTAGGAATGTGAATAAAGTTGAGGCAAAATAACTATTGGTATTGAAAGCAGATAATGGAAAACTACCGAGAAATTTGAAGAATTTAAAGATGATTTTACATAGCAAAGCATTTAAAGGTGACAGTTTATGATATAGAAATCAAAGAAAGAAAAGCGGCCCAGATGGAAATGTTGCAAACACAACTGGGAAAATATGGAAGTAAGTTAAATCCAAGGAGATAAAGCGCCAACAACAAGGTAGAATTGCTTACAGCTGAAAGGTAAAGGAAGAGCAGAATGTAGTAATTGGGCAGTGCAACTGTGAAAGGAATTAAAGAAAAGGGAAAGCAGAACAAGTGTGGAAATGAGTAGATAAATTAGTCAGCACGGATGGTTTGAAAAGCAAATGTAGAGAAAGTGTATCCTACTTGTTCTGTATATGGTTTATTTTCCTTTTAGGTGATAATCCGGTTTACTATATTTTGTTTTGAATGTCGAGGACGACATTCCTTTTTAGGTGATAATAATGTAACGTCGCGCGTTTTTCGGATCTTTGTGGATCCTTGCTTAGTGGGTTTGGTGGCCAGTGTGTGGCCCATTAGTATGTGTTTCAGGTGTTCTCGCCGGTTGTGAGGCTTTGGGTCCAAAGCGCTCACAGGTTTTCTGCCTGTGAACGTGACAGGGGTGTGTGTCGCATTCTGAACGCGATGGCCGTGGTGGTCGTGTTCTGCTTGTCGACTGAGATGCAGTCTTCATCTACATCAGCGCCACGTGTCGCACGTTGGGTGACTTGCTAACATCGGCCTTGGGAAGGCGACAGCCTAGAATGTCGCATTCAGGTCGCGACGGAGGGTTACGTCGCGTTCCCAACCGCGATGTGTTTTTAAGCAAGGTCGGCCGAACAGAACTCAGCAAGCTCTGCTCGACCAGGGGAGGCTGCTGCAGTGGATTTCCGAGCGATCCAGAGTTTTGGAGGAGTTTTTAGCGTGCTCTCGCCGTGAGGACGTCGCATGGAGCGGAGGAGACGCCGTGCCGTGGTTGGTTTGTGTGTTCATTGCGAAGGTAGGGAGATCCCACCTGGTTTCGTTGCGTGGATCGCGTATGATGCATGTTTGGACTATTTATCACTTTATAAACAGTAGATATCATGTTAGGGAAATCATTAAAGCATGAAAAATGAGAATTAAGCATGTTTTGTATGGCTTGTGGGGGTGATCCGGGGAGAGCATCCCAGATTAGGGTTCCTACCTGTGAAGGCGACGGAGTCCCCTGTCACATTCTGAACGCGACAGGCCGACCCGTCATGTTCAAGTTCTTGAACGCGACATATCGAGGTGTCGCATTTTGAAGGCGACATTACCCCACGTCGTGACCTCAGCCGAGAGGTCTTGTTGTGCATGTTTTAAATGGTACGATTATTCAACTATCAATGTCTTATGTGCATGGTCGGTGTGAGTGGCGCATTGGAACCTGTAGCGTTCATTGAGTGTGTCGTCCATGTGGTGGACGTGTTGTTTATGTGGTTGACAAACAGTTTGTATGGTTTGAGCAGTATATATATGGTTGATTGGTGGTGACTGGGCAGTGAGGTTCCGGTGTGAACCTAGCCTTGGTGCTTTAATGTTTACTATAGATTATTTATTTAAGATGGTTTAACTGGTAAAGTGTGAGTACGATTATTAAGTGGTTATTGTGTAATGAGCTTAATGCAGCCATGAAGGTCACCTCGTGACCAACATGCCAAGATATTATTGTATAATGTAAATTGTGTATGTGTTGTGTAGGCTAGCTTGTGGGTCACAGAGTGTCCGGGACAAGCTATTCCTCACATGTGTACCATGGCTTGTAATGAAGATAATATATGAAAGTATTGTGGTTTTTTGCATTGCCGAGTGTGGTGGTCCGGCACCTACTCCGAAATACCTCTCTAGTCGGGTACCCCAGGTTTTGTGTGAGCCAGGCACGTTAGTGCTCGGGGTTTGTCCCAGTACTGTGTGTACCGTAGAGGTCTATGTCGTCTGTCCTGGACACCCTCACTCCTGTGTTTGAGTTGTACGTCCGGCTGAGGGAAAGATGACATAGGGCAGTGACTTGTGTTTGTGGGTGTGCGGTCGCTTGTAGTGCGCTCGTGGTTGGGGGTACGGACACCAGTAGTCACACTGGTCCCCAACTAGTCCTGTTTTCCAATGCCTCACTTTAGGGAGCTTAGTCTAGAGTCCCTAAAGGTGCTAGGCATGGGCCTGCAGTAGTGTGGTCTGCAAGTGTGATGTTGGTTGGTCTCCACTGTTCTTTGGCTTGTGCTTGTGGAGCGGCAGTTGGACCTTTCGTCCGTGACTGCAAGACTGAGAGGTAGTTCTTGTGTTGTGGTTGTCTTTTATATTCTTACTGGACACGTGTGTGAGCTGTCCCTTGCGAACTTCGGTTCGTTTGCGAGAGGCGGATCTGGATATGGAGCCTTATTGGGCATAAATATCTAGGGCCGTTACATTATATGGTATAATACATGTATGCCTTTACTTTAACACATGAATTTTCATACAAAATAACGTGTGGTATAATTAAATACATTTTTCTATAAGATTTTGTCATAAGCAAAAACAATAATAACACATTTGTAAGAAATAAATGTGCAACAATTCTTTCAAACATTAATAAACCATTTGTAAAAGATAACTATTCAACAGACTTCGTATATGATGAAGTTAGTTTCGACTGATTACGATCAAAATGAAGTGGACTTCGTATATGACGAAGTTGGACTTCGGATATGACGAAGTTAACTTCATATATGATGAAGTTAAGCTTCCACTGATCAAGACCAAATCGTGTATAACTTCGTATATGACAAAGTTGGACTTTGGATATGACGAAGTTAAGCTTCGACCAATCACGACCAAAATGAAGTGGGCTTCATATATAATGAAGTTAAGCTTCGATTGATCACGACTAAAACGAAGTGGACTTCGGATATGACGAAGTTAACTTCGTATATGACGAAGTTAAGCTTCGACCGATCACGACCAAAACAAAGTGTACTTTGTATATGACGAAGTTAAGCTTCGACTTATCACGACCAAAATGAAGTGGACTTCGTGTCATGCCCCAAAATTTAGCAACAAAAATAAATATCGAGAGCATGAATGATACAAGTATGAGTATCACAGTCGAGTAATTCAGAGCGACATCTAAGTACAACAAAAGACTTGAGATAATAATATTGCCAGCCAAGCAAATCTTTATTTCATTTCCATCAGTACTAACTTACAACCTTTAATAATTAGAGCCAAACATAGGGCCCATTATGTATTTTAAAGTACATATGACATCAACGAAAGTAAACCTAACTATTACAGACTCCCTTGTCTCTAAACATATTGGCTGACATGCTATATAGACGGTTACATATGAGAATCTCATCACTCTTCCCCAGTCCCATCATGCTCTACGTCCTCATAGTCGTCTCCTAAAATGTTATGGAAAGTAGGTGTGAGCGCACTAACGCCTAGTAGGATTTATATCTCATGGTGCGAGCATGCCTTACATGAATTAACAATTTACTAGGCAACATACTAGCATGCAGTACTCATGGCAAGATGATCCTGATAACAATATGGAAAATTCCAAGATATAACATATGCGAGAACGATTTAATAAGCTAAATCCAGTGACAATTATCATATGAGAAGGAATGATTTACAATGGGATGGATGACAGTACGACCATTTGTCAAATAGAAGAGATTCAATAATCTATAGTATGTATAATGGATATCTCAAGTTGAATTCATTAGAATTCCAGTGGACAATGACATATTGGATTCAATAACAAGGACATGTACAATAGATTTGGCCATTTCACATATAATAGTTCAATCAATCAATCATTCAATAACAATGTAGAAATTACCCAGATCAATCTTGCATTCAATTAGGTGATTGTCAGACACCTCAATGGATCATATACTCTCGTGATTATAAGTAGTTCGAGTGCTCCTCCCAGGACCAGACTGGGCCCTTATATGCACAGGCATGTGTAATCACGGGGATTGTGCGCCCCTCAAAACACGCAAATATCTATCAGCTATAGGAAAATGGAAATAGGAATGTGATCGCCACCTAGATAGTTGCCTAATGATGAAAATAGTGTGGGCTAACTACACTAGGAAAGGGAAAGAGAACTGTGGACTTACTAAGATGGGCTGTAGTCACGTCGCCCGTATAGGGTGCGTCTATGCTGTCCCGTCGCCCTTCTCAGTCGCATTCTCTACAATGCGGGAGAGATGTGGTTGGACCTCCTTCCCGTCCTCCGGCAGGCCAGAAGACAAGAGCTCCTCGTGGATGTTGCCTAAGTACCTGCCAAAATAATGAAAAAAAAAACAAGAAAGAAGATCCTGTTAGAACATATTAAGCGTAATATCTATTCGAAAATGAAAAGGAACGATGAAGTATGGTGGGAATGGACCTGGGGGGGGGGGGTTAAACCCCTTGGGTATATGGAAAACGTGGGAAGAAAAGGGAAATGAATTCCTATCTAATAAAGCAATAAACATGCATGGAGGGAAAGAAATGAGATGAGAAGGAAGAAAGAGCCCCGTATGGGGCGACTCTCTGGCTCCAAATGAAATCCCTGAGCACTGTAGAAGCTTCAGAAGTCGCCCTCCTTAAGCTCCAAGCCTTGTGGATGAATAAATGAGCATGGCTTGGTGAAGGGAATATGTAAGGCCCTTGATTTTTCATCTTTGGGTGATTTCTTATATATGTATAAACGTATGTCATCGATGTATAAACTTTATTGTGCATAGTACTTACTTGTTTACATTGCATGAATAAGTATTATTTTTAATGTGTGCATTGTAGATATATATATATATATATATATATATACTTGTGTCGTGTACATAAAGTTTCTGCAGTTTTAAGTTCTGTTGGCGGCTAGTTGGCGTCAACATCGATTGACGTCGACCATAAATCAGTGTCCACATCGATGGACGCCTACTCAGAATTGGCGGCTATTGATGTTGACGTTTACCTCCCAGATCTATTGCGATTTCAGATTCAGAAACGCCTCCGGAAATGTTGCCCTTGGTTTAGGAAACTGTCCCCCAACGGTAACCCAACCTTACCCAACTTCGTCTCCGACCCTAGCCCTATAAAACACCCCATCTCTGGCTAGATCTAACCCTTTTGGCTCTTGAGTCAAAACCCTAATTCTCTGTGTGAAACCCCAAGCTTTGAGCTCTGAAATCCGACGACTGGAGGCTTCATCCGGCATTATACAACGGCCGGAGGAGAGTCTAAACATTGGAGAAGACTTCTACGACACCTATTTGTGCTCTACATCAACACAGAACTCGGATCGAGGGAGTTTTGAGGACTCTTTGGCTCAGGCCGAGGAGGGCTTCTCCGGCTTAAATTGTTGCTTGTGGATTTTCCAAGAGGCAAGTACCCCATCCACATCATTCCTACATGTGTCTAGTAAGTCCTAGGAATATTCCGGATTTTATTTCGAGTCTTGGATTCCCCAATTTAACCAAGTTTTGCATTCAGTCTGTGTTTTACACAGACAAGAACTTAACGGCGGGATCCCTTGCCGTTATGATTCTGAGTTGGCGGCACCCTATGTTGCCGTTGACATGAGTAAACGGCCATACCCTTGCCATTGAGTTCTTCAGGCAAGAACAGTGGACTGTCTGCCTTTATAAGCTATTTTTTATATTTCTGTGCATGAGGATGTATGGTAAATTTTATATGTTATGAAATATGTGTAGTGGAGCATTGTGTGTAATTTCTGTGAAATTTCGTTGTGTATTATTTATTAAATTTTTACATGTTAAACATGTTCTGAATATTGTAAATTACTGTTATGTTGTCCTTGTGGGATTTAAGTGACAAAATTTTCTGTGGTGCTTAAATTGATCTCAGGGCATGTTGTTAAAATTTGGGAATTTTCTAATGACTGTGTAAATTTTTAGATTTACTGAACTGAAAAATAGTGAGCATGCTTAATTAGTGAAGAAATTCTATTAAATGATATGGAAATAGTTAAATCTCTAGGATTTGGCACATGATTAGAACTGTTAATATACATGTATATAATGAATTGTGAATCCGAACAATGAAAATCCATGTTAGTTTGGTTATTTTAGTCTTATGTGATTCCACTGTTAGAATTTTCATAATTAGTGTGTAATTCATAAAAATGCGAAAAATTTATATGCATGATGGTTACCTGTAATAGGTTTTTGGTTAAAATTTTGTATTGAAATGATGACAGTAGCTATACATTTCACTTTCATGTGTGATATTGATAAATTAAAGTATGTTAATGCGTTGGTATTAAAAATCGGCAAAATTCTGCGTGATTAGACTTATTTTGAATATGTAAATTTTGAGAATAGTAGTACCTTGCTAGGTAATACTGAAATGTGTAAATGTGTGAGCATGAAATGGATCTGTTAAAAATTATGCCTTAAGTGTGTGTTAGAAATTAAGAAAAATGTGTAAATGTGCCAATGAGTGACACTGCTACCTTAGAGGGCTGTGGAACCGTACTGTGGTAAAGTCCCCACGGGAAGGTTCATAGTGTATGATGTCCCACAGGCATTGGGATTAAATCTTAGAGGCGAACAAGTATCGCTGGTTAGGGTGGAGAGTGCTTCTCCCGCTTCTGCGCAGTAACTAAGATCTATCACTGGAATGCCTAGGTGATAGATATGTGATGTAATTAGTGTGTGTCCTTCTAAAAGGTGGTTTGGGCTATGTGTCACAACATTTAATAAATGTGAACTTGTGTTTAAGTGAAAGTGTAAATTGTGAAATTGTGTAATTGATCATGTGTTAATATGAATTCTTGTGACAACATGTAAATTGACAATTTATTAAATGATTATAATATGTACATAGTAAAACAACAAACTTTTCATGAGTATAAATGTGTTATCCATGTGGAAACGATTATAGAATCCATGCTAGAATTGTCTCTTAATTATGTGTACAAACTCCATGTTTAAAATGACTAATGTTTAGCTTGTAAGTGTGCGTGAATGTGGTTAAATGAGCTTAGTTTAATATTTGGAAAGTGTATAGAAAGCATGTGATAGGCTTTAAGTTATTGAAAATTTTGTATAAGACAATTTCCATGTGTAACATGTGTAGAAATTATGTTTAGGATTTTTACTTGAATTAACTGTTAAATCCATGTTTATATGTTATTGCATAGTATGAAATGTGAAAGTTGTGTGATGCATGTAAGTTTAGTGTGTTTGGTGTTACTTGTTGAGTTCTTTGAACTCACTCTTGCTTCGCGTACATGTGCAGAGATTTCTACTTCTTCCGAGGAGATCGGTAGGAGTGACTCGGAGGGGAGTAGGAGACCTTGTTTTGGACTTGGTGTTGTACTTTTATTTTTCATAAGTATGTAATAAGAGTAGACTTGCTCTGCCTTTGGGATTCTGCACTTATTTAGTGGAAAATTGTGGACAATGTATTTATTTCATTTCTCCATTATGAAAAGTTTAGATTTCTTTTCTTCTATATTTATGGACTGTGAATAGAATGTGGATGATGGAATAAGAAGTTACATTTGGCTATTTCTTTTCCGCTGTTATGTGAATGTATTTATGTATATTTCAGCCTATCGTATAATTGTTCGGTAAATGTCCCACTGTAGCGGCGTTCATTATATCGATGTGGGTTGGTATAACCATACCGGTATAAGGAGGGTTGTTACAGAATAGGAGAAAAATGGGAGGAATGGAAGAGCTGCGAGCTAAGTCCAGGTCACCGAAGATTTCGGCAGCCCTTTGGGGTTAAACAATGGGGTCCCTCTTCTCTGAAGGAGAGGGCCTTGCTTATATAGACTTGGAGAAAGAATATCCCATTTTTAAATATAATTACCCCAAATAAAGGATAAATATCATTAAATCTAGATTGGGAGAGTCCAAAGGGGTTCCTAAAGTCTCCCACAACCCCAAACCGTGGCCCTAGGGGTTGGGAGGTTGCATGGGATAGAGATAAGGCCATGGGAGGATAAAGTGGAGGTGGTTGTGGAGGCTATTGCCGTAGCTGTAGTCGCAACATATCGCAGGGGCGCGACCTGGAGGAACGCGACGGCCAAAGGCGTCGCGACTGGGAAGCCACGTGCATGGATATGCATGGGCTGTCGCGACGGCCAAAGGGGGCGTGACATGATGAACACGTCGCCACGATATGTCGCATTACTGAAAATAGATTATTCTCAATAAATGGCCAATCAAATGGGAGAATGATAGGCAATTAAGGCACAAGGACTCCTTTAAAAGGATAATAGACGAGATTAAATGATACTGGGCTTCTTAATGGGCTCAAAGCAAGGCTAATAGTGGGCTCAAGGTGAGTGACCAACTAGGGGCTCACTAAGATGACAAGAAATGTGGTTCAACTCATAGGTCAGAAACGGGTGTCTACAGATTGCCCCTCCTTAGCTTCCACTTTGCAAGGGAGCGTAGCGGGAGTGTAGCAGAGTGTCATGAAATAATGGCGAAGCGAAAAATGACGCGGAGTGGGCTGAAAAGTGGGGAGTCAAAGTAAATAGACACCCGATCTAACCAACAAGCAATTGGAATTTTCATGAAAGCCCCGAGTTAGTTGCTTGAGCAGAATGCAAGGAAAAGCACGAGTCTGGACGAGAAGGAGGAAGAAGAGGACGATCAACCCCTCGATTGAGAGGTACCCTAGCCGATTGGCCTGCAGGTTTCATTTTGGAGGGACATGTGCGTGCCAGGCAGGTAACTCATGACTCTGTCCTGGGAGCGGTTCGCAACCAAAACGGATCAAAGGGACAAGATGAAAATTGGATAGAGAATCAAGATAGGGAAAATCTTGACAAACTGACAGGAGCAACTTACTCGGAGGCAGACCTTCCGATTCGGAGTGGAATGGGATTTCTTGTTTTGAACAATAAAGAATGGTTGGGCACTCAACAAGGGCTCACCATCAGCCAGGGATGAGATGTGAAAGCTCAAAGTCCTACATGATGCATGCTGGGCTAAAAGAAAAGAAATCATAAAAACAAATGCAAAGAAAAGAGAAAATAGAAAATATATCAAGGATAATATTGCTAAGCCAGACAAGACTGAGTCAAGAGACTACCTGCAACCGCAGTGTAGGCCTGAATCCATCGTACCTAGACTTACCTCATTTAACGGCCTATCCAACGATTAACAATGTGCACCTAGATTATCATTATTTTGGTAAAGGGGAACTCAAATCCTAGAACACATTGAGAACCAGCCGGTCCTTGAAAAGATATAATAAGTAGAATACCATATAGTAATGCGAGGGAATAGGTATAGAAATACTTACCTGACTTACCTGTGAAGACCATTTTTTTGATTTTTTGATTTTTCTGATTTTTTTTAAAACAAAGCAATAATCACAATATTGACACATACATTCATACAATCAATCAAACTATGCAAATAAATTATGAAGCAGACACAAAGAATCACATAGGAAAAAGAGGCGATGCCTCTAGGGGTCGCGACATAGTCGCGATGCCCTGCCATATCGTGACCAGGACGCGGCGTATCGTAGCGTCGCGACTCTGACTGAGTCGGTAAACACAGAAAATCCGTGCTTATCCCTATCCTAAGACCACCTAGACTAACACTAGGACTCCTAAACCCACCCTACTATGACTCTATCATCTAGGTACGAGATTAGCTTGGGTTAGCCCCCCTAGAACTCTATAAATAGGACTACTTAGGGGAGTTAATCCCGCAGCTCTCTCTCTTCCAGATTTCTCTTTGTTTTCTCTCTCCTGCAGCCATGAAGAGGTATTTTTCTGCTTTCCAGGATGACATCCCTTCCTATATAGGACCAAGGGCAGCCCGGGGGTCCCACGCCGCACTCCAGCGCCTCTCCTCCGTGCCTGGGCACATATGCACACGCCCAAATCTCCAAGTAAGTAGCTTTCTCTCTCTTCAATTTCTTCTTCTCTTTTTATCTTTTTTTTTTTTTTTTCTGCTTCTTGTGCCAACTCTCTTCCCCTCTTTTCTGCCGTTCTAGAACCTCCCGGGCCACAGGAGATTCTCCAAAGTGCCCTGGCTAGCCCCCATGATTGACTTGCTTCCTTTTGCATCCACCCATCACATGCGGGAGTGGGGACTATCTAGCGTGCTTGTTCTGGCCAAGCAATACCACAAAATTGTGCACGTATGCGATAGCATTACAACATTGGCGAAACTGTGGCATCCTCAGACACACACATTCGTCTTCCCCGGGTTTGAGGCGACTATTATGCTGGAAGAGTTGGAGCTAATGTTGAGTCTGCCAAAGTACAAGAAAGGCGAGGAGTACGCCCTTTCTTACACAGTGGCGCCAATCAACGCCTGGGGCATACTTGGAGAAATCACCACCAGGA
This sequence comes from Colocasia esculenta, assembly GCA_014218235.1. Taxonomy (NCBI): domain Eukaryota; kingdom Viridiplantae; phylum Streptophyta; class Magnoliopsida; order Alismatales; family Araceae; genus Colocasia; species Colocasia esculenta. The sequence goes on along the minus strand of CM024755.1, from coordinate 99,318,563 downwards.
AGACTAATCTACATTCCATGACTATCCGGGCGCACGTGCACCTTCTCCCCATAGCCCAGTGGATCACTTCCCAGTGTTAGCGCAAGACTGGGAATCATCTTGCCATAGCCAAGGCTGCCGCCATCTGCATCTGCGGCGTCATTCTTTTCCCTGCTAAAGATGACGCCATCTCCTTCTCCAACCTAAGCATAATTGACTCCATCTCGGAAGGTATGAGCATTGGTCAAGCTGTTCTTGGCTATCTTTATGCTAGACTCTCTTCTGCAGCTATCGCAGGCCCCTTCTACGGCTCTATCATCGCCCTCGAGCTCTGGATAGGCATGCTCATTCAATTTTGGGCGATGGACACCATCTCCACCGAGTGCAAGACCATGCTACACCATCTCCTGGCTTTTTTAGGAGTGCCTCTCTACATGACTACACAGGCTTGGTGCAAGACAGCACAAGTGAAGGGATTGCAGGGCTGGTGCGACTACTTCAAGACTATGATTGTGGCGGAATTCGACATGCGCCCGCACTTCCTGCACAACCAGATGATCCACTTACCACAGCGCCCTGGGCTGGCATTACGACTCCTGGGCAATGAAGCATTGGTCCATTACAACCCGGACCGTTGCTACCTTCAGTGTGGGGCAGCACGCATGGTGGTTCCCTTGCTCTCACACTACCCGGCCATTCAGATACGGAAGATGGACGATGATCAGGATGAGCGAGATGTGCGGAGCTCCATTATCCACTGGGAGGGATGTGCTATGAGTCTTCTACAGGCAGAGGTGGTGGAAGATGAAGATGTGATTTGGGAGTACCTCGAGGCACTAAAGGAGATCCGCCCAGCAGCACCGGTAGCTTGAGAGTGATTAGATTGATGTAGGCATGATATTAGGTGGTAATTAGGGCAGAAGAGTGCATTTGATTGATTGTAGGGAAGATTAGACAATGTAATTGATGAATTGAATGAATAAAAATCAGATTTTACCCTGTTTGCGCAATGATCTGTTAATGACATGACAAGAAAGGATGTCGCCTTAATGTCGCGACTGGGCGGTGGGTCGCGACAGTGTCGCAGCCTACTTGGATGACGTGACCAGAACGCGACACCCCACTGCGTCGCATCTCTAACCGAGGATCTAAAATGCCAAAAGCCCTCTTCTCCCTCTCCTCCACGCTTTCAAACTTCAAACAACCGGCGATTCTTCCTTCCCCCCGGCTATCTCCCCTTCTTGCTCCCCTACTCACCCTCTTCCCACTCTTTTCCTCTTCCCACTCTTTCTTCTTTGGCGATGGAAGGCGGGAACGGCGGTGATGGCGGTGGCGGTGGCTTGCCGAGCGATGGACGGAGGAAACGGCTCGTGAGGAGGGGATCTTCTTTCCGGAGGTGCGAAGAAGCTGCCCCAGTGAAGGAGATTGTGGCGGACATGGAGATGGAGGAGGAAGAGAACCCGGCGGTGGACATGGAGGCGGTGAGGAAGGCACGTGAAGATGCCATGAAAATGGTAAGTTAATCGAACCTAAAGCCTTGAATGGGTGTGTGGGAAAGGATTAGGAGTCCCCTAGAGGGCGGATGTAGGGCGAAATGCCTAGAGAAAATGACCCCATACAAAGGGAACTCCGGTCGGTCTGCACCTGAAAACGCGATGGATCGACCTGCCGCGACACCAGTTGTCGCGACAGGTTAATGTTGGATCGAAATGGCACTAAGAATGTCCTAGAGGGGGGGGGTGAATAGGACTTCTTCATTTTAAAATTTTCTTCTGAAATTGCACAACACTAAATAAATTTGTTAGAGCTTAGTGTGATGTGTGTGATTCTAGTGTAAACAAGGTGGAAATAATCACACAGAAATGCACAAGAATTTATCCTGGTTCGGCCCTTCCAACTAGGAAGTCCTACATCCAGTCCTCAAGTCAACCACTTGAGATTTCCACTAACTGCCAATAAATTGGCCTTCTCTCACCCTTAAGAGGAATTACAAACCCACTTGCTCCCTTAGCAAGTCTTCTCTAATCAGAGGTACAACAACTACCTTTTACAAAGGCCTTCCCTACACAGGAGGGGAAATGCAGAAATAGACTTCTACAGAAATTACACAAGAAAATAAAGAACTTGTCTGTTTGCCTCAGTATTGAGAACAAACACAGACCTTAGAAGGATTAAAAGATCAGAGATGAGACTTGAAGCCTATCTGAAAATGCACGGGTGGACTTGAAGAAATAGGTAATTACAGTTGCCACCCAACACAGAACTTCAGAGAATATTTTTTGAAGTAAAGCTCTCAGACTTGTGGCTTGCAGGAAAGCTTGAGAAAACTTGAAGGATTCGAATGATGCTTTCAAGAAGAGTAAAGGCTTGTATGCGCTTGTTGTTCTTTTCAAACTTGAGCTCCTTTTATGTACTACAGAAAATAGCCGTTTAGAAAATAGCCGTTGGAGCTTGTGGCCGTTTGCAATATCTCCATTTGAAGAGATCTCTAGGATCCTTTGGGTCTTGAAGTGTTTGTTATCCAGAAGTCTTTCAGTTTTGCTTCTTTCCAAGATCTTCAGAAGGGGTACAGTCTTTCTCAACTAGAAGATAAGCTCTTTCCCTTTCGGAGTGGACTGTGAAAGGAGCAACTTAAAAACGTGCTCCAATAAATGCCTGCACAAAGGACAAGATGAAAGGAAGAGCATCTCCATACCTTTGAGGTAGGTGAGTTAGATAAGTACAGATAAAGGTATGGAAACTTCGTATGCACAAGCTTTCAAAAAGGAAAACTAGACAGACAGATATGCTAAAAAGGCAAAGTATGGGTCTGTCAGTGGTAGGTGAGACATGTCAGATGCCATGCGCCTGAGAATTCATAAATGCATAGTGTCTAATGAATCCAGCGAAATCCGGAGCAAAGGCATTGAACAACTCAAGGTTTATTTCTTAAAATATATTATAAATGTCATGCGCAGGATTTAGATGAATGTTTTAAGACTGATATGACTTGTCCTGACAGAGAATAAAATAATAAAATAATAGGATAATGACAGTTTTGATGGACTCATAAAATATTGAAGGTTTATTAAGAGGTTGTATGAGAAGATTAAGAAGTAATCTTACACTAAGTGTTAACCCTTTCAGAAGAGAGTTAAGTACAGAATTAACAGTGAAGATAAATCCATAACATGCAATTCGATTCAAGAAATAACTATGATTCAACTTCAGAGAGAATAAGGCAATTCGATTGAAAAAGTAAAGGTGATTCGACTTCAGCAGTCGGATACTATGAAGATCAAATTCTGAAGCATTCTACTCTATCAGTCGAAGACGACAATCGAATCAGGTATTGAATTTTGAAAGGCATTCGATTGTAGCAATCGGAGTCATCAGTCGAATTATATATAACTGTGTCAGTCGAAGATGACAGTCGAATCATGTTTTGAACTTTGAAAGGCATTCGACTGTAACAATCAGAGTCATCAGTCAAATTATATATAACTGTGACAGTCGAAGATGACAGTCGAATCATGTTTTGAACTTTGAAAGGCATTCGACTGTAACAGTCGGAGTCATCAGTCGAATTACTTATAAAGTTGTGGACTTAGAAAATATTCAAGGTTATTTGACTTCGTTTCTGAAGGAGTCGAAGTTAGCAGTCGAATTCAATAGGACATAGAGAGAGCTATGGACTTAGAAAAAATTTCTGAGATGGAGGTATAGTCCTGTAATATATCTGTATGATTTTTGTGATATATAACTAATATATTTGCTTTGTAAAAGGTCTATTTCAAGAGTTTTGTCATAGCAAAACAACAGATATATTAATTTAAAAAAATCTTAAATTCCTTGGGGTAGTTGCTCAACAATTCTCCCCCTTTTTGTTAATGACAAAAATCTTTAAATAGATAGTGAAAAAAAGCAAATATTTAGAATATGAGTATGCATATGCTTCTTTTTCTTGACTAATATCTCTCCCCCTTTGTGGCATTAACAGAAATGATTCCATCATAAGATACAACATTTAGCCGGAAATTGCATTCATTTAAGAAAACATAACAGAATGTCAGAAATTACATAACAAAGAGTTAAAAATCATAATAGAAATTGTTTATAAACTATATAGTTCCAAAAAAAATTGTTCAAGACCTAGACAGAGAGCTGGGTAAGTATAGAGATCTGGGAATTTGGGCAAGAAAAGGTTGAATGAGATCCCAGAGCTTCTTCTCATTCTCATCGAGAAGTTGTCAAAAAGAGCTCCATCAGTGTTGTAGGAAGGATCAGTGGAGGGTAACTTCCGATGGGATTTGATGTGGCGCCTCCGGAACTAAGGCATCCTATCATGATACTTGGTAGGATAGATGAAGAATTTGATATCTTGATAAAATGGATCCATAGGAATAGCTGCAAGTGGAGGAGGATCCGAAGAAGTAGATTGTGAAGGGATTTCAGTGGTGGAAAGAGTGGGTGCTGTGGGTGCAGAGGGTTGAGATCTAGCTGGTGCTGATCTTGTTGGCTTAGGAGGAGGCTTAACAGATGGAGCTGGAGTAGGATGAGTTGGACTAGAAGGAGGAGGAGGGAAGATTGGATCACCATGTTTGACCAGTCTACGCTTCACTTTCCTCTTGAAGGTTTGCAAATTAGGAGTGGACTCTAGGGGTCTCTTGGCCATAGATTCCATCTGGGAAACCTGCCTGGGCTGGGAAGCCTCTACTGCTCCCATAGCCACTGACTGCTCTTCTAACACAGACTGTTGCTGGTGCTCCACTGCTGGTTCAAGTACTACTAAAGCTAATTGTGCCTCATGCTCTAAATCTTTCTGCTGCTCAGGAGGCTGCTCCTCTGAATTCTGCTGATTTGGCTGTGTCTCAGGCTCCTTAGATTGATCAAGTACTGGCTCTTGATCAGATTCCTGCTCAGATTGCTGCACAGCTGGCTGAGATAGATCTTCTGTGGACTGCTGTTCTTGAGTTGGCTTTTCAGGTGCTTGAGGCTCTTGAGTTTGAACATGTTCTTCTTGCTGCTGAGAGGATGAGGGCCTTGATGGCCAAGAGATGCCTTTCTGGCACACTAACTGAAGCAATAAATCCTTCATTTTCTTAACCTCATCAAACAGACTATCAAACTTGACATCAATAAATTCAATCTGCATTTGAAGAACTGAAAGATTTTCTTGTTGTTTGCCCAATAAATCCATAATGGTGTGAAGACTGTTGCTACTCTCTCCCTGAGACCTTGGCCGGGTCTCAAACTGAGAAGGAGAGAAGTGATGCTCTCTTTCTTCAAAATCTGTTTCTGTAGGAATGTCATCAGATGCAGTACCTTTGCCTTTAATATCTCTTAATACTTCATTAATAGTTTCCTCAGGACCATCTGGTTCAGGAAATGAGGAGGAAACATGAACTTGATCTTGAGTCTGAATTGGAGCTTCAATTCTAACTGGTTCTAGTGGCTCTAACTCTTGTTGAACTTCTTGAGAGACTGAAGAAATATAAGGTTCATCAGGATAAACTTCATGATCACAATCAGGCATTGAATCTTTCATCCAAAGATTTTGCTTTTTGTTGACCAGGGAGTAGTGACTCCTTCTCAAAGTAGTGATCCCAATCGTCTCTTTAATTCCAATAGATATTTCTCCTGACAGATCTACTGAGTATCTCTTAAAGATCAGGGAGAGCAAAGGTCCATAGGGAAAAGATTCTTGCAAATTCTTAGCAGCTATCATTCTATCCAAAATGATTCCAGCCAAATTCACTTTATGCCTCTGAATAGCCCAAAACAACAAGTTCCCATCTCTAGAGGTGATAGATGAGTGGGTTCCTACTCTAGGGGTCACAATGTTGGATATCACATAATGAATTAATCTCTTTTCGGCTGAAAGCTCATTTACAGACAGACCTTTCTTGCTAATAGTGGCCAAACTACCAACAATACCCAATTTCTTCTTTTCCAAAGGTATAACTTCATTAAGCTTATGTCTAGAGTTCGGACATTCAAAAATTTCAACCAATAGATCTTCAGATATGGTAATCTTGGTTCCTTTGACATAACTGAAAACAGTATTTCCTGATGAAATTTCCATGGAAACATAGAAAGCTCTAACTGCATTCTCAGCTATGGGTTCAAAAATCTGACAAGGCTTGGTCCAGCCCATGGCATTGAGGGTGTTTTCTAAAGGAAAATGGGTTTTCTTATATAAAGAGGGAAAAGATAACTGGCCCGAGATTTTAGGATGAACGGTCGGGATCAAGTGATTTGACCGTTGACAGAAAATAATACATTTAAGAGGATTTTATCGAAGGCGCCTTTTCAAAGATTTTACAGTAAGATGAATTGTGTATTCGACTGCATCAGTCGAATGCAAGATTTTTACATGATTCGAATGCATTGTTTCTACATAAGTCGAATGTCTGGGACTTAGAATTTTTGAGGATGGTTTCACAGACAATTCAAACAGCAGTATCTTATCATACAATTCAAATGCCATTTTACTTTGGTAAATTAATCAGGATTACACATACCTATCTCTCTTCTAATAGATGTGAATCTATCCTCAGGAAGAGGTTTTGTAAAAATGTCTGCAAGTTGATTTTCTGTAGAAACAAATTCAAGTGAAATATTGCCATTACTTACATGATCCCTGATGAAGTGATGTCTAACCTCAATATGCTTGGTTCTTGAGTGCTGGATAGGATTCTTAGTCAAATTTATTACGCTTGTATTGTCACATAGCATAGGAATTTCTTGGAGCTGATGACCATAGTCTTCTAATTGGTGTTTGATCCACAAGAGTTGAGTACTGCAACTCCCAGCTGCAATGTATTCAGCTTCTGTGGTTCACAAGGCTACTGAGTTCTGCTTTTTGGAAGACCAAGATATCAAGCACCCTGCAAGAATTTGACAAGTGCCACTGGTACTTTTCCTATCTATTTTGCATCCAACATAGTCAGCATTACTATATCCAATTAACTTGAATTCTAAACATCTGGGATACCATAGTCCTAATTTACTGGTACTTATAAGATATCTAAAAATTCTTTTAACTACATGAACATGAGATTCTTTTGGATCAGATTGGAATCTTGCACATAAACAAACACTGAACATTATATCTGGTCTGCTAGCAGTAAGATGGAGCAGTGATCCTATCATTCCTCTATAGATCTTTTGATCTACCTTTTTACCAAGAGGATCACCATCTAACTTCATGCCTGAGCTCATGGGTGTTCCTACTGGCTTACACTTGTCAAAACCATATTTAGAAAGTAAATCTGAAATATATTTGGTTTGACAAATGTTAGTTCCTTCCTTGGTCTGCTTTATTTGCAACCCAAGAAAATAATTTAGTTCACCCATCATGCTCATTTCAAATTCACTTTGCATCAGATTTTCAAAGAATTTACAAAGTGATTCATTAGTAGAGCCAAAGATAATGTCATCAACATAGATTTGCACAATTAAGATTCCATCTAAAAATTTCTTTATAAATAATGTGCTATCTACTTTACCTCTTATAAAATCATGTGATATAAGATAAGCACTCAATCTTTCATACCAAGCTCATGGAGCTTGTTTCAGACCATATAGTGCTTTCTTTAAACGAAAAACATGATTAGGATAAGTAGTATCTTCAAAACCTGGTGGTTGCTCAACATATACATCTTCTTTAATAAAACCATTCAGAAATGCACTTTTAACATCCATTTGGAACAAATTTATGTTAAGAGAACATGCATATGCTAGCAAAATTCTGATTGCCTCTAATCTAGCTACTGGAGCATAGGTTTCATCAAAGTCTATGCCTTCCTCTTGGGAATATCCTTGAGCTACAAGTCTGGTTTTGTTCCTAGTGATTACTCCTAATTCATCCATCTTGTTTCTAAAAACCCATCTGGTTCCAATAACTGGATGGTCAGTAGGTCTAGGTACAAGAGTCCAAACCTCACTACGTTGGAACTGATTAAGTTCCTCTTGCATAGCAAGGATCCAAGATTCATCACCCAGTGCATCATTGATTGTCTTAGGCTCAATTTGTGAAACTAAGGCAGAAAAGTCACAAGGAATTTGCATATCTCTTGTTCTTACCCTATCTTGAGGATTACCAATGATATTTTCTCTAGGATGATCCCGTGGTACCTCAATTCCCTAGGTAGCCCTTTTTGTGGTTCTTCTTGTTGTTGAAGATCTTCTAATGGAGGATCTTCCATTTCTTCATCTTTTCCTTCTTCTTCAAGAGAAGTCTTTTCTAGATCCCTGCATAGATCATCAACACATTCTTCTTCTTCTTCTATCCTTTTGATAGAAGGGTTAGTCTCATCAAATAAGATATGTATCGATTGTTCTATGGTTAATGTCCTTCTATTGAATACTTTATAACTTCTTGGTTTTGAAATGTATCCTAGCAAAAATCCTTCATCACTTTTAGCATCTAATTTTCCTAGATTATCCTTACCATTATTTAAGATAAAGCACTTACATCCAAAAGGTCGAAGATGACTGATGTTGGGCTTCTTTCCCTTGTAGAGTTCATATGAAAATTTCTTCTGAATGGGTCTGATCATACATCGATTGATAATGTAGCATGCTGTATTTACTGCCTCTGCCCAGAAGTATTTTGGTAAATTATGATGATCAGTTTATCCCCATATAATTTAAATAAATTACACATCTATTTTGGTGATTAACAAAACTATATAAAGTTTAATCTAACATATTTTCTACAAGTTTTGAGCACAGGAAATAAACCAAGGACAGACAAGCCATTTAAGTAAGTATTCATCACAATATAGCTATTTTAAAATTCAAGCATGAAATTTCTCTAAGTATACATCGATTTCCAATATAGGTCATAACGATTTCATACTTACAAGGATTCACTATGTGTTGTATCATTAAGTGATCGCAACGATTGCCCTCACAACCCAACGATTTTCCCTCCAACAATTCGTTAAGTGATCGCAATGATTTGCAATTGTTAAGTATTTATAACGATTTGCTTCCATAACACAACGATTCGTTAAGTGATCGCAACGATTTTCCCTCACAACAATTCGTTAAGTGATCGCAATGATTTGCTTTCATAAACAATTGTTAAGTATTATAACGATTTGCTTCCATAACGATTCAATAAGTGATCACATCGATTTCTTAAGTCAGAACAACGATTTGGTCTCACATCGATTTCTTAAGTGAGAACAACGATTTGGTCTCACATCGATTTCTTAAGTAAGAACAACGATTTGCTCGTAACGACTTGGTTCATAACGATTTGCCTATACCATTATAACGATTTGATCCCTGTAACGATTCGATAAGTTACATAACGACTCTGTTACTGTAACAATTCATCAAATTACATAACGACTTGGTCGCTGTAACGATTCGATATAGCAAATAATGATTCATTCACATTGTCTTTTACAAATTGATTATAATGACTTGTGCATAACGATTTGCTTATGGAGTCACAACAATTTGTCTCTACAATGATTTGGTTATTAATGCATAACGATTTATATGTGGATTGGTTTGCTTATGAGTGCACAATGATTTACATGAATATCAACTCATTTGCATAACGATTTCATAAGTCATGCATATAACGATTTCATGGACTATATCGATTAGATTTTCGAGCTAATTTTTGAATAACGTTGAAAAGTCAAAGTCTTCACGCATATCTTTCTGTCAGCTGTGCATTTATGGAGACTGAACGTATCACTGCATGCATACAGACGATATCTTCAATTCTCATGCATATTCTGTAAGCATCTTTTAGAAGAACAGAATGGAACTTCTACATTTGAAAAAAATCAATCTAACATTGACTGACAACAAGAGACAGTCTAGCTGTCTACTGTTTAGCATTTAATGTGTGCAGGTCTCCGACAACATTCGTCATACAATGTTGGACAAAATAGAAGCCAAAGGATACTTCAGAAGATCTTCTCTCTTTGCGTGCTTAGAAAGCCAAAGGACTGTTGAACTTCTACAGTACCATGCAGTCTAACGTAAACCAGAACTTAGAGACAACAGATACTTCAACGTTCAAATTCTAAATAGAAGATATGTATAGAAGACTGAAGCTCAAGAAGGATAAGACTTTTGAAGTTCAAGAATACGAACGACAATCTTTCACAAGTCTTTCTGCGAGCATCTCGAAGAGCCAAGCCTCACTCCTTTCATTGTTTAGCTCTTAGTTCTCTGCATTCAGTGTGTTAGTCTTGAGAGCTTCTGTAAACTGAAAGTGTCCCTCACTGTAGATCTTCCTCTCAGTTTTAGATTCAGATCTGACATTGTATAAACTTGATCTAGGGGCTTGATTTCATTTCACTTCTTGTGTGTTTGTTCTCTTCGGGTAAGAAGGAAGACCTGGTGGGATTCAGGGTGTGAGATTCCCTTCGTGTAGAACGAAGACCTGGTGGTATCCAGGGTGCTGTAAGTTCCTCTTCGGGTTGTGAAGAGAAGACCAGCTGCAGCTGGGTGTGTAAGGGTCCATAAGGGGGACAGTACCCTTGTGTTAGTGAAATCCTGAGATTGCTCAGGGACTGGATGTAGGACTCCTAAGGAGAGGAGATCCGAACCAGGATAATTCTCTGTGTTGTGTGAATGCTTTTATGTGATTGGTTTTTCCTCAACTAACATTAACAATCTGTGAAGTGTGTTTTTGTGATCTTTGTGTGAACAAGTTTTAGGTACTTAATATTTTTAAGAATCTCATTTACCCCCCTCTGGGCTTGCTAGCTGGGCAACAAGTGGTATCAGAGCTAGTCTCTTCGACAAATAAGATGATCCAACGATCTGAAGAGAAAAGATCAAATGGCAGCCCAAGGTCACTCCGAAGGCCAGTCAGTCAACAGGCCACCTCTATTCGATGGAGAAGATTACAACTATTGGAAAACAAGAATGGAGTATTTCCTACAAGGTCTCGACTATCAAATCTGGTCAATAGTTGAAGAAGGAGACTTGTTGGTTACAAATGAAAAAGACAAGTGGACTGAAGACGACAAGAAAATGATCTCCCTAAACTGCAAAGCCAAAAGCATACTATGTTGTGCTCTCAGTAAGAAGGAATTCAACAGAGTTTCAGCCTGCAAATCTGCGATGGAAATGTGGGAGAAATTAAGGATCACATATGAAGGCACAGACAAGGTAAAAGAAACCAGAATAGACATTTTGGTGATGCAATATGAGAGATTCCAGATGCAGACAGGAGAAACGATTACACAAATGTTCAGTAGATTTACCGACATTACAAATGGTCTGGCAGGTGTTGGCAAAAATTATGAAATGGGAGATATGATAAGAAAATTTCTAAGATCTCTACCTTCATCGTGGACTCCCAAAGTTACAGCAATAGAAGAAGCTAATGACTTGAAGAAAATGTCATTATAAAAACTCATTGGGTCCCTTATGGTCCATGAAATCAACATGGAGAGACTGGGAGAGTCTTTGAGCAGGAAGAAACACTCAAATGCTCTCAAAGCTAAAGAAAACTCGTCTAAAGAATTTTCAGATAACAATGAAAGCAATGAAGACAACGAAGATGAAGAAGCAATGCTGTCTAGGAGGCTACAACTAATCTTAGCTAAAAAGAAGAAGTTTCAGTCTGGTGGAAGATATTTCAAGAAAAATAAGGACTTTAAGAAGCCAGAAGTAAAGGACTCAAAGAAAGGTGAGCCCATCTGCTACGAGTGTAAGAAGCCCAGACACATCAAGGCAGAGTGTCTGAAGCTCAAGAAATCAGAATACAGAAAGAAGGAAAGTTCAAGAAAACCAAGAAGATTCAAGAAGAAAGCTATGGCAGCGGCTTGGGATAACAGCAGCGACTCGAACAACGAGTCAAGCTCGTGTAGCGAAGAAGAAGAAGAAGCTAACTTGGCTTTCATGGCCAACACAGAAGAAAAGGTAACTTCTGACTCATCTTTCGATTCCTGTAATGATTCTAATTCAGATGATTTAGAAGAAGCTTTCAACGAGCTTTATAGTAAATATAGGGAAGTATCTAAATTACTAAAAGTTAGTAAGAAAAATGTTGCATGTCTAGAGAATACTAATTCAGATTTAAAATCAGAAAATGAACAACTAGAGAAGTAGGCTAATGAACTTAAGAGAAGAAATGAGTTACTATGCGAAGATCTAAAAGATAAAAACAAACAGATAACAGAATTAGAAAAACAAGAAAGTTCAGATGAACTGAAAAATGAAATCAAAATACTAATAGAAGAAAATGAAAGACTATCTAGTACATTATAAAAATTCACCAATGGGAAAAATTCCTTAATACTAAAAGGTGCTAGACGGTCAGGAAAAAGAAAACAAGGATTAGGCAATACACCCCCAGATAATGAAGACACAATAGTATACCCTAAAACATATCCTACTCCTAAATTTGTAGCTGAACAAGATACTTCATATAAATCTAACTTTAAGTATGTTCCATATGAAAGGGTAACTAAAACGACATGTTGTAGTCATTGCAACAGACTAGGTCACAGTAAAATAACATATCCAACCAAACACAAAAAATGGATAATTAAAAGAAAAATTGATGACACTGACCAACCAGGACCCAAAAGAACTTGGGTACCTAAAGTTTGATGTTTTCATTTCAGGGAAACCTTCGAGCATCCAAATGGTATTTGGATAGTGGATGCTCAAGGCATATGTCAGGTAATAGAAAGGTATTCTCTCACCTCGAAGTTGAAGAAGGCACAGTGACATATGGAGACAATGGTAAAGGAATAGCAATAGGATGCGGATCTGTTGGCAATAAAGAGAAAATATTTATTGAAGATGTACTATGCGTAAAAGGTTTGAAGCATAATCTCATCAGCATAAGCCAGCTATGTGACAGAGGACATCAAATCAAGTTCCAAGAATCTAGATGCATCATCATAAAGGACGGAGCAGTAATTTTCGAATCTAACAGAGAAAAGAATCTGTACGTACTTTACCTTGAAGAACTGAAAGATCAAGATATCTGTTTAGCAGCTAGTAAGGAGCAGTCAACTGAGGTGTGGCATAGAAGATTGGGCCACTGTAGTTTGGATGGCATGAGGAAGCTGATCAAGAGAAACCTGGTGGAAGGTCTGCCAAAGGTCAGCACAAGAATGGATGGTGTCTGTGGACCATGTGTAAAAGGAAAGCACACCAAGTCATCTTTCAAGTCAAAGACTGTGGTAACAACCTCCAAACCCTTAGAACTCCTTCATATGGATTTATTTGGGCCAATGGGGACCACAAGTCTTGTAGGTAAGAATTTTGGATTCGTTATAGTAGATGACTATTCAAGATTCACGTGGGTATCATTTCTAGAACACAAGGATGATACATTTGATAGTTTTGTAAGCTTCAGTAAAAAGGTTCAGAAAGATAAGAAGCACTGCATTGTTGGAATCCGGTCAGATCATGTAGGAGAATTCCAGAATGAAAAATTTGCAAAGTTCTGTGATGAACAAGGAATCGAACACAATTTCTCAGCACCAAGGACACCACAGCAGAATGGAGTTGCTGAGAGAAAGAATAGAACTTTATTGGACATGGCAAGAACAATGTTATCAGAATATGATCTGCCAAGATATTTTTGGGCTGAAGCAGTCAACACAGTAAGCTATATCATAAATAGAGTGATGATCAGGCCGATTTTGAAGAAGACTGCATATGAATTGTACAAGGGAAAGAAGCTGAAGATTAGTCACTTCAAGACATTTGGATGTCCATGTTTCATCACAACAACGGCAAAAGAGACATTGGTAAGTTAGATGCAAAATCAGATGAAGGCATCTTCATGGGGTATGCATCTAAACCTAAAGGCTTTAGGGTATTTAATAAGCGTACTTTATTAATTGAGCAATCAGTACACATTATCTTTGATGAAACTAACCCTTCCTTGAGAAAGGAAGAAGATAGTGATAATGATGATGCAGATGAATTGTCCAAGAAGCTAAATAACTCATCAATTGAGGACAAGGAAGATCCACCTCTGGAAGACCTGCAACAAAAGGATATAGTATATGAAAATCTTCCAAAGGAATGGAGATACAAGAGAGATCACCCTCCTGAAAACATTATTGGTGATCCATCTGTAGGGGTAAGAACAAGAGGTAACATAATTCCATGTTATTATTTAGCTTTTATTTCTCAAATAGAGCCTAGGATAGTCAATGAAGCTATCATTGATTAATCTTGGATTTTAGCCATGCAAGATGAACTGAATCAGTTCAAGAGAAACTAGGTTTGGATCACTTGTTCCTAGACCATCATATCATCTAGTGATTGGCACCAAATGGGTGTTCAGAAATAAATTGGATGAAGCTGGTGTGATCATAAGAAACAAGGCCAGATTGGTAGCTCAAGGCTATTCCCAAGAGGAAGGTATAGATTTCGATTGAAACCTATGCATCAGTGGCCAGACTTGAGGCTATTAGAATATTACTTGCATATGCATCGCATTAGACATAAAATTATTTGAAATGGATGTAAAGTCTGCTTTTATAAACAGTTTCATAAAAGAGGAGGTTTATGTGGAACAACCTCCAGGTTTTGATGACATTGACTTTACAAATAATGTATTTAAATTGCACAAAACTCTATATGGATTAAAACAAGTACCAAGAGCATGGTATGAATGACTAAGTGCATTTCTATTAGATCATGGTTTCACTAGAGGTCAAGTAGACAGTATATTATTTGTCAAGTCTAAGGTCAAACATATTTTGATTGTTCAATATATATGTTGATGATATAATATTTGGTTATACTGATGAATCTCTTTGTAAGTATTTTGAGAAGATTATGCAGGGAGAATTCGAGACGAGCATGATGGGGGAGCTTAACTACTTCCTTGGATTGCAAATTAAGCAAGGAAAAGAAGGCACCCACATATGTCAAGCAAAATATACCAAGGAACTCTTAAAAAAGTTTGGATTCGAAAATGCCAAGCCATTATCAACACCCATGAGCACATCAACAAGAATGGACAGTGACAAAGACGGTAAGAAAGTAGATCAAAAAATCTAAAGAGGTATGATATGATCTTTATTGTACTTAACTGCTAGTAGACCTGATATATTGTTTAGTGTATGTATGTGTGCTAGATATCAAGCAGATCCTAAAGAGTCCCATTTAATTAATGTCAAAAGAATATTTAGATACATAGTTAGAACCTATGACTTAGGTTTATGGTATCCAAAATCATGTCAAATTAATCTGGTAGGATACTCTGATGCTGACTATGCTGGATGCAAAATAGACAGAAAAAGCACCAGTGGTTATTGTCAATTCCTTGCAGGTTGTTTGATATCATGGTCCTCAAAGAAACAAAATTCAGTAGCTCTGTCAACAACTGAAGCTGAGTACGTAGCTGCTGGAAGTTGCTGCACACAACTCCTATGGATCAAGCAACAACTTCAGGATTATGGGTTACATATCAAGACAATTCCATTGCAATGCGACAACACCAGTGCTATAAATCTAACCAAGAATCCAGTACAACACTCAAGGACTAAACACTTTGAGGTTAGATATCATTTCATTCGTGATCATATAGCAAATGACAACATTGATATTTCATTTATTGATACAAACAATCAGTTAGCAGATATCTTCACAAAGGCCTTACCCGAAGAGAGATTTACTTCTCTTAGAAAGGAATTAGACATGTGTAAATTGTGAAAGAATTATCTGTTTAAAATTGAAATATTAATTTTCAAAAGTTAAATTATTTTTCCTCCAAAAAACTTTGAGCAAAACTCCAATTATTGCCTATTCTTTTAAGTTTGTCATGTGGTTCGTTATTTTATAAGAGTTTATTCCTATCGAACTATCCAGTTTGTCGTTTTCTGCCATCATGGAGCCTCCAAATTCCAAAGGTCATTCTTTTATTTTTAATTTTTTTCTTTATATCCCGAAATCTGTGCGGCAACGATTCACATCCCTTCATCATCTTCTTCCTTCTGCCTGAGGCGATACCCTATCGACTCCAGCATCGACTCCCTGAGATTTCAAGCTTCCACCTCTTTCCCGTGAGAAATTTCTTGAGGGGTTCTACTCCTTTCTTCATTTCAATCATCCAGAAACTCTTCCCATCCAAAACCATGGCTTCCTCTGGTGTTTTTGGCAGCGTCGGGGGCTACGGAGCTACATTTCTTACCACCGAGCAGTAGGAAAGATATGCTTCAGTAAAGACCAAGCTTTGCGGACACAAAGCAGTGGATGTGGCTGATTTGTAGAAGAGCGGAATGGGCAGTATTGTCGCAGCTATGGACAGATTGAAGTGGACAAAGGTTGCCACCCTATTCAGAAGTAAGTTATCCGGACCTTGTAAAAGCTTTCTATGTACGTCTGAAGACAGAGGAAGACGGGACCCTGACTTCCATGGTCAAGGGATCTCATATTAGGGTCACACGAGATCTATTAGCATCTCTCTTTGTTGTGACTACCTCCGGACACAGTGGAGTTCACTCTGTGGATATTCAGGCAAAAGGTTTAGGGATTGTTGGTCCTGAATACAGATTGAAGGATGCAAAACTAGATATCAACCAGTTGAATGCTTTTAATCGCTTATTGCATTTCATTGTGTGCCAAATAGTAGTCCGAAGGAGTGCCACCTTCTCCACTTGCACCAAGGCGGACTCCGACCTGATGTTCTGGACCATCCAGAACCAAGAAATCAACACTGCAGAGATCATGATTGAAAGGATGAAGTTTGCAAGCGCACAGGTATGGGACACAAAGAGCAAGCTGAACGTTTCTCTACCTTATGCTCATCTGATCACCAAGATATTTCAACACTATGGCATCAGTGTGGTGGGAGATGTGTCTGAGAAGATGGGCCAAGCTATCCGGTCCAGAAATTTGAGAAAAAGTGGTTTTTCGGTTGTCAATGGGGTTTGGACGAAGACATCTATGGCTGAGGGTGAAGCCATCATTGGCGAAGCCCAAGAGGTCCAAGAAGCAGAAGTAGCAGCAGCAGTATCAGTAGCAGCAGCAGAACCAACATCAGCAGAAGAGCCAGCAGTAGCACCACAAGCAGTAGAATCTAGCAGTAGGATTGAGGATATCCCTCCAGAGGACATTGAGCCTGTTGGGCGTAGTTCAGAGGATCCTCTTCCCTCTTCCTGAGTAGGCTCAGTACTCAGAGATGTACTGGAATCCATCCAAAGCTCTCTAAGGGATCCAGTAGTTAGTGAAGTTCAAATTACAGAAGCTGTGGCGTCAGGCCACATTGATGAGATTATTATGGAAGATGCTTCCAGTCAGGGGGAGCAAGTAGTTGCTCATGAAGACTCAGTTGTAGAAGATGCTCCCATTGAGGGGGAGCAACTTGTGATGAGCAAGTAGCAATTTAGGGGGAGCAAAATGCCAATGCCCCCCATTGATGATCAATTTAGATAAGACATTGTGGAAAGAACCTCAGAAGAAGAAAATGAAAATGTTGATAATGAAGAGCCCGTGGTTAGGGCAAGAGAAGACAAAGGAAAGGGTGTGGCTAAAGAAGTCCCTCTCCTCACTAGTAAGCCACACAGGAGATCTGGAAAAAGAAGTTGAAAATCAATTTGAAACCTGTTGTTGAGCGTCTGGATGAGCAGGGCAAAATTTTGTGTTCCGTGAGGTCGGATATGGTCTCCATTTTTATCAGTCAAAGCTCATCTGCCCATGAGTTAGGGGCACTATCATCTGAACTTGAAAGCCTAAGAAACGATTATAACAGTATGAGGAAGGTGCTTGTGAACTTGTCAGTTTTTGTGAGGGAGCACTTACCATCTCATGCCCCTCCTTCTTGTAGTACAGGGCCATCAGGGCCAAGTGAAGAGAGGAATAGGCCATCAGGGCCTGTCATTGGAGAGCAACAACAGGATGATGAAGCTAGGCCATCAGAGCCTATAATTGCAGAGCAGCAGCAAGAGGAAGAGCGGTCATCAGGGCCTTTGTCTGAAAACCCAGCAGGGCCACCATGGCCAATTCATGTTGAGAATGAGCTCATTGAAGAAGTGGTTGATGCTGAGAAATCTGGGCCAGCAGGGCTGGCAGAGGATGCTTCACCTCCAGTGGAATCTGTGGCTGTAAGAGAAGAAGATCAGGCTGTAGCTCCAGAGCCCCCTGTCCTTCCTACCCTTCCAACTCCAGCCCCTCCTTCTCCACCCACCTCATCCACTGCTCCTCCAGCTCCTCTCACCTTCAAATGACCCCTCTCTAGAACCATCTCCTCACCTACACCTTTCTCTTCCCAAACTCCTCCATCTCCTACTTCCTCCACCATCATTCCTCCACCCTTATCTTCTATTGAGGTTCCTCCCGCATCTTCTTCAGCTGGAGCCTCTTCTAGTGGTCCTTCTTCTTCTTCAGGACCATCTGATCTCCCTTCCATCACCCCTGCATCCCTCTTCCATCCACAAACGCCTCCTTCTTTCATTACTATTATACCTGAGGGTGCCCAATTAGCTCACACATAAATCCAGGACATCAAGGATGAATTTGAAGTAGCAATACTTCGTTCAGTCCTGGCTGTTGGGACCCATTCTCACAGGATAGGCTCTTCCAGCCCTATTCCTAAGAAGAGGAGACTCACTTCCACCCATCCGTCCCTTCTGAACCTTGTTATCTGCCACTTTGGTTTTCTCTTTCTATTACCAATAAGCAATAATCTATCTATGAGGAATATCTTCAAAATGTAGTGTTTGCACACCTCTTTGGCCTTCCCTTCCAAAACCTTTCGGCCCATCTCAATACCATCTTTCCCTATGCTTTTCTTTCCAAGGCTCAACAGTCAAAAATTTTCTCCATGACTGAAGCCAAAACTGAAGAGCAGTGGGCTCGGAGCAATAGAGATTTGTACAGTCAATTTCGTCGTATTCAAGCCACCAGATATCCACCCAGAGAAGCTCCTCTCCATCTCTCTGAATGGTTTCAGATTCACCATAAAAATCTTTTTGGACCTTCCATTCAGAAGGAAATGAAGTTCATCCGGCACTACAAAATGTACTGCGATTATTGCTACCTTAATAGCATTCCAGAAGTGCAGCTGGGACAGTTCAGGAAGCTATCCGTGTTCTCAGTTCCAGGGTTGCTCACACCGAACCTCTCCGAGTTGATTTTGCCACCTTGGTAATTTCTGATGTGGTGTTCTTTCCTCCTCTTCACTCCCTGATCATGGATTCCTCTGTGGGCACACTCATGTTTAAACGAGCTACTCAGGTTATGGCCAGGCTCTCTGTGCAAGAAGGTTGTAACCTTTCCTTTCATAGATTTGTCTTCAAGCAGTATCTTTAGGGGTACCTCAAGGCCGATATCCTTGCCCCTATTCTGTCTGAGTGTGAGAGGTTGTCGCCTGCTGATTGGGAAAAGCTCTACACTCTGTCAGCTCAACAGCTTAACGAGCTGAATGCTTCTGAGGCTCGTTCCCATCAACCTCTTCTGACTCCCGATGACTTTTTGGATGCCAATTCTCTTCACCTTGTCTGGGACTCCTTCATGAAATGGGAAGAACGGTACAGGGTCTTTCTAGAATTAAAGAAGGAACTTCGGCAGCATCAGGTCTTCTATCCCTTCAAAATTACTCAGTTTCTTCAGTTTGCCAGTTTTGGTTGCTTCACCTCCTACAAGGTAGCTCTTGGCAACGAAAATATTGGGATTTCATATCGGATCAGAGGCAGCTTCACATCAAGAGGATGGCTCCCACTATGGGACCCTCCTATTGCATTGAGCTTGGAGCATTTCAAGCCTATTTTGAAGAGCAGGAACGCCAAGCGCTACCTGTCATTAGGCGCTTTGCATCTCTCTTATCTCTTGCCTTCTATCTCTCTGAACCTTCCAATGCTCCATAAATATCTGTGTTTCTCTCTTTGTGCTCTTTTCTCTCTTCTTTGTCTCACTCTTGTATCTTTTTGCTTAAACGACAAAAAGGGGGAGAAATATAACATTTATGAAATACATACCTTATATTCTTTTTGCAATTATGCTTAGACTTATTTCAGATCATCTTTGCTAGTTGTTAAGTTTTGTCATCACCAAAAAGGGGGAGATTGATGATCAGTTTATCTCCATGTAATTTAAATAAAATACACATCTATTTTGGTGATTAACAAAACTATATAAAGTTTAATCTAACATATTGTCTACAAGTTTTGAGCACAGGAAATAAACCAAGGACAGACAAGCCATTTAAGTAAGTATTCATCACACTATAGCTATTTCAAAATTCAAGCATGAAATTTCTCTAAGTACACATTGATTTCCAATATAGGTCATGTAAGGCCCCGAATTTTCTTTTTCCCGCTCTATTTTATGTATATGATGTTTACTTGTTCTTGCATAAATGGCGTGCATGAAAATGGTGCATATTATAAATATAAATTTTGCATGGGTATATGCGAGGATGTATATTATTATATGTGAATATAAGTAATTGGCCAATTTTGTGTATAAAGTATCTATTCAAATATTATGCAAGTACCATCTAAATATTGAAGTGTACCTTATATTACCCCTTTCATGGATATTGTGTACGAATATATGAAGTGCATATGTGTATGTACGCATGTATGTTATCTTATGCATGTGATAATTGTGCACCTAATTTTACATATGTAACACCTTGGTATACTTAGGTATGCATGAGTATATTTAGTTGTAAACGTTATTCATTGCACGGTGTAGTAATATACATATTATACCTTATACATTGTATGTATATACGTAGTGTAAACACAGTTCCTTGTGTGTTGAGTCATGTTGTGTGTATATATATATGATATATATATATATATACATTGTATGCGTATGAAGATATTCATGTACGTGTTATTATCTTGATGTACCTATGTATGTATGTGTAGGATTAGTAGTAAATATTGGGTGTTTACACAGTGTAGTGGTGTATACACTATACTACATAGGTTTCATGTGTATATATGTGTGGATTAAGCATGGTTCTGCATGATTTTAAGTTATGGCAGAAGAGTGTCTTGGCGTCAACATGGATGGACGCCCATGATATGTCAGCGTCCATATCGACTGACGCCAACCCTAATGTAGCCGTCCATGGATGTGGACGTCAATATCCCTAATTTTCTGTGCGCAACAGAGCGCAGAGAGCACTCATTGGGCCAGGCTTCTGATTGGGGAGTTGTCTTCCCAACGGCCCTTACCTGTCCCTTCAACCCCTGCATGAGCCCCTCTTGTCCCTTAGTCTTTAAAACACATCCCTTTTGCAACCTAGAGAGCTCTCTTGGCTCTTTACTAGAAAGGAAACCCTTAACTGAGAGAGAGAGGAAGGACTGACCTTGGAGGGCTTGGATCCGGTGACTGGAAGAGTTTTCTGGTGATCTTCTACGACACGGAGGAAGGCCATACATAGGAGAAGGCTTCCCTGGCGTTGGACTACATCCTGCAACCCCCTAGAACCCGGAGCAAAGGATTTCTGGAGGCTTCTTGGCACTGCCCAAGGAGGGCTTCATCAGCTTAATCCGATCTTGTAGATTTATTTGAAGGCAAGTAACCCATAGATCTCAATCCCATACATGTGTCCTAGGTCCCAGCAAATTTGTGGATTTTAAATCGTGTCTTGGACCCTCCCTTTCACTCTGTAATTGGAGTTCGGTTTGTGCCCTAGCACAGACAGGAACTTGGCGTCAATACCCTTGACGCCAAGATCTCCCATCGGCGTCCAGCGATCGTGCCGTCCAAACCCTTGAACGGCCAGAGGCTGCCGCCAAGTTCTTCAGGATAGAACAGTGAGCTGTTCTTCCTGATAGATGATTATTTTCGATATGTTTTCGCAATGAGGATATAGTGTAAATTTTATATGCTATGTAAAATAGATAATGTGATGTGTGTGGAAATTTCTGCATTTTTCTGTAGATGACATGAATTTTTAGATTATTGAAATACATGTTGGGGAAAAATGGATTATGCATGTTCATCTACTGTCTACCTAATTCCTGAGGAATTAAATGCCCTAGATTTTTCTATACCATGTGCATATGTATCAGTCCATGCCCTGGAATTTTGGGAATTTTTCCATGACTATGGGATTTACTGGAATTTCTGTTTTGGAAATGAATGACATGCATAGAAATTGTAAAATTTACATTAAATTGTGTGCTGTACAATAAATCAAGGGAAAATTTCTGTGATGATGACTATGTTAGAATCAGGGTTGTGAATGGTTAAATCTGATGTTCGTGTTATGTTCCATGTTAAAGTGAATTATGAATAACATGAAACTGAATGTTTTAATTTCTGTAAATGTAAGTGATTCAGAAAAATCTGAAAAATTTATGTAAGACTATAAACCTTAAAATTTTCTGTGGTTAAAATCTCATGTTATTTTGATGACAGTAAGTATTGTTATGGATTTTTAATGTGAAAAAAATGACTATGTGAGCATGTTAATTGTGACTTGATGTGATTCAGTAAATTTCAGTATGATTATATCTGTATTATGATTATTTGGCAGTTGCAACAGTGAGGTTAAAATCAGTAAATAAGGACTTATGTGTGTATGAATTATGTATGAGTGTGTACATGGGATGTGAGAGAACAAGTGGTGTAGGTGTGTAAAATGATTAATGTGATAAGATAAACAAACATGCCCATAAGACACTGCCACCCTAGATGCTTGGAGCTGTACCATAACAATGCCCCTACGGGAAAGCTCAATGTGATATGTGATACCCTAGAGAAGGGTCTTGTTAAAGTGTATACCCTGGCAAAGGGTCTTGTGAAATCCTGGAGGTGGACAAGTTCCACTGGTAATGGTGGGAAGGGCTTTCCCTAGTTTCTGCAGGAACTAAGACTTATCACTATGCCAGTGATTAAGTAAGTGAATGTGAATGTGTATGTGTCATGTGATCGTCTATGTGGTGGTTTGGGCTGTGTCTTGGCACTAAGTGAAAATAAGTATAAGTGTGATGTGAAAAGTGAGATGTGTTCATAGCACAAGGTATGTGCAAGATATGTGTAAATGTGGCATATGTTATGTGCAAAAGTGAAATGATAAGAAGTGTGTGAATGTGAAAGAGGGAATAATGGGAAATGTGTGTAAGTATTGTGTGATAAAACCAAAAGTAAGTGTATCTGAAAGCCAAGGTTTATCATATGGTTGTGTGTAATGAGAAAAATAGTATAAGTATAAATGACAATAGTGTTAATTGATAAATTGTTTATTGATGTGTACAAATGTGTGTGTATGTGTTTATGTATAAATTGTCAATTGCTAAAAGTGATGTTACCATTAGTACCAAAATGTAAGTATATGCTTTCATATTCATGGAATTTGAATGATTGGATAAACATGTGTTTAGTATTTTGTTGTATAGTTAAAAGTGATCCCTATGTAAAGGCAATATGAATGTGATAAAATTTGTATAAAATCAGCAAGCTAAATGTGAAGTAAATTGTTATGATTGCATGCGAAGTGAATTAGAAATCATGCTAGGAGTGCCACCTATCTTGTACATGTTTCCATAGTTTAGTTGTACAACTTTACAATGACTTGGATAAAGCATGAAAACGTGTGAATGTATATTTCACTCATGTTAATGACACCATGATGTCAGTGATCTTGTTTAGATTTTAGTTTTACACTTGTTTAGATAATTGATTAATGGAATTTGTTTAGGTTATAGCATGATCATGTATGATTTAACTGCTGAAATTTTATTGTGTTAATTGGTAAAAAGCATGTATGTATTGAATCTTAAGTTACTTGCTGAGTCTATTGCGTAGACTCACTCTTGCTAAACATTTCAGGAAATTAGCAGCGGAGGAGCTAACAAGAATTGAAGTGGAGTTGGACTAAAGGATTGAAGAATTGTAATTTATACTTCATAAGTATGTAATGCTACAATTGAAATTTGGATTTTGTTCAAATGTACTTGGAGTCGGCTATGTATTTGGAACATTTTGCTCTTATGTTATCTCTTGTTGAACTATACAGACTGTGGTATGTGGATTTAAAAGTTGATGGAATAAGATTCATTTAAATTCCGTTGCATTTATTCGACTCTATTTGTGTATATCTCAGCTCATTTGTTACTTGTTGGGGTATTCTCCCCTGTAGCGTCTTGCTCCCATCCGACGTGGGTTGGTATAACCGTACCGGGTGGAAGTGGGTCGTTGCAGAGATGGTATCAGAGACATTTGGGTTGAGCTTATACATAAATAGCCATCAACTAAATCACATCTCTAAGTCTTTGTAGTGGATAGCCAGATCCAAGGAGTAATTAAGATAGTACTAGAAAAGTAGTAAGATAATTACATGATAACATGTTAAGTATGAGGATAAATGGAGTTTAACCTAGTGTTTATTTTGTAGCAATGGTTGGAAGGACTCGACGTTCGAGCCTGCCCATTCAAGATGAGGAATTAAGTAGGACTGACGGAGAGCAACATGAAGTACCAGCACCTCAAGGATCGCTTGCGCCACCCCCGCCACCGTTGGCTGATTATGGTACAGTCATGCAAGGGATTGTACAAGAAGTACAAACTCAAGCGCAAACACAAGCGGCTTTTCAAACTCAGTTTCAGGCTCAGGTTCCAGCACCAGCTCAGCAGGACCGTGGTTTAGGAGGTGTGTCAGTCATGGAGAGGTTCAAGAGGATGGCTCCACCCTCTTTTAAGGGGGAGAGTGAGCCGTTAGTTGCAAAAAGTTGGCTCAGGGAAATCGAAAAGATATTCCGAGCTATCAGGTGTGCAGAGGATGACAAGATCAGTCTGGCGTCATACATGCTTCAGGAGCGAGCGGATGTGTGGTGGTCTTCCGTTCTTCGCACGCGGTTTGAGGGAGTGGAGCTAGAGGTTACTTGGGAAGATTTCGTAAGGATTTTTCAGGCCAAGTATGTTCCTGAGCATTTACAGGACAAAATGGAGCAGGAATTCTTAGCATTGACTCAGGGATCGATGACAGTTTTGGAGTATGAGGCTAGATTTGCAGAGTGTCTAGATATGCACCACACATAGTTGTTGATGAGAGGCGCAAGGTAAGGAAGTTTGTAATGGGGCTTAGACCGTCAATGAGGGCCAGACTGGCGGCGTTTGACCTTAGAACTATGGATGTAGCTCTTAGCGCGGCGTGCAAACAAGAGAGTGAAATGGAGTTGTACTTGGCAGAGAAGAAAGCAAGACTAGAAATGTTGCCAGAACCATTTCAGCGGCAAAGGAGGAAGATGAAGAAGCTCATAAAAAGACAGCAACCAACTATGGTACCAATAGAATCAACCTTTCAGCCAGTAGTTTCGGCCGACAACGAGAAGCCCGTATGTGTGCATTGTGGCAAGCGCCACAGCGGAGACGTATGTTGGACGAGGTTAGGAAGATGTCTCAAGTGTGGTAGTAAGAACCATCGGATTAAAGACTGTCCGAATCAGAAGAAGAGGTTTGTTCCCCGAGATCTTCAAGTAGTAAGTAAGCCACCCTGTAGGAATTTAGGCACCGGTCTAAGTGGACTAGAAGCGGCAACGAGATGTCATCAAGGGTACGTGATCCGATCTTCGAGGACGAAGATCTCTTTAAGGGGGAGAGGGTGTAAGGCCCCGAATTTTCTTTTTCCCGCTCTATTTTATGTATATGATGTTTACTTGTTCTTGCATAAATGGCGTGCATGAAAATGGTGCATATTATAAATATAAATTTTGCATGGGTATATGCGAGGATGTATATTATTATATGTGAATATAAGTAATTGGCCAATTTTGTGTATAAAGTATCTATTCAAATATTATGCAAGTACCATCTAAATATTGAAGTGTACCTTATATTACCCCTTTCATGGATATTGTGTACGAATATATGAAGTGCATATGTGTATGTATGCATGTATGTTATCTTATGCATGTGATAATTGTGCACCTAATTTTACATATGTAACACCTTGGTATACTTAGGTATGCATGAGTATATTTAGTTGTAAACGTTGTTCATTGCACGGTGTAGTAATATACATATTATACTTTATACATTGTATGTATATACGTAGTGTAAACACAGTTCCTTGTGTGTTGAGTCATGTTGTGTGTATATATATATTATATATACATTGTATGCGTATGAAGCTATTCATGTACGTGTTATTATCTTGATGTACCTATGTATGTATGTGTAGGATTAGTAGTAAATATTGGGTGTTTACATGGTGTAGTGGTGTATACACTATACTACATAGGTTTCATGTGTATATATGTGTGGATTAAGCATGGTTCTGCATGATTTTAAGTTCTGGCAGAAGAGTGTCTTGGCGTCAACATGGATGGACGCTCATGATATGTCAGCGTCCATATCGACTGACGCCAACCCTAATGTAGCCATCCATGGATGTGGACATCAATATCCCTAATTTTCTGTGCGCAACAGAGCGCAGAGAGCACTCATTGGGCCAGGCTTCTGATTGGGGAGATGTCTTCCCAACGGCCCTTACCTGTCCCTTCAACCCCTGCACGAGCCCCTCTTATCCCTTAGTCTTTAAAACACATCCCTTTTGCAACCTAGAGAGCTCTCTTGGCTCTTTACTAGAAAGGAAACCCTAACTGAGAGAGAGAGGAAGGACTGACCTTGGAGGGCTTGGATCCGGCGACTGGAGGCGTTTTCTGGTGATCTTCTACGACAAGGAGGAAGGCCATACGTAGGAGAAG
This sequence comes from Colocasia esculenta, assembly GCA_014218235.1. Taxonomy (NCBI): domain Eukaryota; kingdom Viridiplantae; phylum Streptophyta; class Magnoliopsida; order Alismatales; family Araceae; genus Colocasia; species Colocasia esculenta. The sequence goes on along the minus strand of CM024755.1, from coordinate 99,291,972 downwards.
GCTTCCCTGGCGTTGTACTGCAGCCTGCAACCCCCTAGAACCCGGAGCAAAAGATTTCTGGAGGCTTCTTGGCGCTGCCCAAGGAGGGCTTCATCAGCTTAATCCGATCTTGTAGATTTATTTGAGAGGCAAGTAACCCATAGATCTCAATCCCATACATGTGTCCTAGGTCCCAGCAAATTTGTGGATTTTAAATCGTGTCCTGGACCCTCCCTTTCACTCTGTAATTGGAGTTCGGTCTGTACCCTAGCACAGATAGGAACTTGGCGTCAATACCCTTGACGCCAAGATCTCCCATCAGCGTCCAGCGATCGTGCCGTCCAAACCGTTGAACGGCCAGAGGCTGCCGCCAAGTTCTTCAGGATAGAAGAGTGAGCTGTTCTTCCCGATAGATGATTATTTTCGATATGTTTTCACAATGAGGATATTGTTTAAATTTTGTATGCTATGTAAAATAGATAATGTGATGTGTGTGGAAATTTCTGCATTTTTCTGTAGATGGAATGAATTTTTAGATTATTGAAATACATGTTGGGGAAAAATGGATTATGCATGTTCATCTACTGTCTACCTAATTCCTGAGGAATTAAATGCCCTAGATTTTTCTATACATGTGCATATGTATCAGTCCATGCCCTGGAATTTTGGGAAATTTTCCATGACTGGGATTTACTGGAATTTTTGTTTTGGAAATGAAAGACATGCATAGAAATTGTAAAATTTACATTAAATTGTGTGCTGTACAATAAATCAAGGGAAAATTTCTGTGATGATGACTATGTTAGAATCAGGGTTGTGAATGGTTAAATCTGATGTTCGTGTTATGTTCCATGTTAAAGTGAATTATGAATAACATGAAACTGAATGTTTTAATTTCTGTAAATGTAATATGATTCAGAAAAATCTGAAAAATTGTATGTGCGACTATAAATCCTTAAAATTTTTTGTGGTTAAAATCTCATGTTATTTTGATGACAGTAAGTATTGTTATGGATTTTTAATGTGAAAAAATGACTATGTAAGCATGTTAATTGTGACTTGATGTGATTCAGTAAATTTCAGTATGATTATATCTGTATTATGATTATTTGGCAGTTGCAACAGTGAGGTTAAAATCAGTAAATAAGGACTTATGTGTGTATGAATTATGTATGAGTGTGTACATGGGATGTGAGAGAACAAGTGGTGTAGGTGTGTAAAATGATTAATGTGATAAGATAAACAAACATGCCCATAAGACACTGCCGCCCTAGATGCTTGGAGCTGTACCGTAGTAATGCCCCTACGGGAAAGCTCAATGTGATATGTGATACCCTAGAGAAGGGTCTTGTTAAAGTGTATACCCTGGCAAAGGGTCTTGTGAAATCCTGGAGGTGGACAAGTTCCACAGGTAATGGTGGGAAGGGCTTTCTATGGTTTCTGCAGAAACTAAGACTTATCACTATGCCGGTGATTAAGTAAGTGAATGTGAATGTGTATGTGTCATGTGATCGTCTATGTGGTGGTTTGGGCTGTGTCTTGGCATTAAGTGAAAATAACTATAAGTGTGATGTGAAAAGTGAGATGTGTTCATAGCACAAGGTATGTGCAAGATATGTGTAAATGTGGCACATGTTATGTGCAAAAGTGAAATGATAAGAAGTGTGTGAATGTGAAAGAGGGAATAATGGGAAATGTGTGTAAGTATTGTGTGATAAAACCAAAAGTAAGTGTATGCGAAAGCCAAGGTTTATCATATGGTTGTGTGTAATGAGAAAAATAGCATAAGTATAAATGACAATAGTGTTAATTGATAAATTGTTTATTGATGTGTACAAATGTGTGTGTATGTGTTTATGTATAAATTGTCAATTGCTAAAAGTGATGTTACCATTAGTACCAAAATGTAAGTATATGCTTTCATATTCATGGAATTTGAATGATTGGATACACGTGTTTAGTATTATGTTGTATAGTTAAAAGTGATCCCTATGTAAAGGCAATATGAATGTGATAAAATTTGTATAAATTAGCAAGCTAAATGTGAAGTAAATTATTATGATTGCATGCGAAGTGAGTTAGAAATCATGCTAGGAGTGCCACCTATCTTGTACATGTTTCCATGGTTTAGTTGTACAACTTTACAATGACTTGGATAAAGCATGAAAACGTGTGAATGTATATTTCACTCATGTTAATGACACCATGATGTCAGTGATCTTGTTTAGATTTTAGTTTTACACTTGTTTAGATAATTGATTAATGGAATTTGTTTAGGTTATAGCATGATCATGTATGATTTAACTGCTGAAATTTTATTGTGTTAATTGGTAAAAAGCATGTATGTATTGAATCTTAAGTTACTTGCTGAGTCTATTGCGTAGACTCACTCTTGCTAAACATTTCAGGAAATTAGCAGCGGAGGAGCTAGCAAGAATTGAAGTGGAGTTGGACTAAAGGATTGAAGAATTGTAATTTATACTTCATAAGTATGTAATGCTACAATTGAAATTTGGATTTTGTTCAAATGTACTTGGAGTCGGCTATGTATTTGGAACATTTTGCTCTTATGTTATCTCTTGTTGAACTATACAGACTGTGGTATGTGGATTTAAAAGTTGATGGAATAAGATTCATTTAAATTCCATTGCATTTATTTGACTCTATTTGTGTATATCTTAGCTCATTTGTTACTTGTTGGGGTATTCTCCCCTGTAGCGGCTTGCTCCCATCCGACGTGGGTTGGTATAACCGTACCGGGTGGAAGTGGGTCGTTGCAGGTCATAACAATTTCATACTTACAAGGATTCACTATGTGTTGTATCGTTAAGTGATCGCAACGATGTGCCCTCACAATGATTCGTTAAGAGATCGCAACGATTTGCCATCACAACGATTCGGTAAGTGATCGCAACGATTTGCCCTCACAATGATTTGTTAAGTGATCGCAAAGATTTGCCCTCACAATGATTCGTTAAGTGATCGCAATGATTTTCCCTCACAACGATTCGTTTAGTAATCGCAACGATTTACTTTTGTAAACAATTCGTTAAGTATTCATAACGATTTGCTTCCATAACGATTCGATAAGTGATCACATCGATTTCTTAAGTGATTTGGTCTCACATCGATTTCAACGATTTGGTCTCACATCGATTTCTTAAGTGAGAACAACGATTTGGTCTCACATCGATTTCTTAAGTGAGAACAACGATTTGGTCTCATATCGATTTCTTATGTAAGAACAACGATTTGCTCGTAACGACTTGGTTCATAACGATTTGCCTATACCATCATAACGATTTGATCCCTGTAACGATTCAATAAGTTACATAACGATTCTGTTATTGTAACGATTCATCAAGTTACATAACGACTTGGTCGCTATAACGGTTCGATACAGCAAATAACGATTCATTCACATTGTCTTTTACAAATTGATTATAACAACTTGTGCATAACGATTTGCTTATGGAGTCACAACGATTTGTCTCTACAACAATTTGGTTATTAATGCATAACGATTTATATGTGGATCAGTTTGCTTATGAGTGCACAATGATTTACATGAATATCAACTCATTTGCATAAAGATTTCATGAGTCGCACATATAACAATTTCATGGACTATATCGATTTGATTTTTGAGCTAATTTTTGAATAACGTTGAAAAGTCAAAGTCTTCACGCATATCTTTCTGTCAGCTGTGCATTTATGGAGACTGAACGTATCACTGCATGCATACAGACGATATCTTCTATTCTCATGCATATTCTGTAAACATCTTTTAGAAGAACAAAATGGAACTTCTACATTTATAAAAAATCAATCTAACATTGACTGACAACAAGAGACAGTCTAGTTGTCTACTGTTTAGCATTTAATGTGTACAGGTCTCTGACAACATTCGTCATACAATGTTGGACAAAATAGAAGCCAAAGGATACTTCAGAAGATCTTCTCTCTTTGCGTGCATAGAAAGCCAAAGGACTGTTGAACTTCTACAGTACCATGCAGTCTAACGTAAACCAGAACTTAGAGATAACATATACTTCAACGTTCAAATTCCAAATAGAAGATATATATAAAGACTGAAGCTCGAGAAGGATAAGACTTTTGAAGTTCAAGAATACGAATGACAATCTTTCACAAGTCTTTCTGCGAGCATCTCGAAGAGCCAAGCTTCACTCCTTTCATTGTTTAGCTCTTAGCTCTCTGCATTCATTGTGTTCGTCTTGGGAGCTTCTGTAAACTGAGAGTGTCCCTCACTGTAGATCTTCCTCTCAGTTTTAGCTTCAGATCTGGCATTGTATAAGCTTGATATAGGGGCTCGATCTCATTTCACTTCTTGTGTGTTTGTTCCCTTCGGGTAAGAAGGAAGACCTGGTGGGATCCAAGGTGTGAGATTCCCTTCGTGTAGAACGAAGACTTGGTGGTATCCAGGGTGCTGTAAGTTCCTCTTCGGGTTGTGAAGAGAAGAGCAGCTGCGGCTGGGTGTGTAAGGGTCCATAAGGGGGACAGTACCCTTGTGTTAGTGAAATCCTGAGATATTGCTCAGGGACTGGACGTAGGACTCCTAAGGAGAGGAGATCCGAACTAGGATAATTCTCTGTGTTGTGTGAATGCTTTTGTGTGATTGATTTTTCCTCAACTAACATTAACAATCTGCGAAGTGTGTTTTTGTGATCTTTGTGTGAACAGGTTTTAGGTACTTAATATTTTTAAGAATACCATTCACCCCCCCTCTGGGCTTGCTAGCTGGGCAACAAATTATACTCATTTAGCATTGTTCTGGCCATATCTAGTAGTGTCATATTCTTTCTTTCTGCTACTCCATTCTGTTGAAGTGTTCTTGGTGCTGAGAAGTTATGCTCAATTCCATTTTCTTCACAGAACTTCATGAATTCTTCATTTTTGAATTCACCTCCATGATCAGATCTAATGGTTGTAATCTAGAATTTCTAATTTTTCTGAACTATTTTGCTGAACTTCAGAAATGCTTGAAAGGCTTCATATTTGGCTTCTAGAAAAGACACCCAAGTGTATCTTGAGTAGTCATCAACTAATACATAGCCATATATTTTTCCTCCAAGACTGACTGTCCTCATAGGTCCAAACAGATCCATGTGAATTAACTCCAAAGGCTTGGAAGTTGTAACAATTGTTTTGGACTGAAATGAGGTCTTGGTCTATTTTCCTTTTGCACAAGCTGAACAAATTCTAGATTTCTTGATTCTCATTTTGGGAAGACCTTCACCAGATCATGCTTTATCAATTTCTTGATAACAGAAGTACTTGCATGACCTAGTCTTCTGTGCCACAACTCAGACTCTTCACTTTTGGTGGTTGCAAGGCATAAGTTTACTTCCTTTAATTTTGCCACTTGCAATGTATATAAATTCTTTATTCTTTGAGCTTCAAACACAATCTTGTTACCTTTCTAAATAATACACTTATCATTATGAAAATTTACTAATTGCCCTTTATCACATAACTGACTAATACTTATCAGATTATGCTTCAGACCTTCTACATACATGACATCTTCAATTAGGTTCTTTTCTTTAGTACCAACTATTCCACACCCTAATACTTTTCCTTTTCCATTATCACCATATGTGACTTGACCACTTTATTCTCTAAAACTTGTGAATAACTTCCTATCCCCTGTCATATGCCTTGAACATCCACTATCCAAATACCATTTGGATGCCCTCAGCTGACCCTGCAAACAAAATATGGTTGTAACTTTTGGTACCCAAATTTTCTTGGGTCCTTGATGGTTAGTTTTAGGAATCCATCTTAAATGTCTAGTGGTGCATGTGCTAATGATGTGTCTTAATTGATTACAGTGATTGCAGCATAAATCAAAAGCATTCTTCTTATTACTGTTGAATTTCTATTTTTGTCTATACACATGCTGATTTATCTTTTTAGCATTTTTGATTTTATTTTCTGCTACAAATTTAGGGGTTGGATATACTTTAGGATGAATAATATTTTCTTCATTTGGAGAAGGTGTGTATCCTAATCCATATTTCTTCTTTCCTACCCTAGAACCTTTTATATTGACGAATAAAGAAGTTTTGCATTTAGAAATCTTTTCTATGGTGGCTTTTAGATAATTATTTTCCTCTAGCAACTTTTCTTCATTTGTGAGTTCCTTAAGATTTGATTCTATTTCCAAAATTTTGTTATTTTTATTTTTCAAATCTTCGCACAATAGTTCATTAGTTCTTTTAGTTTCACTTAATCTTTTATTTAACCTTTCTGTTTCATTTTAAGAAAGGTGTTAGCCTTTCTTGGTTCAGTAGATTTAGTTTCACTATTTTCATTTGTTTTACTACTGTTTTATATTTTCATAAAGTTCATTAAAAGCATCTTCAAGGCTTTCAGAATCAGTTTCAGAATAGGAAGTAAATGAGGTTTTTGAGTTTACCTATTCTAGTCCTGCCATGAGGGCTAGATTTGCCTTCTCTTCCTCTTCTGATTCTGAACTAGATAATTCTGAACTAGATGCTTCTTCATTGTCCCATGTTGCTGCCATTGCCTTTTTCTTGAATTTTTTGAACTTTTTCTCTTTGCCTTTCTTCCTGTCAGATTTTTCTACTTGATCCTTCTTCTTAAGCTTGGGACATTCAGATTTGTAATGTCCTAGCTGATTACACTCATAGCAAGTTGGCTCTTTCTTGTTTTCTTTCTTGAAAAATCTTTTTGAGCCAAACTTCTTCTTCTTTGCCAGAATTCCTTGCAGTCTTCTTGAAAGCATTGCCTTATCATCACTATCATTTGACTTTTCTTTGGAGTCTTCAGATGAAGAGGAATCTGTAATCTTCAAAGCATTTGATATTTTCTTTTTTGAAGAGTTTTCAGAGAATCTTTCCATATTGATTTCATGAGCCATAAGGGATCCAATTAGTTTATCAATAGATAATTGTGTAAGATCATTGTCTTCCTCTATGGTTGTAACTTTAGGAGTCCAAACATTAGTTAGAGATCTTAATATTTTTCTAACTGTTTCTTCATTAGTTAGGACCTTCCCCAAAGCACTTAGTCTGACAATTATATTTGAAAATCTGTTATACATCTGAGTTATATTCTCATTGGGAAGCATTTTGAACTGTTCATATTGAGATACAAGTATATCTATCCTTGTTTGTTTAACCCTATCTGTACCTTCATAGGTTATTTGAAGCTTATCCCATATTTCTTTAGCTGTTTTACATGCTGAAAGTCTGTTAAATTCTCTTTTAGATAAAGCACAGCAGAGATAATTTTTTGCCTTGTAGTTCAGGGACATATTTCTCTTGCCAGCTATTGAAAGACCAGTGGAGGAGGTTTAACCAATGATTTGAAAATCACCTTTCTCTATTACCTACCATAGGTCGAAGTCAGTTCCTCTGATGAAGCACTCGATCCGCATCTTCCAATATTGGTAATCTTCACCATCAAAGAATGGTGGCCTTGTAACTGATTGGCCTTCATAGTTGTGAGCTTCGGATGCCATTTGTTCACAAATCTTTTGATTTTCTTTTAAAAAGACCTCGCTCTGATACCACTTGTTGGATCGAAATGGCACTAAGAATGTCCTAGAGGGGGGGGGGGGTGAATAGGACTTCTTCCTTTTAAAATTTTCTTCTGAAATTGCACAACACTAAATAAATTTGTTAGAGCTTAGTGTGATGTATGTGATTCAAGTGTAAACAAGGAGGAAATAATCACACAGAAATGCACAAGAATTTATCCTGGTTCGACCATTTCAACTAGGAAGTCCTACATCCAGTCCTCAAGTCAACCACTTGAGATTTCCACTAACCACCAATACATTGGCATTCTTTCACCCTTGAGAGGAATTACAAACCCACTTGCTCCCTTAGCAAGTCTTCCCTAATCAGGGGTACAATAACTGCCTTTTACAAAGGCCTTCCCTACACAGGAGGGGAAATGCAGAAACAAACTTCTGTAGAAATTACACAAGAGAATAAAGAACTTGTGTGTTTGCCTCAGTATTGAGAACAAACATAGACCTTCAGAAGGATTAAAAGATCAGAGATGAGACTTGAATCCTATCTGAAAATGCAAGGGTGGACTTGAAGAAAATAGGCAATTACAATGGCCACCCAACATAGAACTTCAGAAGAACTTCAGAGAATATTTTCTGAAGTAAAGCTCGCAGACTTGTGGCTTGCAGGAAAGCTTGAGAAAACTTGAAGGATTCGAATGATGCTTTCAAGAAGAGTAAAGGCTTGTATGCGCTTGTTGTTCTTTTCAAACTTGAGTTTCTTTTATAAACTTCAGAAAAATAGCCGTTTAGAAAATAGCCGTTGGAGCTCGTGGCCATTTGCAATATGTCCATTTGAAGAGATCTCTAGGATCCTTTGGGTCTTGAAGTGTTTGTTATCCAGAAGTCTTTCAGTTTTGCTTCTTTCCAAGATCTTTAGAAGGGGTGCAGTCTTTCTTAGCTAGAAGATAAGCTCTTTCCCTTTTGGAGTGGACTGTGAAAGGAGCAACTTAAAAACGTGCTCCAATAAATGCCTGCACAAAAGACAAGACAAAAGGAAGAGCATCTCCATACCTTTGTGGTAGGTGAGTCAGATAAGTATAGACAAAGGTATGGAAACCTCGTATGCACAAGCTTTCAGAAAGGAAAAGTAGACAGACATATATGCTAAAAAGGCAAAGTATGGGTCTGTCAGTGGTAGGTGAGACATGTCAGATGCCATGCGCCTGAGAATTCATAAATGCATAGTGTCTAATGAATCCAGCGAAAGCTGGAGCAAAGGCATTGAACAACTCAAGGATTATTTCTTTAAATATATCAGAAATGTCATGCGCAGGATTTAGATGAATGTTTTAAGACTGATATGACTTTTCCTGGCAAAGAATAAAATAATAAAATAATAGGATAATGACAGTTTTGATGGACTCATAAAATATTAAAGGTTATTAAGAGGTTGTATGAGAAGATTAAGAAGTAATCTTACACTAAGTGTTAACCCTTTTCATAAGAGAGTTAAGTACAGAATTAGTAGTGAAGATAAATCCATAACATGCAATTCGATTCAAGAAATAACTATGATTCGACTTCAGAGAGAATAAGGCAATTCGATTGAAAAAGTAAAGGTGATTCGACTTCAGCAGTCGGATACTATGAAGATCAAATTCTGAAGCATTCGACTGTATCAGTCAAAGACGACAGTTGAATCAGGTATTGAATTTTGAAAGGCATTCGATTGTAGCAATCAGAGTCATCAGTCGAATTATATATAACTGTGTCAGTCGAAGATGATAGTCGAATCATGTTTTGAACTTTAAAAGGCATTTGATTGTAACAATCGGAGTCATCAGTCGAATTATATATAACTGTGACAGTCGAAGATGACAGTCGAAGATGACATTCGAATCATGTTTTGAACTTTGAAAGGCATTTGACTGTAACAGTCGGAGTCATCAGTCGAATTACTTATAAAGTTGTGGACTTAGAAAATATTCAAGGTTATTTGACTTCGTTTCTAAAGGAGTCAAAGTTAGCAGTCGAATTCAATAGGACATAGAGAGAGTTGTGGATTTAGAAAAAATTTCTGAGATGGAGGTATAGTCCTGTAATATATCTGTATGATTTTTGTGGTATGTAACTAATATATTTGCTTTGTAAAAGGTCTATTTCAAGAGTTTTATCATAGCAAAACAATAGATATATTAATTTAAGAAAATCTTAAATTCCTTGGGGTAGTTGCTTAACAGTTAACGGGGCGCGACCTTGTCGTGGCGGGAAAAGGCCGTCGCGACATGGTAGCGGTCCAGTAGCAGGGCGCGACCTAGTCGCGACGCATCGGGTCGTCGCGATGGGGTCGCGACCTGCTAGACCGTCGTGACCTCAACCGAGGGACCAAACCTGCAAGTGCTAAAACTGATATCTTGCTGACTTGTGTTTGCAGGGGGAAATGAGGGCCCTGGTCTCCTGGCTCCTAGTGTTGGCCGTCTACTTAGCCTTCCCGGCCTTCCAGAGAGAGAGGTTAGAGGGCATGGGTTTCTGGGCAGCCCTGAGGATGGATAGGATGAGGGCGGATCCCGCGCTCATCCAGGCCCTGCACAGTAGGTGGGATGTGGAGGCGACTGCAACGACCCAAAATTCGCATTACCAGTAACCAACCAGTAACCCGAATTCTGACCTGCTAACCCACGAGACAAGCTCGGAAGGGTAAAAAGTGAATGTCCGAGGAGACTATATATAAGAAGATACACACCATGTAAAGCTGTAAGATTTCACTATACATGAAACATAACATGTACAACTCAGAGTTCGAGCTAAGTACAGAGTACAGAAGTACAACAAAAAGTACTACTCACTGCAGCTAGGGCGCACCAACACCGGAGTGGCTAGACTCGCCTGGAACGGGAGTCGACGAAGACCCACCTGAAAGGGAGGGGAGTGAGTCTCAAGAAAAGAGACCAAGTAGGGAAAAGTAACCCCCACTGGCAACAGTACTAAAGTGCGGAAAGTAAAAACAGAAAGTAAATACACGTCGCATCACAACCAAAACTAGTAACAACCACGCGTCTCCTTGACAGGAGTGCGTTACAAGACTGTAAACCTCGCGGCTCAGTAACACACACTCACACACAGTAAGTAGGACTCAGCTAGGGTTTGTGGATCGGCATCCCGTCACCACAGAGTCTCTCAACCACAGCCACGTATGCACACTACAGATGCTCTCTCTCGCATCTGGTCCACGACCAGTTTTCCCCCTACGCCTGACCCTAGCGGTAGAGAAGGGGCTGCACGGAGACCGGCTCGAAACCACAACAAGGAGTACGCACAGAACAGAGATGCTCTCAATGTCCTGGCTCACCGACGGAGGACCCCCACACGCCGGTCATCTGGACAGAGCGTCGCTCTATGTCCAGGTGACAAACAGAAACAGAAGCACGGTAACTCAACGCGAGTACAGACGGTAACATTCTCAATGTTTGAAACACCGTACAATAGACGGACACCTCGTGTCATGTCTCGACACAGTTAATTACACATATGCACAGGCGGAGCCACACTCTAAGCCTGGCAAAATGTGTTAACAGGCGGACATCGCACGTCAACACCTTGAAACATAAAACAGGACCAAAGCCTGCTGGGACACAAGATATTAACGGCAACATCGAATGTCGCCAATCAAGATGTAGACGGCCCTCACAATGCCGGCAACACTTGTTTAACGACAATAGATCTTGTCGTTTATATCAACATTGAAGATCTCAACGTCAACATATTTGGACGTTAATATCCTCAGCCCCCTGAACCCAGAACAGCGCCAGGTCAGTCCAATTGGGCAAAACCGCCTAACAGTACACCAATTGATGGAGGGGAACACCTCCTCACATCCTCTAACACTACCAGAACTCCGGATTTCTACGATCCAACACTTGGATCGCCCAAAACACCCAAAATCCCGGCATGATATAACCCAACCCTAAAATGCGATTAGCATACTAACCTACAACAAATAAGCATGCTGATCTGTTAAGGAAGGTTTAAGGGGTTAAGTCCCTACCTTAGAATGCCCCAAAAACTCCTAAACAACCACCAATCGCGCCGGAACCCCTCGAAGTCTCCGCACGAATCACACCAAATCTTCACGATTCCCGGCCGATCTAACACCGCCACACATACCAGGGTCTTCCCACGAGCTCCCATCAACCATCGGAAGTGGTGGGAACGGACAAAGGTAAAAGTGGAGGGAAAGAGAGGAAGAGAAAAGGAAAAGTTGCTGCTCACGGGCTGCCCTATTTCTACAGAAGCTACAAATAGATGTCCACATACCTCGCCGCCTATTTGAACGGCCATTGGGTCGACGTCCGGACCGCTTGCCATCAAGTTCAACGACAAACGTCCACATCGCTGGACGCTAAAACCAAGTCAACGGCTAGCCCCTGGCCGTCAACCCCAAGTCAACGGCAATATCCATTGTCGTCAACCACATCCAAACCTCTACAAGATCCAATAAGGATCCGCTGAGACCCGAGACCTTACAGCCCTCCCCCCTTAAGGAATTTTGCCCCCAAAATTCAAACAACATAAGGAAAGAAGACTCACCAAAGAGGTACGGAAACTGCTCGCGCATTTCGTCCTCTCGCTCCCATGTCGACTCACCACCTGAATGCCGTTGCCACGCAACATGAACTAAAGGGATTGCCTTGTTCCTCAATCTCTGAACTCGGCGATCCTCAATATGCAACGGAAATTCTGGTACTGTCAACACTGGAGTCACCTCAGACCACTCTGTGCTCGGGAGAATGTGAGACTCGTCAAAAAGGTACCTCCGAAGCATCGACACGTGGAACACATCGTGGACTGCTGCCAACTCTGACGGAAGCTCAAGTCTATACGCTAAACCTCCGACACGCTCAGTAATAGTGAAAGGTCCAATAAAGCGGGGACTCAACTTTCCACGCCTACCGAACCTCACCACTCCCTTCATAGGAGACACACGGACAAACACCTGGTCCCCTACCTGAAACTCGAGCGGTCGTCTGCAATGATCTGCATAACTCTTCTGCTGACTCTGAGCTGACTGAAGCCTCTGCCTCACAAGCTGAACTACCTCAACTGCCTGCTGTACTAACTCTGGCCCCGTGACAATCCGTTCGCCAACCTCGAACCAGTCTAGAGGAGTACGACACGGTCGTCCATACAAAGCCTCATATGGTGCCATACCGATACTGGAGTGATAGCTATTATTATATGCGAACTCGACCAACGGCAAGTGAACTGTTCAGGATTCCTGCCACTCCAGACAACAAGCTCTAAGCATGTCCTCTAAAGTCTGGATAGTCCACTCTGACTGACCATCTAATTGTGGGTGGTAGGCGGAACTAAAAGCCAACTCTGTCCCCAAAGCCCTCTAGAAACTGCGCCAGAACCCAGAAGTGAAGCGAGGATCCCTATCTGACACAATAGAGATTGGCACTCCATGCAAAGGAACAATCTGCTATACGTACAACGCGGCCAACCTACTCACACCCCAACTAGTCTTGACAGGAAAGAATCTAGCAGTCTTCGTCAATCTGTCCACAAGAACCCAAATGCTGTCAAAACCTCCAGCTGTCCTCGGCAAACCACAAACAAAGTCAGTCATCACATGGTCCCACTTCCACATCGGAATCTCTAACGGCTGCACAAGTCCTCCAGGACGCTGATGTTCAGCCTTCACCTGCTGGCAGACCAAACACCTAGTAACAAAAGCCGCTATGTCTCTCTTCATCCCAGGCCACCAAAACTGACGTTTCAACCTATGATACATTTTGGTCGACCCTGGATGAATCGAGTACCTGGAACCATGTGCCTCCTGCAACATAATTCTCCTGATAGACTCTTCAACAGGAACATAGAGTCTATCTCAGAACCTAACAGTCCCGTCCTAGCGATGCTCAACCTCTGGAAGAAGTAACACACTGTGTAACTCGGGATCTGCTCGCTGAGCCTCAATAACCTGTCTCACAACGGCGGGAGCCGCCAACAAACTGCCCAACACACACAGTCGACGACTGGATGAAACTCTAAAAGACCCTTCTGCCGCAGACTGCCACAACTGCCACTCCCTTAGCATCAGATGACTCATATGTGCTTTCCTACTCAAAGCATCTGCAACTACATTCGCCTTTCCAGGCTTATACTCAATGCTAAAGTCATAGTCTTTCAGATATTCCATCCATCGACGCTGCCTCATATTCAATCCCTCTGAGAAAACACATACCTTAAGCTCTGGTGGTCGGTATGGACTACAAAACTCACTCCGTATAGGTAAAGACGCCAAATCCTCAAAGCAAATACCACAGCTGTAAGCTCTAGGTCATGGGTCGGGTAACTCTCCTCGTGGGGCTTAAGCTGACGAGACGCATAAGCCACCACCCGGCCTTGCTGCATCAAAACCGCACCCAGACCAACACCTGAAGCATCTGTGCAAACCTCAAAACCCTCCTCACCTGAAGGTAACACAAGGACTGGCACTGACGTAAGCAGTCGCTTCAACTCTATGAAGATCTGCTCACACTGCTCCGACCACAAAAACGGAACCCCCTTTCTCGTCAGCCGAGTCAAGGGTGCAGCAACCTGAGAAAAGTCCCGAACAAACCTGCGGTAGTAACCTGCCAAGCCCAAAAAGCTACGAATCTCAGACACAGTCCTGGGATTCTCCCACTGCAAAACTGCCTCGACCTTCGCTGGATCTACAGAAACTTCCTCACCTGAGATCACGTGCCCTAAAAAGTGAACCTGTTGTAGCCAAAACTCACACTTACTAAGTTTGGCATACAACTGGTGCTCTCGCAAAGTCTGTAACACGATCCTCAGGTGCTCGGCATGCTCCTCCTCCGAAGCGGAGTACACCAGAATGTCGTCAACAAACACTACGACAAACCGGTCCAAGAACTGGTGGAACACCCGGTGCATCAGATCCATGAAGGCCGCTGGTGCATTAGTGAGCCCAAACGGAATCACCAAAAACTCAAAATGTCCATACCTGGTCTGAAAAGCAGTCCTCTCAATGTCAGAGTCTCTAATCCGCAACTGATAGTAGCCCGACCTCAGGTCGATCTTCGAAAAGACATGAGCAGACTGAAGCTGATCAAAGAGATCGTCAATCCTAGGCAATGGATACCTATTCTTGATGGTCACTTGTTTTAGCTTCCTATAATCAATACACAATCTTAGGCTACCATCCTTCTTCCGGACAAACAAGATAGGTGATCCCCAAGGAGAAAAGCTAGGACGAATATAGCCCTTCTCCAACAGCTCCTCAAGCTGCCTCTTCAGCTCCCTCAACTCTGCTGGTGCCATACGGTACGGTGCCTGTGCAAATGGTACAGTGCCAGGAACTAACTCAACAGTAAACTCAATCTCTCTCTCTGGCGGTAGACCAGGTAACTCTTCCGAAAAAACATCCGGAAACTCACACACTACGGGAATGTCCCCCACTCCTGAGGTAACCTTGTCAAGGGTCATTGCAGAAACTAGAAAACCCTGACAACCAGAGGCAAGCAACCTCCCCACCCTCAAAGTAGAAACTAAAAAGCGAGAAGTAAGAGGTACGATACCCTAGAAGTAGAACACCGCTTCCCCAGGGATCCGTAAGTGCACCCACTTCTTCTGGCAATCCATCACTGCACCATACCGCTCTAACCAGTCCATACCAAAATCACATCATAATCCTACAACTGCAAAGCAAACAAGCGAGCTGACAACCACTGATCCTGCAACTGCACAGGTACCTCCTCGAGACAGTAGGACGTAAGGACAAAGTCCCCTGTCGGCAACTCTACTGCTAGCTCAATAGACTCTCCCGTACTCAACTCTCCAAGGGAGTCTAAAAACTCCTCAGACACAAAAGAGTGAGAGGCACCGGAATCAAACAAAACTCTAGCTGTATAACCAAAACTGTAACAGTACCTTCCACTAGCTGAGCTGCCTCCGCGTCTGCACGGGTCAAGTGAGTAACGCGACCTCTACCTCTCGACCCACCAGAACCTCCGGCCTGTTGACGCTGCTGCACGGGTGCCTGCTGCTGCTGCTGCTGCACTCGGGGCTGTGACTGGGTCTGCTGCTGCGGCACACGAGGTAACAAGGGGCAATCTCGTGCCATGTGACCTATCTGGTCACACCGGTAACACTGACCAGCAAAAGAACATTGTACCTGCTGCGAAGGCTGCCCTACCGGCTGCTGAACACTCCCAATAGACTGCTGTCTCTACTCCGCCTGCCTCCTGTCACGTCGAAACTTCCTCCGAGATCCTGACTTCGCCGTCGTCCCAGTAGAAGTGGACGCGTAGGAAGTCGTGGCCTTCGGAGTCGCCTGCACACTACTCTGCTGCTGTCGTGGCTGAGTAGGAACTACATGTGTCTGAACCTCTACGCTCCGAGCACGGGTCCGTAAAGTATCAGCCTCCAACATTGCCGCTGTCTGATAGGCCGCGTCCAAGTCTGTGACACGCGCAACTATCAGCGCCTGCCTGAGCTCTGGCCTCAGGCCCCTCACAAACTGCTGAGTCCTCAGACTCTCATCTACCATAATTTGCGGAGCATAATGCCCTAGCTCTACAAATCTGGCCCTGTACTGCACTACAGTAGCATCCTTCTGTTGCAAGTCCAGAAACTAGTACAACCTCTCCGTACGGACATAAGTAGGACATAAGGCCCTCTCAAAAGAAACGACAAAGTCATGCCAAGGAATCTGTCTAAGTGGGCGAGACTGAAAAGTAGTCTCCCACTCAGAGGACCACCAAGTCAATGCCTGCGCCTACAACTGGTAGCTAGCTAACAACACTCGCTCCTCGGGAACACACTCCATGGAACAGAAAGTCCGCTCCACTGCATCCAACCACGCCCGCACGATGTCTGGATCAGGCTAGCTCAGAAACTGGGTAGGCTGAAACTGTAAGAACTCCCTCCACACCTTCCCAGTACCGCCCTGGGGTACCGGCACATCACGGTGCTGAGCTACAAACTTAGCCATCCCCTCAAGAAACCGTGTCAAGTCTAATCCCTGAGCTGCCTGAGGAGGAGGTGGCGGCGGAACAATGCCACTGTGTGCGTCCTGTGGCAAAGGCTGCGTCTGTTGAGGTGGCGGGGCGTCTCCAACCTCTTGACGAGTCGCTGCTCAGCCACTCCCTCTCTAGGACATCGCCTAGGTGCCATAGTACTATACACAGAGCAAAAACTACACACATATATTAATACATTAACTACCTCCGGGCTAGTTAGCTACTATTGTACTCTTTGTACTCTGAGTTAACATGATGGGTATTTCCTTATATATATCTCATCAGACCAGGCTCTGATACCAACTGTAACGACCCAAAATTCGCATTACCAGTAACCCAAATTCTGACCCGCTAACCCACGAGACAAGCTCGGAAGGGTAAAAAGTGAATGTCCGAGGAGACTATATATAAGAAGATACACACCATGTAAAGCTGTAAGATTTCACTATCCATGAAACATAACATGTACAACTCAGAGTCCGAGCTAAGTACAGAGTACAGAAGTACAACAAAAAGTACTACTCACTGCAGCTAGGGCGCACCAACACTGGAGTGGCTAGACTCGCCTGGAACGGGAGTCGACGACGACCCACCTGAAAGGGAGGGGAGTGAGTCTCAAGAAAAGAGACCCAGTAGGGAAAAGTAACCCCCACTGGAACAGTACTAAAGTGCGGAAAGTAAAAATAGAAAGTAAATACACGTCGCATCACAACCAAAACTAGTAACAACCACGTGTCTCCTTGACAGGAGTGCGTTACAAGACTGTAAACCTCGCGGCTCAGTAACACACACTCACACATAGTAAGTAGGACTCAGCTAGGGTCTGTGGCTCAGCGTCCCGTCACCACAGAGTCTCTCAACCCCAGCCACGTGTGCACACTATAGATGCTCTCTCTCGCGTCCGGTGCACGACCGATTTTCCCCCTACGCCTGACCCTAGTGGTAGAGAAGGGGCTCCACGAAAATTGGCTCGAAACCACCACAAGGAGTACGCACAGGACAGAGATGCTCTCAACATCCTGGCTCACCGACGGAGGACCCCCACACGCTGGTCATCTAGATAGAGCGTCGCTCTATGTCCAGGTGACAAACAGAAACAGAAGCACGGTAACTCAACGCGAGTACATACGGTAACATTCTCAATGTTTGAAACACCGTACAATAGACGGACACCTCGTGTCATGTCTCGACACAGTTAATTACTCATATGCACAGGCGGAGCCACACTCTAAGCCTGGCAAAATGTGTTAACAGGCGGACATCGCACGTCAACACCTTGAAACACAAAACAGGACCAAAGCCTGCTGGGACACAAGATATTAACGGCAACATCGAATGTCGCCAATCAAGATGTAGACGGCACTCACAATGCCGCCAACACTTGTTTAACGGTAATAGATCTTTTCGTTTACATCAACATTGAAGATCTCAACGTGAACATATGTGGACGTTAATATCCTCAGCCCCTGAACCCAGAACAGTGCCAGGTCAGTCCAATTGGGCAAAACGCCTAACAGTACACCAATTGATGGAGGGGAACACCTCCTCACATCCTCTAACACTACCAGAACTCCGGATTTCTACGATCCAACACTTGGATCGCCCAAAACACCCAAAATCTCGGCATGATATAACCCAACCCTAAAATGCGATTAGCATACTAATCTACAACAAATAAGCATGCTGATTTGTTAAGGAAGGTTTAAGGGGTTAAGTCCCTACCTTAGAACGCCCCAAAAACTCCTAAACAGCCACCAATCGTGTCGGAACCCCTCGTAGTCTCCGCGCGATTCACACCAAATCTTCACGATTCTTGCCCGATCTAACACCACCACACGTACCAAGGTCTTCCCACGAGCTCCCATCAACCATCGGAAGTGGTGGAAATGGACAAAGGTAAAAGTGGAGGGAAAGGGAGGAAGAGAAAAGGAAAAGTTACTGCTCACGGGCTGCCCTATTTCTACAGAAGCTACAAATAGACGTCCACATACCTCGTCGCCTATTCGAACCGCCATTGGGTTGACGTCCGGACCACTTGCCGTCAAGTTCAACGACAAACGTCCACATCGCTGGATGCTAAAACCAAGTCAACGGCAAGCCCCTGGCCGTCAACCCCAAGTCAACGACAATATCCATTGTCGTCAACCACATCCAAACCTCTACAAGATCCAATAAGGATCCGCTGAGACCCGAGACCTTACAGCCTTCATATTCCCATGGGGTCATATGATCCCCAGCCTGGAGGACGTGAGCCGGATCACGGGGTTGAGGGTGTACGGGCGACCTGTGAGTGGGTTTACGTACCCCTGCTACCGGGAGTTAGCCCACCGACTGCTAGGACTGACAGTAGGGCAGAGGTCTTCCCTTCTTCCTAGGGTCGAGTTGTAGGAGAGCCTGGGACTCTATGAGACGGGGAAGAAGGTGGGAGAGACGGTGGACGGGCAGTTGCAGAGATTGACCCAAGGGTGTCAGGCGGTGCTAGCAGAGGAGCCAGGGGCAAAGGCGGACCTGGACTTGCGTCGCTTTCTCATCCTCTTCTTGGGCAGACTCCTGTTTGCTACGAGAGGCGACGAAGTCCACTATCGGTTTCTGCCTCTCCTGGAGGACCTGGACGAGGTAGGTGACTACTCGTGGGGAGCCGCATTTCTAGTGCACCAGTTCGACAGCTTGGGCGCCTCCGAGTGACAAACATCCACGAGCGGCTTCTTTACCTTTCTTTAGGTACTCTTCTTCCCTCTTACTCCTTTACTTACCACACTTGCTATGAATTGAGATCTGACTGCCTTCACACTTTTGCAGGTCTGGGCCTACCTTCACCTCCCCAGCCTGAGGAGAGGGATTTTGGAGCGACCGGGCCTCGTGGCCATAGCTCGACGCTGGGATTCGCATCGCGACACGCACACCTTGAGCGACCAGCTGGCATCCCTCCAGGACATGATGGACACCTACCCTCAGCTAGATATAAGTGATCCAACCGTTTTTTTTTTTTTAAGTTCAATGATTTGAATTAATTGCTTGGTAAATAATCAGGTGTGCATTGATATGCAGGTGGTGTGGCAGCCATACCTAGAGGAGGGTGATGAGGGACAGCCTTGGTTGGTACAGGCCCACCCCTACTTCGGTAGGTCGGTGTGGGTGCATGCACTTAACCTTGTGCTACCTCTTCACTTGCAGCTGACCTAGAGGTCACTCGGCCTCCGTTAGAGTGCGGTGGAGTTCCCCAGCCGAGACCGGACTCCTAGGCCTGGTTGGAGCTTCCGAGGACTCCACGACACCACAGACTAGCGCGAGCGGGCCCGAGAGCAGATTGTGGACTGGGAGCACCGCAGCAGGCGAGTGCGATCAGAGGCCATGTCTGATGATGCATACTTACAGGCATTTGCCTTGAAGTATGGGGCGAGGGTTTACAAGGGAGTGAGGTGACATGTAAGCTTCTAAAGTCAGGCCTTATGAATTGTTCTAACTGAATGAAGTGATAGATCTTGATGAATTACAGATAGATGTAGCTGGGGATATTGCCTCGCTCCGGGCCCTACTCCACTCGGCGGTGCAAGATTGCGAGGTTGCCCAGCGAGAGGCGGAGCAGTTGGTAAGCACTTACTCAGACTTCAGTACTTTACCAATTTTATAGCTGACTTGAGGAACTGACGTGTGTTGCATGTGCAGAGGAGGGAGCTGGACTGAGTGAGGAGAGCAGTAGAGGATGGTGCTTCTTCCTCCAGAGTGGCAGAGGCTCCCAGTCAGATCTGGAGGATCGAGTGGCAGCCGCAGTGAGGAGGGCTGAGGAAGCGCAGGCTGAGCTAGCTGAGCGGGTAAGTAAGACAATGATTTTAAATTAAAGATTATTTAAACCTGTCACTGATTTGACAATTTTTGTGTAAGAGACAGCGCTGTGGACTGCCACCGACCGAGCGACCCAGTTGCAGGGGCAGATTGACGTGGCGACAGGAGAGAGGGATCAACTGCGCATCCGAGCGGAGGCAGCTAAGGCACAGGTGGCAGCGGCGACGAGGGAGCTGGCGACACTGCATATGCAGGGGTCGTCAGTGGACCAGACGAAGATGACGAGGCTGCGTACTGAGGTGGCGGCGCAACAGATCAAGATTGATGAGCTCCAGGGTCTAGTGACGACGTTGGGCCAGGCTGCTTGGAGTAGGGGTAGGAGCAGGAGCGGCGCGAGCGGGGCGAGCGGTGGTTCCGTAGGACAGTACTTGGCGGGTTCCTCCAGTCGTAGGAGGAACGAGGAGGAGGAGAGACGCCGCCGGGGTGAGATGAGTGCCCATAGTGGTAGGGGTGGTGGCAAAATGCCACCCCCACTAGATAGACAGGAGGGATCTGGGGAGAGTGGGGGTGGACAGTGAGGAGATTGTGAACCACCTCCCCTTTATCTTTGTACATATTGCTCATCTCTTAGTGGATCTTTCATTTTATGCCAATGTTTATGAAATGAATGATTTTGCAATTGACTCGAGTGTGAGATGAGATCCGAATACGAGAGAGAGAGAGTGTGTGTTCTTAGTACACCATTGTGCATACCCCAAAATTCCCTGCCCCTACACACTTAACAAAATAGGTTAGATCTATCCTTTGGCTCAGCCCCTTGCGTTAAGTAAAAAAAATGATTTTAACTTCGTAATTGTCAAGGGGCTGAGCCTTATTCAAATAGGTGATAACTAAATGAAAATAATGCATGCAAACGGAAAGCGATATGTATACACAATTTTTTTTTTGGATTTTGAGATTTTTCATTTTTTTTGATATTGGGATTTTTTTTTTTTTTTTTTTTGGGATTTTCTGATTTTTTTGGATTTGGGGTTTTCTAATTTTTTTTTGGATTATGAGATTTTTTTTTTTTGGATTTGGGATTCTGTATAACGACATCTTTTGCACTTGAGTGAGTGATTAGCTATGGATCTTACTCCTCTCTTATGTTTGCCAAACATCCTCTATGTGCAGTGTGCATTTGTTCTTGGCTTCCCTATGGCTGCTTGTCCCTAGTCATTAGCGTTCCAACATAGACCAGGTGTGCGGGTTCTTCGGTCATTAGCGGGGATGAGAAGACTTAAGAGGAGATAAGACTCGGCCTTGGGGCTCGGGACGCATGCTTGTAAGATTCGCAAGGGTGTGGCTCATATGTAATCTGTCTGTTGTCTAGAGACTTTATGGTCATTGCATTTGATTGGGGCATGCGTACGGTCGGGCTCAAGGGCGTCCCGCGGGGAACTGTACTGCCACTCTTTGACATGCCCCTATTCTCATTTTCTACTTATTCGTCATTTTTATTATTATTTTTTGAACTGACCGTCCCTCTTTGAGACCTCATGCATATGATCTACACCCTTGCTCGTCTACAAGTTAGCATTCTTTTGCCCCTAGACCTTGTCTGAGCAAGGAGAGAAATGACCCTCGTTCCCTTGCACTAGGGCTAAGCAGGAACATCACTAACTAAGAGGAATCGACCTCGGGTTGCCGTGTTGTGTGTGTGACTGAACACAGAAGTTGTTTGACAACAAATGGAAGGGGGTGAGACACATGGCTGCTAACATTCTTTTGCAAATTGATGTCGTTATTGAAAATCCTTTATTAGGGGTAGAATCTTTTAAGATATAACCCATTCCACGTGTGAGAGAGCTGCTCACCAATGACATTGACTAGCCTATATGCGTTCCCAGGGTACACTTCCTTAACGATGTACGGCCCTTCCCAGTTTTCTTGCAGCTTTGACCTTGGACCTCCAGGTTTTATGAAAATTCGCTTCAAAACCATGTCTCCTTCTTGAAATTTGCACTCAATCACTTTCTTTTGAAAAGATCTTGAGAGTCTATTTTGATATTAAAGTACATGATCGGCCGCGGCTAGGCGCCGTTCATCTAGGAGTTCCAGCTGTGTAAGTAACGCCTCTCGACGTTCGTCGGGATTAAGTTCTTTGTCTAGCTGAACTCTTAGCGAAGGAATGAGGATCTCATGTGGACATACTGCTTCCATCCCATAAGTAAGCGAAAAGGGAGTTTGCCCAGTGGGCGTGCGGACGGAGGTGCGGTAGGCCCATAGAGCCTCAATCAATTTCTCAGGCCAATCAGCGAACTTATAAGACTCACAAGTTTTCTTTAGAATTTTCAAAAGTGTTTTATTTGTGGCTTCAGCTTGGCCGTTGCCTTGTGGATAATACAGAGACGAATGATGCAAGGAAATGTTGAATTTCTTACATAGGTCTTGAAGCTCTTGTGATATGAACTGGGGTCCATTGTTGGTGATGAAGCCACTTGGCACTCCGAACCGCGAGATGATGTTCCTTATGATGAATCTGCATAAGGTTGAACCTTTGATTTCTGCGAATGCTTCTGCTTCGGCCCACTTGGTGAAGTACTCAGTAGCAGTAAGGATGAAAGATTTTTGTTTTACTTGAGCATTAGGATCACCAAAGGGTCCAATGATATCAAAAGTCCACATGGAGGAAGGCCAAGGGGAAGATAGTGGATGCAAAGAAGAGGATGGAGCATGGATTTTATCGGTATGGACTTGGCACTTGACACACCTACGAACGTAGATGGCACAATCTTCTTCTAAGGTTGGCCAGTAATAGCCCTGCCTAATGACCTTCTTTGCCAACATTTGGCTATTCACATGCCCTCCACATTCACTAGAGTGGGCTTTTTCCACTACCTTCCAAGCTTCTTTGTCTGACAAACATCTGAGGAGCATTCCATTTAGAGCGCGCCTGTACAACACTTCTCCAACAATGGCATATCTTAACGCTGCTCTACAAATGGCTCTTCTATCCTCTGCTTCTGCTTCTTCTGGGAAGGTACCGTCTCTGCAATACAACTCGATCTCGTGGTACCATGGCCTTTCTTCTGCCATCATTTCTCCTAGCTTTGCAAGCATTACTTCCTTCGCTTCTCTTCTCTCTGCCTTTAAGACTAAAGAGCTTCTAAGGTTATTGAACCAAGGGTCCTGAGTGGAGGGAGCTTCTAATCTTTGAACAGTGATTGTCTCAGCATTGCAGCTGAGAGGGAAAGAGAGAGAGGAGGCCATGGATGCCATGGCATCAGCCAAGATATTCTGAGAGCGAGGAGTGTGAATGTAGATGAGCTTGCAGAATTGCTTTACTAGGAGCGTGACCAGATATTGATGAGGCTTGAGCTTGGAGTCACGAGTGCGATAGGTAGAAAGGACCTGCTGAAGAACGAGCTGAGAGTCTCCTATGATCTTGAGATGGCACGCGCCTAAAAGATAGGCAAGCTTCAGACCGCTAGGAAGGCCTCACACTTGGAGACATTGTTGGTGGCAGGGAACTGGAGTTGATATGCAAGTGGAATGGTGATCCCTTCTGGGGTGAGCAAGACAACACCTACGCCCCGTCCCCTAGAATTGAGAGCCCCATCAAAGTGGAGCGACCAGAAGGGATCGCGAGAGATGAGTGCTAGGTTTTCATCAGGGAAATCCTCTTGAACCGTGTCACTGTGAGGAAGAGGAAGGTGAGCGAGGTGCTCAGCAATGTCATACCCTTTTATAGCCTTCTGGACTACAAAGGAGATATCGAATTGAGACAAGAAGCTCTGCCAACGCACTAATCTGTCGGTGAGGACTGGCTTCTCTAGGAGATACCTAATAGGATCCATTCTAGAAATCAAACTCACCTTATGGGCTAAGAAGTAATGCTTCAATTTCTACACTACCCATACTAGCGCTGCACACGTTTTCTCCATTGTATTGAGTTTGAGCTCGGAAGGATTGAAAAGCCTAGATAGGTAATAGACTGCCCTTTCTTTGCCAGAGTCATCATGTTGCACAAGGACAGCTCCTAGGGAGTCCTCAATAGTTGACAAATACAGGATTAAGGGTTTCCCAGGGACAGGCGCCTGTAGCACAGGCAGATTCATAAGATAACTCTTGAGCTCATCAAAGGCCTCTTGACACTTGGCGTTCCATTCAAATTTGGCCCCTCCTTTCAACAGTTCATAGAAAGGCCGACATCTTTGGGAGTGCTGAGATATGAATCTTCTTATGAACTGCAGCCGACCAATCAAGCCTCGAAGCTTAGATATGTTCTTAGGAGGAGGCATCTCATTTATCGCCTTGGCCTTGTGTGGGTCTATTTGAATTCCCCGTTTGCTGACTATGAAACCTAGCAATTTTCCTGAAGAAACCCCAAACAGGCACTTCTTTGGATTCATCTTCAATTGATATTCTTGTGCGCGGCGGAACACTTTGGCAAGCACAGAGGAGTGTTCTTTCGAGTTCGAGATTTCACCACAATGTCATCCACGTACACTTCAACATCTATATGAATCATATCGTGGAAAATAGCTAACATTGCCCTTTGATAAGTGGCGCCGACATTTTTCAATCCAAACGGCATGACCACTTAGCAATAAGTCCTCCAAGGCATGGTGAAGGAGGTTTTCTCTTGGTCCTCCGGGGCTAGACGGATCTGATTATATCCTGAGTACCCGTCCATAAATGATAGAATTTCATACCCAGCGGTGTTATCAATCAACACATCCAAATGAGGTAAAGGGAAATCGTCTTTTGGACATGCCTTATTCAAGTCCCTGAAGTCAATGCAAATTCAAACTCTTCCATCTTTCTTCATTACTGGGACTATATTAGCCACCCACAATGGATAGAGGACTACACGGATGAACTTGGCTTTGTGTAGTTTATCAATTTCCTGTTTCATCTTCAAAGCAATGTGGGGAGGAATCGTCTCAATTTTTGTTTAACGGAAACCGCCCCTGGCTTCAAGATTAACCTATTTTCCACTAATTCATGGTCGATGCCAGGCATGTCATCGTAAGACCAAGCAAAATAATCTTGAACTCCCTTAGTATTTCTATGAGCACCTCTTCTTCGTCAGGAGGGAGACTGGAAGCTATAGTTAGGACCCTGGGATCTTCTTCAGTTCCAATGCTTACCTCTTTGGTGGGTTCGTCCACTGCCGATGTGGGTTCATCAAATCTTTGCATACCACTCACATACATTTCGACAGCATCCTCTATCTCACCATCTTTTTCATCTGCTGGGTCTTCATCAGTTAGGATATCATATACTCCAAATTCGTCATCTAGCCCTTCCTCTTCGTGCTGAGCTTCTATGTTGAAAATAACTGCTTCTTGGGCAAACTCTTCAACAGCTAGAAGAGTGCCACACCTTTGCACTAGGTCTAACAAATACCTACGGGGTATGCCACTACCATTTTTTTTCTAGACGGGGACGAGGGCTTGCTAGATTCTACCCCTGAGTCTAAACTAGGGTTGATATTTATAGGAGGCTCTGGAGAAGTGTCCAGAGGCTTATTGGAAGGGAAAGAGACATATGCGGCAGGACGCACGATTCCCGATGGGTCTTGAGGTGGAGGCGGGCCACCCAAGCTCAGGGTGCCTGCAATGAAGTTGGGGTGCAGGGGAACAGAAGGCTCCTCACCCAGATTGCCCAAAATGACCATGGTGGTCAGTGGGCGCAGGTTGCGGCTCAAACAGAAGGAAGGGAAAGGCGAGGATCGCCGCCAAGGAGGAGGAGAGAGTGACGGGGATCACTGTCAAGGAAGCAAAGGAGTTCGCGGGTGACGGGGATCGCCATCGAAAGCAAGGGAGTGCCAGGATAGGGATCATCGTCTGAATGCTGAAAACGAGGGTGACGGGGATCACCGTTAAGCAAAGGGAATGGCAGCAGGAAGTGGCGGGGATCACTGCCAGGAGTTGGGATTGAAGTGGGGAATTGATGCTTTGAAGGGGAGGAAGGATGGGGATCGCCGTCCGATGAAAGGGGAAGGAGAGAAAGACAGGGATCGCCATCCGAAGAAAAGGGAGAGAAGATGGGGATCGACGTTCGATTGATGAGGGGATTGAAGGGAGGAAGCCTCCCCATTTTTTTGATTTTTTTTCCTTATTTTTTTAAATTAAGCACAACAAACTAGACTAAACAAAGGAATTAACTATCCTACAGGTAAAAGCATCGGGAGATGGACATAATCGAGCCATTGAAAGAAAGGGTGAAAGAGGACGAAGAGATGGTTAACCCTTCAAGAGCGTCGGAGGAGAATTGGAGGATGAGAGGGGGAGAAGAAGGGATGAAAGCGAAATTATAATCAAGGATGGAAGATACAAAATGAGTAGAAGGCCGGGAATACCCTGGCCAGAACTCCTTTGCTGGGTTGATGGGGGTTACAACTTCAAAATCTTCACCAAGTCCAAGCAACTGTCACTTGGTGGTGACTGCTGATACAGAGTGTTCCATTGCTAGAGAGCGTGGAATGCTGTCCTCACTGAATAACTAACTGACTTCCAAGGCAAGGTTTTCGAGCTCTTACTCCTCTGCCTCTGCTACCAGGGACTGCACAATGTTATCCTCCTTGAACAGAAAACTGGCGGCTGAGATTAGGTCTTCCAGATCCGGTTCTTCTGCTCCTGTTTCTTCAGGCTTCCTCTTTTTGCGCGTGGGCCTCCAGAACTTGATACGGGGATATAAAAGTGCTTCTGTCATGATGGTATTGTAGCCTGGCTGTATGGGCCCTCTGAAAAAATGATCAAGAGTGTCCAGGTGAGAGGGTCTGGTCTGACTTTGGTGCAGATGATATGTCGCCCATGGTTTGAGTCCTTCTTGGTATCCAAGACCCCTCTTTGTGAATTTCTTGGGGTCATTGATAATCTGAGTCCGCCCTGAAGGTGAGCACCAAGACCTTTTCCTGGTTGATATCCAATCCTAACCATGATATTCCACCCCTTGGTATTTGAGAGTGTGCCCTTCTTGATAGCTGCCACTGATGGGATATGATCTGGCGGCTGCTAGAAAATGTGTAGGCCCAAGGAAAGTTCACATCAAGGACTGAGATAATGGGCTTGTTAGATGGCCAGACCGATGGCATTATCTTCTCGATGGCCTCCACTGTATGCGAAGTTGCTGCACTTTTAACTTTGACTATACGACCCTGGAATGGAAATTTCAAGCATTGATGAGCTATAGAGGGGACTGCCCCTAACGCCTCAATCCATGGGTGACCCAGAATAGCTTTGTTGGTTGGATCAATGTCAAGCACATAGAAATCCACTGTCATGACAAGTGGGCCAAATTCTACTTGTAAAGAGATGATGCCATGGCAGGCCCGCCGGGAGTTGTCGTACGCCGTTGTGGTTGTAGGGGTAGGCTGTAGTTGGCGTTCCGAAATATTGCATGCCCTTAAAGTGCTCACTGGACATACGTTAATAGAAACTCCTGTATCGACCAACGCGGCATCAACGACCACTTTGTTTATGGTCAGGGTGACACATAAAGGCATTCTCCTGGCCTCTGGAGGAGCCAGCTCACCATCTGTAAAAGTAATGGTTGGCCCCTTGTTCACAATAGAAAGAACAGATGGCAAGTTGTCCGGGTTCATATCTTCACTCACCATGACCCTTTATAGAAAAGCTCTCAGGGCATCTTGGTGGGTTGGTGACCTTTTGATCAATTCAAGGATTGATATTTTTGCTGGAGTCTGATCTAAATGCTTCAAAATATCATATTTGGTCCCCGGGACCGGATCAATCTCCTCAATATCTTGTTGTTGTTGCTGGTTGTTGGAGGGTTGGGTCGGTTGACCCGGCATAGACACAGATGTGTTTGAGTACATCCGGTGGAACATTTGCCTGCTCCGTAGGGCAAAGTTGTGGTGAAGGGGAGGTGAATCAATGTCAATGATGGAGGGGTGGCTAATAAGGGTGCTGGCGTAGGGGAGAATCGGGTGTTGAAAGGTGACAGGATGACAGGCGGTATGACGGGGTTGTTGTAGAGTGGCGAGGTGAGGGTGGCAACGATGGGTGTGGTAGGTGTGGAGGTGATGGTAGTAGGTGTGGTGGGAGTAGGTGTGGCGTGGGAAATGACCAAAAGCTGGCCTACTTCGTGCTCATCGTCGTAGGCCCACGTGACTGCTGGTGGTGGATGGTGGACGACAGGGTTAACTTGAGCAGGAGGAGAAGGTGGTGGAGCAGGCTGAGGGTTCGGAGAGGGCTGATGTTGCGGCATAGGGTTACAGATTATGCCGAGGTCATTGGCTGGCTGCTGTGGTTGCTACGGTTGTTGCTGTTGCTAGTACTGCTGCTGGAATTGCTGTGGCTGAAAAGGTTGTTGTTGCTGCTAGAATTGCTGCTGTTATTGCTGAGGCTGCTGTCGCCTTTGCTGTTGTTGCTGCTGTCTTTGACCCTGATGGTCCCTTAGTGTCTGGATCAATCTTTTCATCTCGGCCCAATCAATTTGATTATGTTCATGAAGATCATATATGATGTCCCAAAATTGGAAGCAATTTGACACATTGTGCCTTGGATGGCGATGATACATACAGTACTTTGTTTGGTCTGCTGCCTTGTTCCAGTTTGGCTTCTCGAGAGGGAGCCTAAGAGCATTTAAAGACATGAGGGCCGCAAATATATCAGCAAGACTATCTGGAAGAGGAGGTATTGTGCCCTCTTGGGCCATTGGGCTTTCGAGGAGCATAGCCATTTTGGGGTGGAGGGACTTAGTTGTATTGGCGCTGATCTTGCTGACGGTTCTGGTTTTGAGGAGGCGACTGTTGATTGTTCCTGGGTTGCTGTGGTTTCTGATTAAGGGGTGCCCTACCTACCGGGCCTTGGGGATTATTCATACACTTACCTACTCATTGGTTTGGATTCCCTCGGTAACAGGTCCCTGGGTTTTCTTGGGATAGTGGGATTTAGGGGCCTCAAACATAGAGTGGATGGGTGAATCCTTGAGTTGGGTATGGATGAAACGAGCTCAGCTGCATAACTGGTGCATTGAAGTGATGTCATTCATAGCTAGAATGGCACGGTAGGTGGGTATGGCATTGAAAATCAGCAATTTAACTTTCTCCTCTTCCGGCATGGGGCATCGAACTTTAGCGGCCAGGGCACGCCATCTGTCGGCGTAAATAGCAAACTCCTCATCAGGCTTCATTTTCTCGGCCACTAGATCAACAAAAGAATACTCAGGTTCGACCCGATCCTGAAACTGTTGTAAGAATCTTTCTTGAACAATGTGAAAATCTTCGGCCTCCTCGGGTGGTAAAGAGTAGAACCAATCGAGGGCCGCCCCATCCAATGACTTTCAAAATAAGTACACCATGAGATGGTGGTCGTACTTGTGAGGTGCAGATTCATACACAAAATCTTTCAAATGTACATATGGGTCTCCTACCCCAGAATAATGCCGGTACACAGGGGGTTCTGACTGAGGTGTGTTGAACCACTCTTTATTACCTTCATATTTTGGTGCTAACAAAATTTATGATTAGATTGTTTCATCAATATTTATGATTATTTTATGGCGCACTAAAATGATAAAATTGATGTCTATATCCATATACATCAATTTCAGTTCAAGTGCCTAATTAATAAGCGCTACAACGATTTGGTTTTAATCGATTTTATAAGCGCTACAACGATTTGGTTTTAATAGGGTTTATAAGCACCACAATGATTTGTTTAGTGACTGCTATAACGATTCATTAAGGCTCATAACGATTTGATAAGTGAGCGCAACAATTTGTCCTCACATCGATTTGCCTTCTATAACGATTCGTTAAGGCTCATAACGATTTGATAAGTGAGCGCAACGATTTGTCCTCACATCGATTTTCCTTCTATAACGACTCGTTAAGGCTCATAACGATTTGATAAGTGAGAACAACAATTTGCTCTCATAATGATTTGGTTCTCACATCGATTCGCTAAGTGTCATAACGAGTTGGTTCCCACATCGATTCGCTAAGGGCCATAACGATTTGCATCTCACATCGATTTAGTAAGTGAGAACAATGATTTGCTCTCACAACGATTTGGTTGCATAACGATTTCTTAAGTGAGAACAACGATTTGCATCTCACATCGATTTGATAAGTCTCACATTGATTTCATCACCAGAACGATTTGGTTGCACATCGATGTGCTCATCATAACGATTTGATAAGTAACTTAAACAACGATTCACTTCAATTTAAAGATCGATTGTTTAAAGTGCTTTTTGGAGCCAAATGAAAAGTCAAATATCTTCTGACAGAAAAAGCTGCATGCATATTTCAGAGTCTTGTCAGAAAAAGATATGAACTACTATTTTTATCATGTTAGCAGAAACACAATGGTATGCACCGTTTGTCATAAACACTCTTTTATGCTAACACTCTCTTCTATGACCACAGACCTCGAAGACCACCAGAGTCTGATTAAGACAAATGAAGAGAAGATGAGCAACGACTAGAACTCCAACGGATCTCTTCAACATATCTATTCAAAAGCTGCTCATATAAAAGATGAAGCAAGGTTGAAGAAATAACAAGAGCTTTCCAGAAGATCATTCAAGGAGTGTACATCCAGTGAAGAACCAAACAAACTCCACATACACTCAAAGAGAAAGAGAGAAAGAGCCCGAGCCAAAGAAGAAGCGATCAAAGCGTCTCAAGCATTCAAGCCTTCTTCAAGCTTTCTTCTCTCTCTTCATTCTCTCTCTTTGCGCTCATTGTAAATTTGGGGGAGAGTCCTTGACTGTGAGCTAGTTCTTAGTGTTCATCTTGTAATAGCTCTCAGTCTGATCTTTCTTTTCTAAGAAAGATTTCTGTCTAGCTGTAGGACTATATACAATGTAAACCTAGCTAGGGGTTTGTGTCTAGCAGAACCGCACTGGGGTTTGTACCAGGAGGTTGGCCTCTTGACTTGTAAAAGAAGTGGGCTGCCTTCTTGCCCGGAAAGAGAAGAAGACCAGCTGGGGTGCTGGGTGTTGTCTAGCTATAGGACTGTATACAGTGTAGAACCTAGCTAGGGTTTGTGTCTAGCAAAACCGCACTGGGGTTTGTACCAAGGGGTTTGCTTCTGAGCCTATGAAAGAAGTGGCCTACCTTCTTGCCCGGGAAGGAGAAGAAGACCAGCTGGGGTGCTGGGTGTTGTATTGTCCTTGAGGGGGGCTGTACCCTTGGTTAGTGAAATCCCAAGAGGTTGCTTGGGGACTGGACGTAGGACTTCCATGTGGGAAGGGCCGAACTAGGATAAATCTCTTGTGTTATTTGTGTGATTGTGGATTTGCTTCCGCACTACTACTCTTTATCACACTAAACTAACCAAACTTTCAAGTGATAATTTTTTGTGTTGAAGTTTCTGTTTCAGATTTCAGAAAACCTATTCACTCCCCCCTCTAGGTTATCGAGCTGCTAGCTAAACAACAAGTGGTATCAGAGTGGGTCTCTGAACATTCAAATAAGATCCAAGGATCTTAGAGTAAAGATCCATGGCAGCTCAAGGATTTTCTGAAGGTCAATCAGTCACCAGACCTCCATTCTTCGATGGAGAGGATTACCAATATTGGAAGATGAGGATGGAATGCTTCATTTAAGGTACAAACTTCGATCTATGGCAGGTAATCGAGGTAGGTGATTATGGTATTGTTCCTATTGAAGGTACTACAGCCAATATGCAGCAGATAATAAATTAAATATCTTTAAACTTTAAGGCTAAAAACTATCTATATTGTGCTTTATCTAAAGGAGATTCAGTAGAGTATCTGCATGTAAATCTGCTAAAGAATATGGGAAAAGGCAGATAACTTATGAAGGGACAGATAAAGTGAAACACACTAGGAAGACATTCTTGTCTCACAATATGAGCAGTTTAAAATGCTTCCTAATGAAAATATTACTCAAATATATAAATAGATTTTCAAGCATAGTAGCAGGTCTGAGCTCCCTTTGCAAAAATCTCTCTGATGAGGAAACTGTGAGAAAAATACTTAGGTCTTTAACTATTTCATGGACCCTAAGGTTACAGCTATGAAGAAGCCCATGATCTAACCAAGTTTTCTATTGATAAGCTAATTGGTTCCCTCATGGCACATGAAATTAATATGGAGCGTCTATCTGAAAGCTCATCAAAGCAAAAATGTACTAATGCTCTTAAAGTGGTAATGCTCCTCCACTTCTTCTTCTTCTAGCTCAAAAATTGTAGGATCTGAAGACAGTGATGTTGATGAAGTTTATCCAAACTTCAAGAGATTTTAAGAAGAAGAAAAATGGGTCAAGAAGGATCCAAAGGAAAGAGAAAAAGGAGAAAGAACCAGTCTTCTATGATGCAGGAAAACCTGGACATCTAGAGACCAGACTGTCCAAGACTCAAGCAGACTGGTCAAACGAAAAGTCCAAGAAGTAGCACAAGAAGTTCAAAAGAAAAGCCTGGCGCCTGCTGGGAAAATAAAGAGGACAAAGCTCCAACTCATCAAGCTCAAGTTCAGAGAAAGAGCAAATAAATCAAGCCTCATGGTAGGACTGATGAGGTACATTCTGACTTATTTTTTAATTCATGCACAAATTCAGGGTAGAATCTGAAGACTTAGAAGAAGTATTTATGAACTATATGAAAAAACATAAAAATGTTGTAAAAGAATTAAAGAATCTGAAAAACAACACTATTTGCTTAGGAAACACCAATTCTGATCTTAAATCCGAATTGGAGCAACTAGAAAACAATTAAAAGACAGTAAAGATAACTTTATCTTTTGAATGATGATTAAAAATAAGGAGGATGAAAAATTAGAGTCAGAAGAAAAATTAAAAACTCTAATTGAAGAAAATCTTTATTTAAAAGATCCAGTTGGGAAGTTAACTGAAGGAAAAAAATCTTTAGCCCTATGCTTAAAAGGGTCAAAATCTGAAAATAATAAACAAGGGCTTCGATACATACCTCCTGAAAAAGGAAAACAAGCCATAATTTCAGGAAAATATTCATTACCAAAATTTGTAAAAGAAACCAAGATGCCTCAGAAAAAGGCCCCTGTAAAAGAAAATGTTTCCAAAATTGTGTTCTAAACAGACAATACAAAGATAATAAAAACGACAAAACAATTTATATTCATTGCTGTTCTCATTGCAATAAATTAGGACACACAGTAAATACCTGCACCACAAGGCACCTAGTATGGATCCCGAAAGGATATTTTCATGCATCTAACCATCAAGGACCCAAAAATATTTGGGTACCTATTTCTGAATAAGTTATTTGCAGGGTAGCCTTGGAGCATCAGGATCAAGGATGCTCAAGGTAAGAGTGACTGCCAACTCTTCATCCAAATCTCATCTGAAGAGGGAGTAGTCATAAATATTGAATTTTTATAATTGCTACTAACAATGTTTGCAAGTTTTCTTTTAAGATGTATGCAGATAAAAATCTTGAAGACTTGACAAACAACATGTATAAGGTCAAGAGCAACAAGATCTAACTTGCCTTACATTAAGGGGGAGTCTCATGCTTGGGGGAGCTGTCACTAAGGGGGAGTTATTCATTAAATGTCTATTATTATTGAACCTCTCAATGGTAAAAATTTTCTCAATGGGGAGAGAATGCATGGTAAGATCCTTCCTTTTGGTTAGTGACAAGAGGGGGAGAATTTGTATGTTCTATGAAATTTCTACATTTTCTATGCTTCATATATTTGTGTCAGAAAATTCACATAAATTTTGTCATCACCAAAAAGGGGGAGATTGTTGAACCACTCTTTATTACCTTCATATTTTGGTGCTAACAAAATTTATGATTAGATTGTTTCATCAATATTTATGATTATTTTATGGTGCACTAAAATTATAAAATTGATGTCTAAATCCATATACATCGATTTCAGTTCAAGTGCCAAATTAATAAGCGCTACAACGATTTGGTTTCAATCGATTTTATAAGTGCTACAACGATTTGGTTTTAATAGGTTTTATAAGTGCCACAACGATTTGTTTAGTGACTGCTATAACGATTTGTTAAGGCTCATAACGATTTGATAAGTGAGCGCAACAATTTGCCCTCACATCGATTTGCCTTCTATAACGATTCGTTAAGGCTCATAATGATTTGATAAGTGAGCGCAACGATTTGCCCTCACATCGATTTACCTTCTATAAAGACTCATTAAGGCTCATAACGATTTGATAAGTGAGAACAACGATTTGCTCTCATAATGATTTGGTTCTCACATCGATTCGCTAAGTGTCATAACGATTTGGTTCCCACAACGATTCGCTAAGTGCCATAATGATTTGTGTCTCACATCGATTTGGTAAGTGAGAACAATGATTTGCTCTCACAACGATTTGGTTGCATAACGATTTCATAAGTGAGAACAACGATTTGCATCTCACATCGATTTGATAAGTCTCACATAGATTCGATCGCCAGAACGATTTGGTTGCACATCGATGTGTTCATCATAACGATTTGATAAGTAACTTAAACAATGATTCACTTCAATTTAAACATCGATTGTTTAAAGTGCTTTTGGAGCCAAATGAAAAGTCAAATTCTTCTGACAGAAAAGCTGCATGCGTATTTCAGAGTCTTGTCAGAAAAAGATATGAATACTATTTTTATCATGTTAG
This sequence comes from Colocasia esculenta, assembly GCA_014218235.1. Classification (NCBI taxonomy): domain Eukaryota; kingdom Viridiplantae; phylum Streptophyta; class Magnoliopsida; order Alismatales; family Araceae; genus Colocasia; species Colocasia esculenta. The sequence continues at coordinate 99,257,084 of CM024755.1, read as the reverse complement.
CAGAAACACAGTGGTATGCACCATTTATCATAAACACTCTTTTATGCTAACACTCTCTTCTATGATCACAGACCTCGAAGACCACCAGAGTCTGATTAGACAAATGAAGATAAAATGAGCAACAGCTAGAACTCCAACGGATCTATTGAAAAGCTGCTCATATAAAAGATGAAGCAAGGGTGAAGAAATAAACAAGAGCTTTCCTGAGATCATTCAAGGAGTGTACATCAGTGAAGAACCAAAACTCCACATACACTGTAGTACCCTAGAATTTCCTTGAATGTATTCTGTTCATTTGTGTTTATTTCTACATAAATATGCTGTGTGTTTGTAGCTAGGCGTTCATGATGTTAAACCTTGTAAGCGGCAACATTGCCGTTTATGATGTTAACGACGATAGGTATTGACGTTTAATATTTTTCTGAATTATTTAATTATGGGCAAGACTATAAACGACATCAACGATGGACGTTTATATTTGGGGTAGACGACAACCTATGTTGACGTTAAACTGACTTGCCTGTTTTGAGCTTTCCGTTCCGAATTAAGGAGATCGGCCGTTTCGGGAAGGTTTTAATGAGCTGATCCGATGCGTTTAGATCCGAGGGTCAGGATTAGGTTTGGCCTTTGCTTGGGAGGTCTTTATAAGACCAGATCTCGCAGGAAGAAAAAGGGGTTTTTGCTTTGGTTCTGGAGGAGAGAAAGAGGGCCGAGGAAGGGATTTACAGAGTGATCTGGTGCTGGTTCGTGCGGTTCAGAGGCTTCTACACTGAGGAGATACATAGGACTTCGTGTTCCCAAAGGCTCATCCAGGCGGAGGAACTTCATCGGAGGAGGTTTCTGATTGCTTGAAGACGGAGGAAAGAACTGTCTCCCTGGTGAGACGGGCTTCTTCGAGCTCGGATTTGACGCTCCATTAGGAGGAATTGAGGCAAGTTGCATGGGGGATTAGTTTAGGATATGATATACTACGTATTTAACATTTTTCTATATTTTTAAAGCATGTAAACAACCTACGGGAAGGGTTAGAAACGTCGTTATTGCATGCAGGTTTCTGTGTTTTCTGTGTCTTAGAACTAGACGTCCAGGGTATTGCCGTCTATAACATGTAAAACGGCAATATCGACTGCCGTTTAGTCATCCGAATTATATATGTATTTTCTGTCCTACTATATGTAAACGGCGCTATGTGCCGCCGTCGGTTTGTGTTAACGACGCTATGTGCCGCCGCCTATAATTACTTAACGACAACGTATGTGGACATCGACCATAGTAAACGTTATACTAATTGACGTCAAGTTTAACAGAATCATATATTTCCAGAAATCTGAGTGAATGGTTTTAAATGTATAATTTATGAATGTATGGGTTTCAGCCATGTAATATTAGAGTATTTATTGTTATGGACTGTCTATTGCTATAATGTGCAGGTATATATACACAAACACATATATATATATATATATATATGAATGATGAACATGCATAATTACATGACAATGATCAAGGTTTAATTGTATAAGATAAGTACAATGATGTAAAAGAAAGCATGTTGATTGATGTTTAGATTACTGCAATAGATATGATATGTCAGTAATCCCTGTTCCATGTGAAAATTGTGAACTTTTCTCAATATTAAACCATGTTAGTTAGTTGATTTAATAGAGTAATTTCATGAAAAATAGTTACAGAAATCAGAAAATTATGAAATTTGCCATGTGTATTGTAATTACTGATTTCGAATTTCTGTTAAAATCTCAGAATTTTCAGACATGTGTACGTTCTGTTATGAATTTCTGAACAATATATTACACATAGAATTGAATAAAAATGCATGAAAATGCAAGAATGAATATTAGTATCATGATAGAAATCTGTTGTACAGTAAATAGGATTTCGGAACTGAAAGTGTTGTACTTTGAAATATTACATTGACACATGTTAAATAGTATGAAATGAAATGTCACTATCTATTATACACGTTAGTGTATGCATTATAACAATGATGCCAATAAGGCATTGCTATCTTAGAGATTCCTACAAGGAACTACACCGTAGATGCCCCTATGGTAATGATTCACGTACATGTAAAGAAATGAATCCGTGGGCAACGGATTGAAATCCTGGAGGTAGACTTGTTCTACTGGCCAAGGTGGGAAGGACTTTCCCGGTTTTGCGCAAATACTATGACTTCATCACCGCATTCCTAGGTGATAAGTGAATGTTAAATGACTATGATCTCTAATTTAGTGTGGGCTATGTCTTGGCAACTATATGAAAATGACTACATGCTACAAGTTACATATCTACATGCTACATGTTACATGCTACAAGTTACATGTCTACCTGTTCTACATGCTACATACTACATGTTATATGCTTACATTCCTACATGTGAACTGTTCAAAGGATTTCATGTTACATGTCAATGTTTTAGTATTACTACATGAAAATTGTGTGTAAAAGAATAGTGCATGCATAAATGAGAAATTGATACATGAGAATTGTTGTAGGTCACATAACATCGAATAGATTTCATGAATAAGTAATTCCATGCTACATGTGAAACATTTTTATTTCCTTAATAGTTAGAATCACCATGAAATGAATGATTGCCAATGGACTTAGAACTATATTAAGAAAAGTATATGATATCAATGGATGGAATGCTAATGTACTACCATGTTTTAAAACTAATATAATGTTAATATCTTGAACTGTCTTTCATGTGATTGCTGGGTCTTGTGGACTCATACTTGCCTAACATTTCAGGAGAGCCAGAGGATACGGTGGAGTTAGTGCAAACTGACTCAGAGCGTGAGGACGTGGAGACTTAGCTTGTCTTAGAGAGTTTTAGAGTGGCACTTGTATGTGAGGATCTTATGTAATTTCCTTTATGCAACTGGTCATTGGAATGTATTAAACCTTGGACTATTGTTATCTTTTATGCATTAGATTTTCTTTTGAATAAATGCTGATTGCAAGTGTTTAATTCCATATTCTGTTAATTATCATTGGAATTGAATAGTTATTTGTGTATATTTCAACCTGTATTGAAATTGTTGGATTCGTTCCACTGTAATACCTCTACTAGATCCAATGTGAGTTGGTGTAACTGTACTGGGTCTAAGAGGGGCGTTACATACACTCAAAGAGAAAGAGAGAAAGAGCCTGAGCCAAAGAAGAAGAGATCAAAAGCGTCTCAAGCATTCAAGCCTTCTTCAAGCTTTCTTCTCTCTCTTCACTCTCTCTCTCTCTGCGCTCATTGTAAATTTGGGGGAGAGTCCTTGACTGTGAGCTAGTTCTTAGTGTTCATCTTGTAATAGCTCTCAATCTGATCTTTCTTTTCTAAGAAAGATTTCTGTCCAGCTGTAGGACTGTATACAGTGTAAACCTAGCTAGGGATTTGTGTCTAGCAGAACCGCACTGGGGTTTGTACCAGGAGGTTGGCTTCTTGACCTGTAAAAGAAGTGGGCTGCCTTCTTGCCCGAGAAAGAGAAGAAGACCAGCTGGGGTGCTGGGTGTTGTCCAGCTGTAAGACTGTATACAGTGTAGAACCTAGCTAGGGGTTTGTGTCTAGCAGAACCGCACTGGGGTTTGTACTAGGAGGTTTACTTCTAAGCCTTTAAAAGAAGTGGGTTGCCCTCTTGCCCGAGAAAGAGAAGAAGACCAGCTGGGGTGCTTGGTGTTGTATTGTCCTTGAGGCGGACTGTACCCTTGCTTAGTGAAATCCCAAGAGGTTGCTTGGGGACTGGACGTAGGACTTCCATGTGGGAAGGGCCGAACCAGGATAAATCTCTTGTTATTTGTGTGATTGTTGATTTGCTTCTGCGCTGCTACTCTTTATCATACTAAACTAACTAAACTTTCAAGTGATAATTTTTTGTGTTTATGTTTTTGTTTCAAATTTCAGAAAACCTATTCACCCCCCCCCCCTCTAGGTTATCGAGCTGCTAGCTAAACAACAAGGTGGGACTCGGAGGTGTCGAAAAGACGGAAGGGGAATGTCCACGGCCTTCCGCGGGTCCATTTATCTCCTTAAGCCATGGAGCTCCCACTTCATTGACGTCCACTCCGCAAGGAAATCGGAGGGGGACGTGGCGTGGTTAGCGGGAATGAGAGAGTGACATCGCTCCACGGAGTAGGACCGTTCGTGGGGAAGGGAAGCTAGCTCGGCCTGATAGAAGGAAGACATCGGAGGTGACTTGGGCCGAACCTCCCACATTGGAAGGTAGCTGGGCTCGAAAAGTGAATAGCCCGCAGACGGAGGGGTGTAGGATCTGCCACAGCGAACGGTGCATGTGGCGCCGAAGGGTGTATGTGGCACTGAAATAACAGGAGCGGAGGAAGCTACCTATTGGGCAGAATTATGAGTAGAAGGAGATAAGGGACGCTTACCTTTGGCAGCGGCCAAAAATTCATGGACTTGGTCCGAGCTGAAATGAGGGAGAAGCTGACTAAATTGAGAATGTGGGTCATCCGCCCTAGGAGGAGAAGGAGGGCGGGATTGACCACCGGCAGCAGGAGAGGGCTCAATGTGCCTGGAGAGGATAGCCGCGGAGGGTTGGACTACATCCTCTAGAAGACCAATGGGTAGAGAATCATCGGCAAGGACGCAGAAATGGCCCATGTCGAACAGGGGATTGTGATATAGCACAATAGATGGAGGGGACTGACTCAATTTTCCTAAACAATGACGCATGCATCGCCCCTTGGCAATTAGGGGAGATGACACTAACCAAACAAAACCTAGACTCTACCACAAACAAGAAGGGACTGTGAGATAAGAAGGGATGCACCGAATAAGCACTCAAGTTATCATGATTAACATCCAAATTTTTAGAGTTTGCACTTAACCTTTAAATGGATTGATTAATGGAATATCACTTGCTTAAGTGGGGCCCTAATAGGTACGAACTCAAGTCCTTTGGTGTGACTAAGGGTGGCACACAATTCACACGTGGGGATGGCTCAAGCTAAAGGTACAATAGGTACAACCAACCTGATGAACTGCAACGTGCGTACGATCACGGGGACTTACGGAGGCCCTCGTAAGGCGGCCCTGATCAGCCCACGAGTGCTCGTAGGTGAGAGGACCCACTTATCCAAGGAGGATAACCTAAACAGCACGGTTCGATATTGTACATGCATGAACTAATGCAATACCTAACTTGTGCTAACACAGAACAACTAACAGGTATCTGGTGAAGTCGCGGTGGCTAGATACGCCGCGACCCTATCGCGATCAGATACCCCGATGCGATAGCAACAGGCTGAAGAGACCTATAGCTGCATGCAAACAGAGAGTAGACAGACTGCCCTAACACACAAAACAACCATGTAATGGACTAAACAGCACATTAACACTCATAAGACACACAGAAACCGACACATGGATTGAAGACAATAACAAACAATGTGTACTTGTTAACGCGACCTCCAGCTAGGGCGTGACACTGTCGCGACCCCACGATCCTCCGCGACCAGAACTGAAATCAAACAGTGAAAATAAATGGAAAACCAGGACCCTAGTAGGATTCTACCAAGCAGAAACACTAATATACATGGCATAACAACATGGTGAATACATGGATGCACTCACTGGATAGTAATCAATGTATGGTAAAGGGAAGGACACGTAACTGAAGTCACGTCGCCCCTTGTGGACGCGACGTGGTCGCAGCGTTGCGATACACCGCATTAATCACAGAACACAAAAACACAGAAACAACACAAAAATGGACTTAATAGGGTTTTAGGAGAGCATTGGCAAATGAAAACAAGGCAAGTAGGCAAGCAACAATCACGAGGTTAGCACTGAAGGTCCCACCGTGATCCCCAAAAGGTGTAATCACGGGATTGTGCGCCCCTCAAAACACGCAAATATCTATCAGCTATAGGAACATGGAAATAGGAATGTGATCGCCACCTAGATAGTTGCCTAATGATGAAAATAGTGTGGGTTAACTACACTAGGAAAGGGAAAGAGAACTATGGACTTACTGAGATGGTCTGTAGTCGCGTCGCCCGTATAGGGCGCGTCTATACTGTCGCATCGCCCTTCCCAGTCGCGTTCTCTACAGTGCGAGAGAGATGTGGTTGGATCTCCTTCCTGTCCTCCGGCTGGCCAGAAGACAAGAGCTCCTCGTGGATGTTGCCTAAGTACATGCCAAAATAATGAAAAAAAAATAAGAAAGAAGACCCTATTAGAACATATTAAGCATAATATCTATTAAAAAATGAAAAGGAAAGATGACTCATGGTGGGAACGGACCTGGGGGTGGTTTTTAAACCCCTTGGGTATATGGAAAACATGGGAAGAAAAGGGAAATGAATTCCTATCTAACAAAGCAATGAAAATGCATGGAGGGAAAGAAATGAGATGAGAAGGAAGAAAGAGCTCCGTATGGGGCGACTCCCTGGCTCCAAATGAAATCCCTGAGCACTGTAGAAGCTTCAGAAGTCTCCCTCCTCAATCTCCAAGCCTTGTGGATGAAGAAATGAGCATGGCTTGGTGAAGGGAATAAGAGAAAAATGGGAGGAATGGAAGAGCTGCGAGCCAAGTCCAGGTCACCGAAGATTTTGGCAGCCCTTCGGGGTGAAAAAATGGGGTCCCTCTTCTCTGAAAGAGAGGGCCTTGCTTATATAGACTTGGAGAGAGAATATCCCATTTTTAAATGATAATTACCCCAAATAAAGGATTAATATCATTAAATCCAGATTGGGAGAGTCCAAAGGGGTTCCTAAAGTCTCCCACAACCCCAAACCTCGGCCCTGGGGGTTGGGTGGTTGCATGGGATAGAGATAAGGCCATGGGAGGATATAGTGGAGGTGGTTGTGGAGGTTGTTGCCGTAGCTGTAGTCGCGACATATCGTAGGGGCGTGACCTGGAGGAACGCGACGGCCAAAGGCGTCGCGACTGGGAAGCCACGTGCATGGATATGCATGGGATGTCGCGACGGCCAAAGGGGGCGCGACATGATGAACGCATCGCCACGATACGTCACGTTACTGAAAATAGATTATTCTCAATAAATGGCCAATCAAATGGGAGAATGATAGGCAATTAAGGCACAAGGACTCCTTTAAAAGGATAATGGATGAGATTAAATGAAATTGGGCTTCTTAATGGGCTCAAAGCAAGGCTAATAGTGGGCTCAAGGTGAGTGAACAACTAGGGGCTCACTAAGATGACAAGAAATGTGGTTCAACTCATAGGCCAGAAACGGGTGTCTATAGCATGGTTTTGAAACGAAGTTCCAATAATATCTAGTAATTCCATTCATTTATTTATGGCCAATACAAATTCCAAACAATAGACAGTTATGTACTATAGATCATGTCAAGGATAATAGGGAACAAGGCAAGTGGACATGATCCTGAGTATATTTCGATAGCATAACGACTTAATTACTTTAGTTCAATCTTTACATTTAATGGCATGGTTTCAATGTATCAAATCACTCTCACGAGAAGTAGATAAGAACATAAGTGCTTTCTATCTTCTGGGAACTTCAATGGTACAACCAACTCGGTCTCCATGAGGGAATCCACGGAGTACGAAGAATTACAGAGGTCTTAGAGGAAAGATCACTAGTCTGCCGATACGGAATGATCGACGAAGAGTTTCCAATCCCCCAAGAAAGGGTTGCCTATAAGTGCAATGTGTCGTGTAGAGCGTGTCTCAATATCACAATCCATCGGTTTGAAACATAACGGAAAGCTATTAACAAAAAGGCATGACATGGAATGAGCAATTAAGAATATCAAGGGCTTTCTATACTCTTAACATGTAACAATTCCAGTTATAAACAAGCTAGAGTATGGACATAGCACATAGCATTCACATGGTAGATGGAATCAAGCAATCATTAAGATCAATTAGTTTAGAGATTCATATTCTTATAGCATTCATATGGGTTGATGACTTTTAGGCAATTTAACAACTAAGTAACATGATATAACAGTAAGACATGCACATGGTTGACTGTACAACTAAAGAAAATAGTCTCGGGTTTGCCTTTAAAATGCGACGGGTTCAGACGCCGTGTCACGCCCCGACATTTAGTAGCAAAAAATAAATGTCAAGAGCCTGAGCGATACAAGTGTGCGTATCATAGTCGAGTAAATCAGAGTACAACTACGTATAACACAAGATATGAGACAATAAGATTGACAGCCAAATAATCTTTATTTCATTCCATCAACTAGTTTAAACACCTTACATCATCAGAGCCAACAATAGGGCCCAATATTGTTTCTCAATTACATTTGACATCAAAAGAAAATAGACCTAACTATTACAGACTCTTTCCAATAATCTTCTTGGCTGACTAGCTACGTAGGCGGGTTCGGTTGAGCAGCTCATCACTCGTCCCCGGCCCCTTCATTTTCCAGTTCTTTATATTCATCTCCTGAAATATTAAGGAAAGCTGGTGGGAGTGCACTACCGCCCAGTAGGATTTACATCTCATGGTGCGGGCATGCTTTACGTAATTATCATGTTAACAGTGGCAAAACTATCATGCAATGCTAATGACAATAGCGATAGCGACAAATCCAAGCTATAACATGTACGAGTATGACAATTCTCATGTAGGACGGAACGATTATCAATGAGATAGATGATAGTATGGCCACTTGACATATAGAGGAGTTTCAATAGCATGTAGCATGTACACTAGATATCTCAGGTTGAATTCCATAAAATTCCAATGGACAATGACATGTAGGATTCAATAACAATGACATATACAATAGATTTGGCCATTTCACATATAACAGTTCAATCAATCAATCAATCATTCAATAACAATTTGGATATTACCCAGATCAATCTTGCATTCAATTAGGTGATTGCCAGACACCTCATTGGATAATATACTCTCGCGATTTATAAGTATTCGGGTGCTCCTCCCAAGACCAAATTGGGCCCTATTTGCACAGACATAGTTGTGAACTGAAGTTCCAATAGTTTATGGTAATTCCATTCATTCATTTATGGCCAACATGATTTTTCAAGTAATGGACAATGACGAACTAATGATCATGTCAATGATGACAGAGAACAATGCAAGGGGACATGATCTAGATTAGTTTCAGCAGCATAACGGCTTAATATCATTATTTCAATTTTTACATTTAGTGGCTTGGTTTCAATGTTATCAAATCACTCTTACGAGAAAATGATAAGAAAAGAGGTGCATTCTATCTTCCGGGTACTTCATTGGTACAACCAACTCGGTCTTCATGAGGGAATCCATGAAGTACGGAGAATTACGGAGGTCTTAGGAAAAAGGTCGCTAGTCTATCGATATGCAATGACTGACAAAGAGCTTCAAATTCCCTAAGAAAGGGCTGCCTATATGTGCAAAGTGAAGTGTAGAACGTGTCTCAATCTACAATCCACAGATTAAAACATTACGGAAAACAATTAAAAAACATGTATGACATGTATGCAATGCAAACTATCTCATGGTTGCAATACTTTTAACATTTATCACTTCTCATTTAGGGACAGGTCAGATCATGAATCATAACATATATCCATCACATGATCACACGGTAGATGGCATTAAATCAACCATTACACTTCGAAAAAATATTCAAATTCTTATGATTTCATGTAGGTTAATGACTTTTAGGCCAATACATAGCTATATGACATGATGTAACACAATAACCTGCATAAACAAGACTAAACAGCTCATTAAAATAGCCTCGGGTCGGCCCTGAAATCGCGTCGTAACCAGTCGACCACTTCACGAAGCCGTACATAGACAAAACATAGTTAGGTAACAAGCATCTAAATCGCGACGTACTTACCTGTCGCGTTTAAATCACGACGGGAATGGCCGACACATTCGTGCTACCTCTCTCTGAATCGCAACGGGTCAAATCGTCACGTTCAAGAGATAATTTTAAAAGTTGAATATAAAAATTATAGAAAATCTTTGGGCGGGAAAACGAGTCGAATCGCGACGGCCTATGTCGTTGTGTTCATGACCGGTGCTAAAAACCATGCAGCGCACAATTTTATGCACTGTGGTTGACCGGTCAGACATCAAATCGTGACATAATACCCGGTCACCTTTTACTGAATCGCAACGTACCAGTACGTCGCGTTCATGCATGGGGAATCACGACGTCTATATACGTCACGGTTCTTGATCATACCCGAAAATGCAGAAACACTGTTACACCCTTCATGATTGACCTATAACCTGAAATCTAACAACATTTAGACAAAACTCTTAACATGAAAAACGACGAGGACATCTAGTAGAAGAAGTTTCATGTTTTAAGGTTTACCAAAATCAACCTAGGTTTGCGTGAAATGCATGAAGAACGCAAAAAGCCCTAGACCTACGCGACTCAGGGAAAACACTTAGTACTCAAGATGTACTCAATGAAATTTGACGAAATCACTTGAATATGAAAGTAGACTCGATGCCCTACACATTGATATAGGATTTATTTAGATTTGGCCCAAGATTTGGGTTGAAGAAGTCTCATCCTCTAGAAACGCCTTCATTCAGACCACTTGGGGGAGAACAGTTACTACACCTGATCTACTGAATGAAAAATAGGCAAACCAGTGCCATTAGAAGCTAGACTCGACCCTTGATCTAGGGTATAAGTCTTGTACGGTTTGGTTAAGGTTTGTCTTACCTTAGGCCGACTCCAAGAAGAGTACTCTGCACAGGTCGTTGTAGACATAGCAGGGAAGATGAGCTCCATCTTGGGGCGTTTCCCTCCACTTCTTGTGCTCAAGAACAGCTAACCACAACCCCAACACTAGGTAAACTCATCCCCTAGGGTTTCATGACAAGTATTTAAGCATCTAAGGTTTTTAGAAGTCCCATTGGGTGTAGGAAAAAAAGGTTGCGGTTTTGGTCTTTCACCTTCCTTGTTTTGATGATTTCTTACCCCATTAGGGTGTGAGAGGCTTTAGGAAACTCTCTAGTATGGCTAGGCACGAAATTTGGCTGCTATGTGTGAGTAATTGCCTCAAGGTTTACCCTAATTGCCTCTTTCTAATTTCAGCTTAATTAGGGTTATGAATTTCTGGGTATTTTTCTTGCTCCATTTTATTCTTGAGCCAAACATGATCCATTGGCCCAATTCTGATAATGGGTCATTATTACATGATGTTGGAAGTCTCTCCAACTTGTTTATTTAATTTGTGATCGTGTTATATTTCCGTGTTAACGGTTTTCCGACTTAGTTTCCTAATTTACATAATTAGTCACATTGTGACGTACAATAGGTCAATCGGATTTTTTGTTGCACGAACTTCTTCGGGGAACACTTAGGAATAATGTTTGGGGTTGATTTATAATTTTTACAAAATTTTTTGATGTGTTCTTGCACGTACGATAGTGGTGTGTATGTTCTACCATTCCGATAATATGGAAATTAATTATTTCCATTTATTTATAATTTTTAAATCACTGAATTTTCCGGGGTGCTACACCCTCCCCCACTAAAGAAAATTTGGTCCCCAACTTTATACATTAATGGTATAGTATCATACCTGAGAATAGTTCTGTGTGGTTTTTCTTCATTCTTTCCTCCGTTTCCCAGGTAGTGTTGGTAACGCCATCTCAACTCCACTGGACCTTCACCATAGGTATGGTACGATTCCAGAGTCATTGAAACTTCTGATCCAGTAGCTTAATCGGCTTCTCTTCATAGGTCAGGTCCTCCCTAATCTCCAAGTCTTCATGGTTAATCACATGGTCGGCATTGAATAGATACTTCCTCAGCATGGATATGTGTAATACATTGTGCACGTTTGCCCGTTGTAGAGGTAGTTCAAGTCTATAAGCCACCTGACAAACCCTCTCCAGGATTTCAAAAGGGCCGATAAATCTGGGACTCAATTTTCCCTTGATCTTAAATCTTTGGATTCTCCTTGAAGGTGAGACCTTTAAGAAAACATGGTCGCCCACTTGGAATTCCAGCTCTCTCCTCCTCTTGTCTTCATAACTTTTCTGTCTTGACTGTGATATTGTAACAACCCTCCTTATACCGGTATGATTATACCAATCCACATGGATATAAAGGGCGTCATTATAGTGGGACATTTACCCAACACTACACAATATGCTGAGATGTACATAATAACAAAAGAGTACAACGAAAATAAAAAGAAATCTTATTCCAGCATCATTCACATAATTCCACAGTCTATATAGTGAAAGTAAAGAAAGAACAATTGTCCACATTATACATGTCCATATGAAATAACATTGTCCACAACATTGTTTACATACTATGAAAAGAAAAGAGTAAATTACGCAGCACTCCACAAGCAGCTACTCCTCTCGCTCGGAGTCGCTCCTCACTAAGTCCTCCTCAAGTACGAGGACACCTGTATATCAAAGCAAGTGTTAGTTTTCTAAAAGAAAGACTCAGCAAGCAATCTAAGGAACATCCTTACACACATCACACACATGCTATTCTTATAATCCATAAGAGAAAAACACATGGTACATGTTTCATTTCAATTTAACAATAAACATGAACAACCTACACATGCTTTCTACACATAATATATAACATGAATCATGGTTTCAAATTCTCTTTTTATCATTTTACAATTATACATAATTTGATTATGGGAATATGCACATAATAACTAGAAAACCTAGCATGATATCTAATCAATTTCACATGCTTTTATAACACTTATTCCCATCTTAAGCTTGTTGTTTTAACATAATTGTATCACATTCACATATTTTCACATCATTTCACATGCTATCACATTCACATAACACTTTCACATTTTCACATTTCACATATTCACATTTTCGCATATTCACATTTTACACTTAATTTACAGTGACACATAGTCCGAACTACCATAACGAAGGACACACATTCACATAACACATACCCGTTACCTAGGCAACATAGTGACAAATCTTGGTAACTGCGCAGAACCTGGAGAAGCCCTCTCCACCCTAACCAGCGGTACTTGTCCACCTCCAGGATTTCATCCTAATGCCCATAGGATACCACATACACAATGAGCCTTCCCATAGGGACTTTACTACAGTATGGCTCCATAGCCTTCTATGGTAGCAGTGTCAATGTCGGCACAATTTACACATTATACTTAATCATATGTTCTCAATTACTTATATACACACTAACTCATTCATATGCACTTTAAACAATTAGACATGCTTCAGTATACAAAACATAATATTACTATTTCATAGGGGCAATTTAACCACAACAGTGCTTAATCATGGCGCAATTCACTAATTTTTGCATGGTTTAACTCACATACACTTAATCATGGTTTAATACCCTCGTTCAAAGCAAATAGTACCCACGGTTGTCAAAACAATGTCAAATTTTTATCACAGACTTCTTACAGGTAATATGTCACATGTCTAATTTTTCACCTTTTTTACAATAGAAAAACTAATTTTAACAATTTAACATAGAATTCAGGTAATTTCAATGAAATACTTACTTAACATGGTAGACAATAGAGCAGTCGGTTATAATAAGTTCAAATATGAGAACAATAACCCTAATATCATACAAATTTTTTGTGACATTATCATGGAGTAAAACTAATTTTTCAGAATTAAATATAGTCATAACATGCTTAATCCTCCACAACAGGAATTATATTAATTACAATCATGCACAGAAATTCGACCAAACCTCATGATATGACCTACTGACCATACCTGACCAACCATAAATTTTACAGCATATACAGACAACCATAAGTTCGAAAATCACAGCACATAAATCAAGTTAACATTTCTGAAAAACTTGAAGAACTTGGCGGCAAGGGCCTTGCAGTCAAGGTGTGTTAACGACACACGATGTTGCCGCAAACTCAGGATCTGTTGCCGTCAACCTCCTGTCTCCAGAAGTGCAGACTGAATTTAGAAAAAGAAGAGAATTGGGGGTTCCAAGACTCGAATAAAAATCCGTAAAATTCCTTGGACTTAGGGGACATGTCTAGGGATGTAAACCCTCAATTACTTGCCTGGAATAAAATCTAAGAAGACCAAATCTTGTCGAAGAATCCCTCCTCGGCCAAGCCAAGAAGGTGCAAAATCCCATCCTGAATCTGGTTTGTTTGCTGATGTAGATGGATCTCCGGAGTCGGGGAAGATTCAACAATCCAAGGAGCACCTCCCAGTCAATGTAGATCGCTGGAAGAAGCCCACACACGCCGGATCAAGCTTTGCAAACGCACTAGTTTTTTCACAAGAACCCTAGTTTTCTTATAAGCCCAAAAAGACCTAGTCTCGCCGAAACTAGGTGTTTTATAGCGTTAATGGGTCGGGGTACGCGTTACATTTGGTTTCCTACTGTTGGAGGGTAGTTTCCTAAACAAGAACTGGAGAAAATGCAGCCATTTTCAAATCTGGAATCGCAACATAACTGGAGAAGTAAACGTCCACATTGCTGCCGTTAACAAGAAGTCAGCGTCCATCCATCTGGACGTCAACATGAAATCAATGACACACTGGTTGCCATGAACCTGCCCTTAACGTCAAGGGATGTTGACGTTAATTGGGATTTCGGGCAGACAACAAAAATATCTATAAACATACATACACACATTAAGTACATACAATGTGCACAACATTATTTAAATACAATATGCACATAATTAAATAAAGACAATATGTACAGAAATAAACATATATATACATATGCACATAAGTAAATAAATAATTATAATATGCAACAAATCAAGTAAGCATAATATGACAAAATTCGACGGCCTTACACCCTCTCCCCCTAAAAGAAAACTTCGTCCTCAAAGTTAGAACGAAAAATACTAACCAAACAAGTAGGGATACTTCTTCTTCATGGCGTCCTCAAGCTCCCATGTAGCCTCCTCCCGCGAGAAATTCCTCTATAACACCTTCACGGATGCAATACTCTTGTTCCTTAGGTGTTGAACCTTCCAGTCTAGGATAGCTATTGGTTGCTCTACATATGACAAGTCTGGCTAAATCTCTACTGGCTGGTGACTAATAACATGCGACGGATCTCGCACATGTTGAGCAACTACCCCTAAGAAAATAATTTAAGATTTTAAATTATTATAACTTTGTGTTTTTGCTATGACAAAACCTTTAAAAGACTTTCTACAAATTAAACATATCAACTATATATACCACAGAAAATAGTTTAGACAAACTCTATCTCGAAAAAATTTTCTAAGTCCAGACTACTACACTGTATCCGACTATCAACTCCGACTTCATACAGTCGAATACTTCAGAAATCTAACTCCTCTGAATCCGACTTTATATAGTCGGATACTTCATTCTGGACTTCAATTCTCAGAAATCGAATTCTTCTGTATCCTATTTCTAAAGGCGATTTCTCTGTCTTGTTTCTGTCTAACTCTATAGAAGTTGAATTATGAATTACTAATGCATTTCTATTTGACTTTCAAAGTCGAATGATATAATCTCAATGCAACTTCTGTTGAAGTCGAATCAGTCTTTTCTCATGTTTCTGTCTCCGACTCCTAGATTCGAATTACACTCTCTTCTGAATCTAATTTCACTAACAAGTCCTGTACTTGTATTTTTTTATATGCAGATAATATTTTATCAACTTATCAAATGTTGATTGCATATCATCTTATCTTCTTAATATGATTTTTGTCAGAACTTACATTGACTGAATATTTTCTCTATCTATCATATTATCATTATTTGAATATATTATGACAAGATGAGCCATATTATACTTAAAATATTCATCTAAATTTGTTTATGCTTAAATCTGTATCCTTATTCAAATTGGTCCTTTGCTTCATGACAGAAGGGAAGATTTTCATTGTCTTCAACAAATATCATGCATTTATTGATTTCAGATGAATGGGTATCTGGCAGAGGCTCACCTACCACTGTCAGACCCACACCTTACTTTTTGGTGCAACTGTCTGTCTCCCTTTTATTGGTCTAAAAGTTTGTCTGTCTGAGGTTTCCATACTTTTATTATTTTTCTATGACTCACCTACCACAGAAAGTATGGAGGTACTCTCTTCCTTTTGTCTTGTCTTTGCTGCAGATCATTTATTGAAGCACGTTTTCAGCATGGAGCTTGCACAGACCATTTAATTGGAAGTTGACCCCTTAGCTGTGAAGCTGCAAGTTTTGTCTAAAGACATTGGAAAGAGACAAAGACATGAGGACCTATGGATAACAAACTCAAAGAGCATCCAAAGGACCCAAGGCCTCTCCTCAAACGGCTAGAACTCTAATGAACACCTTTCAAACGATTACTTTTTCTGAAGCCTATATAGAAGTGAAGATTGAAGAAGAGACAAGAACATATACAAGAGAGCATTCACTTCAACAACACTTGAGTTGTGCTAGCCTCTTCTTCAATTCACTTTTGTCTTCTGCTAGCAAAATATTGCTTACAAGCCTTCTCCTGAGCTGCAAGTTAGAGAGCTTCATCCTTCAGAAAATCCTTTAGCTCTCCTTAGTCACAGAAGTCTTATTGTTTGGGTGGCAATTGTAATTGGTCATCTGTCAGTCCACCCCTCCTATTTAGATAGAAATTTGGTTGCAACTCTTACTGTTTTCTCCTTTCTGAATTAGGTGTGTTTGCTCATTGTTTGAGGCAAACACACAAGTGTCTTTACATTTTTTTCTGTGTAATTCTGCAGGAGGTTTGTTCCTGCTGTTCCCCTCTTGTGTAGGGAAGACCTTGTTGAAGGCAGCTTTGTACCCCTGGTAAGGTAAGACTTGCTTGGGAGTAAGTGGGCTTGTAATACCTCTCAAGGGTGAGAGAAGGCCAAGTTCTCTTGGCAGTTAGTGAAATCTCAAGTGGTTTGCTTGAGGACTGGACGTAGGACTTCCATGTGGGAAGGGCCGAACGAGGATAAAACTCTTTGTGCACTAGTGTGATTGTTTCCGCCAATTTACACTTGAATCACACACTACACTAAATCTAATAGATTTGTTTAGTGCTATTTAATTTCAGATAAAGTTTTTAAAAAGCACAAGAAGTCCTATTCACCCCCCCCCCTAGAACATCATTAGTGCCATCTCGATCCAACAATTGGTATCAGAGTGAGGTCTTCTCAGAAGAATCTAAAGATTTGAGAAGAGATGGCAGCTGAAGCTCACAACTATGAAGGCCAGTCTGTTACAAGGCCACCAGTCTTTGATGGTGAGGATTATCAGTATTGGAAGATGCGGATGGAGTGCTTCATCAAAGGCACAAATTTTGATCTGTGGTAGGTAATAGAACAAGGTGATTATGAAATCCTTGGCGAATCCACTTCTGGTCTTTCCATAGCTGATAAGAGAAGCATGTCATTAAATTATAAGGCTAAAAATTATCTATGTTGTGCCCTCTCTAAAATAGAATTTAATAGATTATCTGCTTGTAGAACTGCAAAAGAAATGTGGGATAAATTACAAGTTACATATGAAGGAACCGATAGAGTTAAACAAATTAGAATAAACATTCTTGTATCTCAATATGAACAATTTAAAATGCTTCCTAATGAAAACATTAATCAAATGTATAATCGTTTTTCAAACATAATAGTATGACTAAGTTCTCTAGGAAAAGTTCTTACTAATGATGAAACAGTAAGGAAAATCCTAAGATCTTTAACTAATGTTTGGACCCCTAAGGTCACTGCCATTGAGGAAGCACATGATTTAACTCAACATTCCATTAATAAGTTAACTGGATCTTAATGGCTCATGAAATTAATATGGAAGGATTTTCTGAAAATTCTTCGAAAAAGAAAATGTCAAATGCTTTGAAGGTTGCAGATTCCTCTTCATCTGAAGACTCCAAGGAGAAATCAGATGACAGTGATGATGAGGCAATGTTGTCAAGGAAATTGCAAAGAAGAAGAAGTTCGGCTCCAAGAGATTTTTCAAGAAAGATAAGAAGAAGGAGCCAACCTGCTATGAATGCAATCAACCAGGACACTACAAATTTGAATGTCTTAAGCTAAAGAAGAAGGATCAAGCTGAAAGATCCGACAAAAAGAAAGGCAAAGAAATGAAGTTCAGAAAATACAAGAAAAAGGCAATGGCAGAAACATGGATAATGAAGAAGCCACCAGTTCAGACTCTTCAAGCTCAGAATCTGAAGAAGAAGAAAAGGCAAATCTAGCCCGCATTGCAGGACTAGATCAGGTAAATTCTGAAACATCCTTCACATCTTGTTCTGAATCTGATTCTGACAGTCTTGTAGATGCTTTCAATGAGTTGTATGAAAAATATAAAACAGTAGTCAAACAAATAAAGATAGTTAAGTTAAATTTGCTAAATCAAGAAAAAGCTAATACCTTCTTGAAAAATGAAGCAGAAAGGTTAGGACAAAGTCTAAGTGAAACTAAAAGAGCAAATGAACTATTGTGTGAAGACTTAAAAAATAAAAATAGTAAAATCATGGAAATAGAACCAAACTTAAAAGAACTTAAGGATGAAGAAAAATTACAAGAAGAAAACAACTACCTAAGAGCTACTATAGAGAAAATTTCTAATTGTAAAACTTCCTTGTTTGTTAAATTAAAAGGCTCTAGGATAGGTAAGAAAAAGTATGGAGTAGGATACACACCTCCACTTAATGAAGAAGATATTGTGCATCCTAAAGTTTATCCAACTCTTCAATTTGTAAAAGAAAAAGGAATTAAAAATCCTAAAAAGGTTAATCAGCATGTTTATAAACAAAAATAGAAATTTAATAACACTGCTCACATTAAGAATGCTTTTGATTTATGTTGTAGTCACTGCAATCAATTAGGACACACTGTTAGCACATGCACAACCAGACATTTACGATGGATCCCTAAGACTAACCATCAAGGACCCAAGAAAATTTGGGCACCAAAAGTTACAACTTAATTTTATTTGCAGGGTCGCCTGAGAGCATCCATATGGTATTTGGATGGTGGGTGCTCAAGGCATATGACAGGTGATAGGAAGTTGTTCACAATCTTTAGAGATGAAAGTGGTCAAGTCACTTATGGAGATAATGGTAAAGGAAATGTCTTAAGATGTGGGACAGTTGGAACTAAAGAAAAGAATTTGATTGAAGATGTCATGTATGTAGAAGGATTGAAGCACAATCTAATTAGCATCAGTCAATTATATGATAAGAGTCATCTAGTAAAATTTCAGAATGACTAGTGCATTATTGAAAAGGATGGAAAAACAGTGTTCGAAGCTCAAAGAGTAAAGAATTTATGCACCCTACAGTTAGCAGAATTAAAGGAAGTAAATCTGTGTCTTACAACTACCAAGAGCGAAGAACCTGATTTGTGGCATAGAAGATTGGAGCATGCAAGCACTTCAGTGATCAAGAAATTAATTAAGCATGACTTAGTTGAAGGTCTTCCAACGATGAAGATGAAGAAATCTGGAATATGTTCAGCCTGTGCAAAAGGAAAGCAAACCAAGACATCTTTTCAGTCCAAAATAGTAATCACAACTTCCAAGCCACTAGAGCTCATTCATATGGATCTGTTTGGACCTATAAGAACAGTCAGCCTTGGAGGAAAAGTGCATGGCTTTGTAATAGTGGATGACTACTCAAGATATACTTGGGTATCCTTCTCGGAAGACAAATTAGAAACCTTTTCAGCTTTTTCGAAGATCAGCAAAGTAGTACAAAAGAATCAGAAATTTCAGATTGTCAGTATCAGATCTAATCATGGTGGAGAATTCAAAAATGAAGAGTTCATGAAATTATGTGAAGAAAATAGAATAGAACATAATTTCTCAACACCAAAAACACCTCAACAGAATGGAGTAGAAGAAAGGAAGAACAGGACACTGCTAGACATGGCCAGAACTATGCTTACTGAGTACCAAGATATTTCTGGGCAGAAGTAGTCAACACAGTGTGGTACATCATCAACAGGTGCATGATCAGACCAATACTAAAGAAGACCCCATATGAGCATTATAGACAAAAGAAGCCCAACATCAGTCATCTTCGACCTTTTGGTTGTAAGTGTTTTATTTTGAATAATGGTAAAGATAATTTAAGAAAATTAGATGTTAAAAGTGATGAAGGATTTCTGTTAGGATATATTTCAAAACCTAGAGGATATAAAGTATGTAATATGAGAACTTTAACCATAGAACAAACTGTGCATATATTATTTAATGAGACTAACCCTTCCATTAAAAGAATAGATGAAGAAGAAGATTGTGTTGAAGATCTGTGCAGGGATCTAGAGAAAACATCTCTTGAAGAAGAAGAAGAAAAATAAGAAGAAAAGGGAGATCCTCCACTAGAAGAACTTCAACAGCAAGAAGAACAACAAGAAGGACTGCCTAGAGAATTGAGGTATCACAGAGATCATCCAAGAGAAAATATAATAGGTGATCCTCAAGATAGGGTAAGAACAAGAGGTATGAACATTCCTTGTGATTTTTCTTGTAACGACCCTCCTTATACCGGTATGATCATACCGATCCACGTCGGTATAGAGAGCACCGTCACGGTGGGACAATTATCCATCAATAACAATGGCTGAGATGTACACAAATATAGACATAGAACAGCGGAAATAAAAGAACTTAACATAATTCTTATTCCATCATCATCATTAAATATCCACAGTCCATATAGCAATTTAAGAAAACTAAAGTCCACATAATTGAAATTCTAAATCAATTTACATTGTCATGATGAGATACATCATTTATTCATTTACATATTATGGAAATGAAAGTACAATATCGCTATCTCCACAACAAGCTACTCCTCTTGCTCGGAGTCACTCCTAACAATCTCCTCCAAAGAAGTGGAGTCACCTGCCACACCTGTACGCCGAAGCAAGAGTGAGTTTAAATAGACTCAGCAAGTATTCCATGCACAGCATTCATACACACATCATATACACAGGTTTCATGCATTATACAATTCAGACTATTATACATGGAACCTATGATAATTTAAACACATGGATCATGCTTAAGACATTAACAATGTCATATAATAACCTACTCATGCTTTCTAGCATCATCATGTAACATGATTTATAATCAAACATTATCCATATCATACTATTATATTACTAAACTAGAACATGGAATTAAGCATAAAGAGAATAGCAACCTAGCATGAATTCTAATCAATTTCACATGCATTATTCACTTTAATTTACATATTTAACTTGCTGTTTTAATGTAAAAATTTTCAATCATGCATGATAACACCTTTTATTTACATGAATCAAGGTTACACATATCCAAGTTAATTGACAATTTTATACAATTTAAGCACAAAACTATGTGTGAAGTGAGTAGCATATCTAGCATAGAACCTATGCAATCTTTCAAATATTTATCACAACTAT
Source organism: Colocasia esculenta (assembly GCA_014218235.1). Taxonomy (NCBI): domain Eukaryota; kingdom Viridiplantae; phylum Streptophyta; class Magnoliopsida; order Alismatales; family Araceae; genus Colocasia; species Colocasia esculenta. Next base: position 99,235,732 of record CM024755.1, on the reverse strand, counting down.
AATCATAATTTACTTACTTTTTTGGCATGAATTAACATACATTCACATGGTTCACACATGCTCACATGCTAAAACAATCACTTTACACTTTCACATGCTCATTTACACATTTGCACATTTCACAATTTTACTTACACTTATTCACATTTTCACATTTAAATGTCATGACACATAGTCCAAACCACCACTAGAAGGACACATGTAGCACCCCGGAAATTTCAAATACATAAAAATTTTAAATAAATAGAAATAAATAATTTCCATAATACAAGAGTATTTAAACATACGTATCATTATCGTATGTGCTAAAACACATCGGAAAATTTTGTAAAAATTATAAATCAACCCCAAACATTATTACTAAATGTTTCACAGAGAAATTTGTGCCATGAAAAATTGGATTAGCCAAGTTTAAAGTGTTTCGCGACTTATTATCATAATTCATGAATAAGTCGAAAAATCATTATCACACGTACTCGGTTGAGTCAGAAAATTAAATAAAAATTATATACAAACTTCAAATAATATCCTCTAATAACCCATAAAGAAATTTGGGTCAATAAAAATCAATTGGGCTAGGTTAAAGAGTTATTGTGACTGATTATCCAAATTAGGAAACAAGTCGGAAAACCGTTAACACAGAAATACGACATAACCATAAATTAAATAAAAATGTTGGTGAGACTTCTAATATTATATATTAATGACCCAATATCGTAATTGGGCCAATGGACATCATATGGCCCAAAAATCAAATGAAGCAAGAAAATATATAGAAATTCGCAACTTTAATTAAACTGAAATTAGAAAGAGGTAGTTAGAGTTGAATTGGGAAGAGATCTTGCATTCTTGGCAACCCAATTCGTGCTTAACTATGGTGGGAGGTTTCCTAAAGCCTCACACACTCAAATGGAGGAAGAAATCCTCAAAATATGAAACTAGTATGTCAAAACCAACTCTTCTTTCCTAGTTACAATAGGACTCCTAAACACCATGGATGCTTAAATACTCTTCACCAAACTCTTGGGGACGAGTTTACTGATTATCAGTCTGTCCCCATGTAATTTTAATTAATTACACAATATATATATGTATTTTTGATGATTACCAAAACCAAACAAAAGTTTATCAATTATATCTAATGAATATTTCATAAGTTAAGCACAGGAAATAATACCATACCAAGTCAAATAAGCCAATAAGGTATGCTTACTTTTCTGAGCCTTAAATCGTTTCAACATGATATTTCTCTAAGTCCATATCGACTTCTATTGAAGGCCATAACGATCTCTGTAACGACCCTCTTCATACCGGTACGATTATACCAATCCCCATCGGCATAAAGGGCGTCGTCACAGTGGGACATTTACCCAACACTGGTCGATAGGTTGATATGTACCTGGATAGCAATAGAGTACAGCGGAATAAAGTAAACAACTCAACTCTTAATCCGTTACCAACACACATTCCATAATCTAAATAGCGAGATAGAAGGACAATGTCCACATTAATACAAAATAAAGAGAGTTACAATGTCCAAAATATTGTTCATACAATACTCCTTTTTGCAAAAGAAAGTACAACTGGTGACAGCTCCACAAAATAGTCTTCTAATGATGATCCTCGCCACGCTACCTTCTAGTGCACGATACCTGTCAACTTGTACGCCGAAGCAAGAGTGAGTCCAAAGACTCAGCAAGCGACACTACTCATGATATACACATACAAGTCTTAGTGGTTTCTACATGCACTTTTACAATTAACAATACATAGCATGCTAGTCAATTCAAGTTTTCTACCTATCATGAGAATTCTACAATTTTTATACATAACTCATGCTTTCAGATTTGAAAAATGAAATTCACCTATCACATGATCTCTATTCCATTTGCTCAGGAACTTTAGTCTTTTAAGGAGCTAAAACATGAAACCTATCAACATGAACAATTTACACACATGAAAGGGACACAACTAGCATGGATTTCGCATAGTTTTAAACACATACACGAACATTTCACATGGTTTAGATTGCTGATTTCATATGATTCAATGACTATAAATCTACATATGAGAGCTACAATAATACATAAAACACATCATGTGAACAAGTAATCAAGCTATCTTGCACTCATTTTACTAATTATCCCTAACATGGATTTTAGGCATTTATGCACACATAAGCATGATAATGACAACATTAGTTTACTGATTTCACATGGTTTCCAATAACACATTCTCACAATCTCGGTTTCACATGATTTCATACTTACTCATTCACGTTGTTCACTTTTACACATTTGACACGTACACATGTTCACACTTATACAATTTACTCATTTCCACATCATTTTCTCTTTCACTTTCACTTATCACATATCACATCGATTGCACTTACCACGTGCATCTAGGGCACTTACCACGTGCCATATTCACATATTTCACATTTTACTCATTTTCATTACTTAAACAATTTGCCATGACACATAGTCCTAACCACCAGTAGAGGACACTAACAATATCTCATAGCTCGTGCTCATCCTTAGCACAGCTCTCAACAAACTCATTACACAACACATGACACAACACTTACACAACTCATACACATACTCACCACCTAGGCAATGCAGCGGTGAATCTTGGTAACTGCGCAGACCGGGAGAAGCCCTCTCCACCCTATCCAGTGGTACTTGTCCACCTCCGGGGTTTTCCCAATGCCTTTGGGACAAACTTATATCACATGAGCCTTCTATAAGGACTTTTCTATATACGGCTCCCGATGCCTCTAGGGTAGCAGTGTCACATAGGCACAGCTTTTACACTTTTATACATTTACCGTTTTACACATGGTTTTACACATAACTCATCTCATTTCATTCACTTTCTCACTCACATTAATATCTCTGTTTTTCCTAATCATGGCACTACAGAATTTCAAGAGTTAAACACAGTAAACACATTAATCATGCTGGTTTTAGACTATAACAAATCACATTACGATCATATGCACGAATTATCACCTTTCACATGGAAAACACATACTTTTTATTTACTGTTCCAAATGGCCTAAAATTTTAACCACATGCTGGTTTCGGGTTCATGATGATACCCTCAATTTTCAGATTTTTCTAAGCTATATAGGATTTTCAGAAAATCAAACACCTATTTTTGCATGTTATTCACAATTTACGTTAACATGGAATTTACACATCATGCAGTTTACCACTTGCTGTTTAAACATAAACTACCAACCTATGCATGAATTTAGAGTGCAAAATTTCCCTAATTCATACATCTATGGATTAAACACTACGAATCATTTTTTTTCATACTTCTATTTTATCGAACCGAATCTATTAACAAATTGCACAAGCATGGATAAGTTACCTAAATTTTGTAAACACACATGCTGACCCACAATCTTCATGATTAGACTGAAATCAAGGCATTCAACTAATCCTAATCATGGAGCATGGACATGCTAAAGTTTCATCAAGTCATGCTCATAAGTTTAAAAGATACCATTAACCACATTCATCCACACACCACAAATGATAATATACATATCTTATAGGAATACCATATATCCTCATCACGGAAATCATAACGAAATTAACGTACAAGAGGGACAGAACAGCTCACTGTTCTGTCCAGAAGAACTAGACGGCGGTCTCTGGCCGCTGACTCAGAGTCAGCGGCAGGGTCGATGGACGCCGAGTTCATGAACTGGACGTCCCGGACCTTGCCGTCAAGCCAGGTCTGTGCAGAACACGGACCGAGCTCTCAATCTTGGGTGAATTGGAGGGTCTAGGACTCGAATAAAATTCCATAAAAATATCAAAACCCACCTAGACTCATACGGGGACACCATAGATAGGTCACTTGCCTTTCAAAAATTCCTCCAAGGGATTTGTGGCTCGAAGAAGACCTCCTTGGGAAGTTCCAAGAAGTTGCAGAAGTGCCTCCAAGATCGCCTTCCTCCGGGTTCCTGGGTGATCTCCACGCCGAGGGGATGATGGGGAAGCCTTCTCCTTTGCTTCAGCCTCCTCCTTGTTGCAGTAGATCTCCAGATCCAGCCCAAAGGGTCGGATTTGAGGGTTCTAAAATGGGGTTTTCTCACAGAATGCTCTAGGGTTTTTCTTTCTTCTCCTCTCCTCTTGCAAGGGTGAAAATGAGAAGTGGGGAGAGGCCAATTCGGGTTCAGGATGTAGGAGAGCCCCTCACCCACTCACCATGCCGATTAGACAGCCTTAGATCCGTTGGGGAACATTCCCCATGGGTGGCCATGCCTTGTTTCAGAAGACAGCAGCTCTGTTGCGCATGCAGGTCAGAGAGGTTGACGTCCACATCGCTGGACGCCTGGGTCAGGATTGGCGTCCAGGTCTGGACGTTGACTCCACCTCGGCGGCCAGAGATTGACGCCAAGGTGGCCTTTGGCCAGAACCTTAATTTATGCAGAAACCATGCATGTAATGCATGTATTCATGCATTATGTATATAGTAGGGTATACATACTATCACCATTCATCACATAAATTATTTACATTTAATATAACCATATGCACATTAATTATACTAATTAATATGTACATAAATATCTGATACATACATAAGCATACATAAACATACTAAGATAAAATGTACGTAGACACCTACCTGTACGTACGTGATTTTTACATAAATATGACTCAACACACGGCAAATTAAATGACGAGGATTATGAGGGCTTCGCAAATCATTAGGAGGTGATATGATTTATGCTAGCTAGGAATAATCCATTCGATAAAATAGTCCTCGCATACACACACTTGGTTTGACATATATATAGTATAACACACTGGTGTAGCATACTTATGTACATTATGATTGAAACAGATGGGTACAATATGCGCACCGGTAATTTGATTAACTTACACAACTTTACCTAACATTGCTTAAGTATTACATGTATAGGATTTCTTAATATACACTATATGCATAATTCGTCCAATTGACTATTCTCACCTAATCATCATAAAGATATATGCATGTTATTCATGAGGAGTATAGAATCCCAATATGACCACTAATTACACCTACTATGCTTGAACTTTTACGTACATGAAACGCACGAAGTACAATGTACACATTAACTAAACCATGCAATAACAACGTTTACAACCAAATATACATATGCATATGCAAATACACCAAGGTGTTATGCATGTAGAATTAAGTATACAATTGTCACACATATAAGATAACATACATACGTACTTACATATGTACTTCATACACTTCCATACAAAGTTCCATGAAATAGGTAGTATAGGATATTCATCAATATTAAGATAGCACAAGCATAGTATTATTCAAGTATCCTAAGTCAGAGATTCTTGGTATTCATAATACACCTCTAATTGTCTAGTTGTTCAGTTCCACATTAATTATCATATACCCGTATCTATACATATATTATATACAGATATACGCACATGCTCATATTCAAGGGAAGGATAAAACTTATAGTAGGCACAATGAACTACGCATGCTAAGCACACAACAACCGAACACCCAACACACCATTCATATACATACAGATATATAAAGAGAGTAAAAAAAAAAAAATCCGGGTCTTACAATTTCTTTATAAGCATATCGATTTCAATAGAATTATCATAACGATTTCCTTTCTAGCTGAAAAGTCATGTTGTTTCAGACAAATCGATGACGTAACGATTCTATAAGTGATCGCAACGATTTCCTTATAAGACTGAAAAGTCATGTTATTTGAAACAAGTCGATGTCACAACGACTCTATAAGTTACCGTAACGATTTCTTTAAAGCCCGTAACGACTTGCTCGTCACAACGACTCTATAAGTTACCGTAACGATTTCTTTAGAGCACGTAACGACTTGCTCGTCACAACGACTCTATAAGTTACCATAACGATTTCTTTAGAAACTCGTAACGACTTCTTTAGAAAGCGCAACGACTTGCTTGGTGTAACGATTTCATAAGTTACCGTAACGACTTCTTTAGAACTCGCAACGACTTGCTTATTGTAACGACTTCATAAGTTACCATAACGATTTCTTTAGAGTTCATAACGACTTGATAAGTATTCATAACGATTTCTTTAGAATTCACAACGACTTGCTTTGTATAATGATTTGTTAAGTATTTCACATCGATTTCTTCAGAAACACATCAATTTACTTTGTGCAACGATTCATTAAGTGTTCATGATATATCTTCTGTCACATAACGATTTGCTATGACTCATAACGATTTCATAAGTCATATAGCCATCGATTTCATATCTTGATATCTTATTCATCTTAAAAGCATTGACTAGTCAAAGTCCATGTAGACATCTCTCTGACACTTTTGCATTTATGAGATCTGAACATATCTCTGCATGCATGCAGATCATATCGTGCCAACTCTGATAACGTCCTTTAGACATAAGATATTTAGCATTACTATTTCCATGTCTATTGCTACTAACGTTGACTGACATCAGAGACAGCTTAGTTGTCTGCTATTTGAGTTTGACATTTGTGCAATCCTCAGAACCAGCTTCATAGTACAACGTTAAACAAATAGAAGCCAACGGATATTTTTGAAGATCTATCTCTTTGCATGCTCAAGTAATCAAAAGACTGTTGACTGGAAGCTTCCAAGACTCCAGATGTCATTCAGTCTAACGACTACTCAAAAGAGAGACAACAGACACTTCAATGTCTACATTTCAAATTGAAGATATAAATTCAAGTCAGAAGAACAGAAGAACATATATCGCGTATTCAAGCATTCAAATTCTTCTGAAGAAAGTCCAGAGCCAAGAACCTTCATTCCACTTAGCTTTTGCTCTTTTGCTCTCCACTAGTTTGTGAAAATCTTGAGAGAGCCTGTATAGTTCTGAGAGTGTGCCTTGTTTAAATTCTCTTTGCTCTCAGTTCTAGTTGCTTCAGATCCTTGCTTATCAAAAGCTTGATCTAGGGGCTTGAATTTCATTCACTCTCTTTGTGTTGTTCCCTTCGGTTGTGAAGGAAGACCTGATGGTATCCAGGGTGTTGTTCCCTTCGGTTGTGAAGGAAGACCTGGTGGTATCCAGGGTGTTGTTCCCTTCGGTTGTGAAGGAAGACCTGGTGGTATCCAGGGTGTTGTTCCCTTCGGTTGTGAAGGAAGACCTGGTGTGGTATCCAGGGTGTTGTTCCCATCGGGTGTGAAGGAAGACCAGCTGAGCTGGGTGTTGTAGCATCCTTAGGGGGACTGTACCCTAGTTAGTGAAATCCTGAGTTGTTGCTCAGGGACTGGACGTAGGACTCCTAAGGGAAGGAAGTCCGAACCAGGATAAACCTTGTGTTGTGTGATTGTCTTTTTTGTGTTTGTTATTTCAACTAACTGTCACTAACCTACTTCGAAGAACGTTTGTGTGAATGTTTTTAGTTACAGGTATCTTCTAGATTAATTTTTAAAGACCCATTCACCCCCCTCTGGGCTCGTCAACTGGGCAACAAGTGGTATCAGAGCGAGTCTCTTCGACAAAGAAAGAAGATCCAACGTCTGAAGAGTAAAGATCCATGGCAGCCCAAGGTAGCATTGAAGGTCAGTCTGTCAACCGACCCCCTCTCTTTGATGGTGAAGACTACCCTTACTGGAAGACCAGGATGGAATACTTTCTACAAGGCCACGACTATCAAATTTGGTCAATAGTAGAAGAAGGTGACTGGTTGTCACAAATGAGAAAGCTCAATGGACAGATGATGACAGGAAGAAAATCTCCTTGAGTTGCAAAGCTAAGAGCATCCTTTGCTGTGCCTTGAGTAAGAAGGAATTCAACCGAGTTTCAGCCTGCAAATCCTCGATGGAAATGTGGGAAAAGCTCAGGATTACTTATGAGGGTACACACAAAGTAAAGGAGACAAGAATCGATATTCTTGTCACTCAGTATGAAAGATTTCAGATGCAGTCAGGTGAGTTAATCACTAAAATGTTTAGCAGATTCACTAATATCACCAATGGTTTAGCCAGTCTAGGGAAGACGTATGAGATTGCAGATATGGTAAGGAAAATTCTTAGATCCTTGCTATCATCGTGGACACCCAAGGTCACAGCTATAGAAGAAGCTAATGACCTGAAAAGAATGTCAGTATAAAAGCTCATCGGGTCCCTCATGGCCCATGAGATCAACATGGAAAGGCTAGGAGAGTCATCTAGCAGAAAGAAGCACTCAAATGCCTTGAAAGCAGAAGAAGACTCACCAGAAATCAGCTCAAATGAAAGTGAAAGCGATGAGGATAGTGAGAATGAAGAAGCAATGCTCTCTAGGAAATTGCAACGGATCTTGGCCAAAAAGAAAAAGTTTCAATCCGGCAGAAGGCACTTTAAGAAAAACAAGGACTTGAAAAGATCAGATGGTAAAGAAATGAAGAAAGGAGAAACCATCTGCTACGAATGTAAGAAGCCTAAACACATCAAAGCTGATTGTCCAAAATTTAAGAAACCAGAATTCAGAAAGAAAGAGAGCTCCAAAAAGTTCAGAAAGTATAAGAGGAAGGCAATGGCAGCAGCGTGGGAGAACAATAGTGACTCAGACAGTGAATCAAGCTCATGCAGCGATGAAGAAGAAGCCAACTTGGCCTTCATGGCAAATGTTGATGAAAAGGTAACCTCTGACTCCTCCTTCGATTCATGTAATGATTCTGATTCAGATAACTTAGAGGAAGCATTTAATGAATTGTATAATAAGTACAAAGAAGTAACTAAACTATTAAAAGCAAGTAAGAAAAATAACACTTGTTTAGAAAACACTAATTTGATTTAAAAACAGAAAATGAAGAATTAGAAAAACAAATAACTGAACTTAAAAGAAGAAATGAATTGTTATGTGAAGACCTAAAAGCTAAGAATGAAACAAATAACAAAATTGGAAAAACAGGAAAGTACAGATGAATTAAGAAAAGAAATTAAAACTTAAATGAAGAAAATGATAAACTATCAAGCACACTAGAGAAATTTACTAATGGTAAAACTCTCTAATATTAAAAGGTGCTAGATGATCAGGTAAGAAGAAAAATGGATTAGGATATACACCCACAGATAATGAAGAAACCATAGTTTATCCTAAAACATATCCAACACCAAAATTTGTACCTGAACAAGATATAGCATACAAAGCTGATTTCAAATATATAGAAAAAGTAACTAAGTTATCCTGCTGTAGTCACTGCAATAAGTTAGGACATATTATAACTACATGCCCAACAAGACACAAGAAATGGATAATAAAAGGCAAAATCAATGATACTAACCAATCAGGACCCAAAAGAATTTGGGTACCTAAAGCTTGATGTTTTTATTTCAGGTTAACCCTCGAGCATCCAAATGGTACTTAGATAGTGGGTGCTCAAGACACATGTCAGGAAACCAGAAGTTATTCTCGCATCTCCAAGCTGAAGAAGGAACAGTCACTTATGGAGATAATGGGAAATGAACAGTAATAGGCAGTGGCTCTGTAAATAACAAAGGAAAAACAGTCATAGAAGATGTGTTATTACTTAAGGGATTGAAGCACAATCTCATTAGCATCAGTCAGCTGTGTGACAGAGGCCATCAGATCAAGTTTCAAGAATCAAAGTGCAGCATAGTGAAGGATGGAGCAGTCATCTTTGAAGCAAATAGAGAAATGAATTTGTATGTGCTCTATCTTGAAGAACTCAAAGAGCAAAATGTTTGTCTGGAAGCAAGTAAAGACAAATCTACTGAATTATGGCACAGACGACTTGGACATTGCAGTTTAGATGGCATGAGGAAATTGCAGAAGAAAAGTCTTGTGGAAGGTCTGCCAAAAGTCAGTGGAAAGTTGGAAGGTGTCTGTAGAGCCTGTGCTAAGGGAAAGCACACTAAAAGCTCCTTCAAGTCAAAGACGGTGGTGACCACCTCAAAACCCTTAGAGCTCCTACATATGGATCTATTTGGGCCAATGAGGACTACCAGTCTTGGAGGAAAGAACTTTGGATTTGTCATAGTTGATGACTATTCAAGATATACATGGGTATCATTCCTAGAGCATAAAGATGACACTTTTGAAAACTTTGTTAGTTTCAGCAAGAAGGTGCAGAAAGATCAGAAGTTCAGCATTGTGTCTATCTGATCAGATCATGGTGGTGAATTTCAAAATGAAAGGTTTGCTAGATTCTGTGATGATAAGGGAATTGAGCATAATTTCTCAGCACCAAGGACACCACAGCAAAATGGTATTGCTGAGAGGAAGAACAGAACCCTATTGGATATGGCAAGAACTATGCTCTCAGAATATGATCTGCCAAGATATTTTTGGGCTGAAGCAGTCAACACAGCAAGCTATATTGTCAACCGAGTGATGATCAGGCCAATCCTGAAGAAGACTGCATATGAACTGTTTAAAGGGAAGAAGCCAAAGATCAGCCATTTCAGAACCTTTGGATGTCCCTGCTTCATTCACAACAATGGAAAAATGGACATTGGTAAGTTGGATGCCAAATCAGATGAAGGCATCTTCATGGGGTACTCTTCTAAACCCAGAGGCTATAGAGTATTCAATAAGCGTACTTTACTGATTGAACAATCTGTACACATTATCGTTGATGAAACTAACCCTTCCTTGAGAAAGGAAATAGATAGTGATAATGATGTTGCAAATGAACTATCAAGAAACTAAAGGATACATCAATTGAAGACAAGGATGATCCACCTCTGGAAGAATTGCAACAAGAAGAAGTTACTCATGAAAATCTTCCAAAGGAGTGGAGATACAAGAAAGATCACCCACTTGAGAATATTATTGGTGATCCATCCATAGGGGTAAGAACAAGAGGTAATGTTATCCCTTGTGATTACTTAGTTTTTGTATCTAAAATAGAGCCTAGGACAGTCAATGAAGCTCTTACTGATGAATCTTGGATAATAGCCATGCAAGATGAACTAAATCAGTTCAAGAGAAACCAAGTATGGTCACTTGTTCCTAGACCATCAGATCATCCAGTCATTGGCACCAAATGGGTGTTTAGAAATAAACTAGATGAAGCTGGTGTAATCTTAAGAAACAAGGCCAGACTGGTAGCTCAAGGCTATTCTCAAGAGGAAGGCATAGATTTTGATGAAACCTATGCACCTGTAGCTAGACTTGAGGCTATTAGAATATTATTAGCTTATGCATATGCTCTAAATTTAAAACTATTTCAAATGGATGTTAAATCTGCTTTTTTAAATGGTTTTATTAAAGAAGAAGTCTATGTAGAACAGCCTCCTGGTTTTGATGATATAGACTTTCCAAATCATGTTTTTAAATTGCATAAGGCTTTATATGGTTTAAAGCAAGCGCCTAGAGCCTGGTATGAAAGGCTTAGCTCTTTTCTTTTGAAACATGGTTTCAGTAGAGGTCAAGTAGATAGTACTCTATTTATTAAGTCAAAGGTCAAACATATATTGCTAGTTCAAATTTATGTAGATGACATTATCTTTGGATCTACTGATGAATCCCTTTGCAAGTACTTTGAAAAGTTAATACAGGGAGAATTCGAGATGAGTATGATGGGGGAGCTCAACTACTTCCTTGGACTTCAAATCGAACAAGGAAAAGATGGCACTCACATCTGTCAAGCTAAGTACACCAAGGAACTGCTGAAGAAATTTAGATTTGATAACACCAAGCCACTGTCAACACCAATGGGTACATCAACAAGGATGGACAGCGACAAGGATGGTAAGAAAGTAGATCAAAAAGTCTATAGAGGTATGATAGGTTCACTACTTTATTTAACAGCCAGTAGACCTGATATATATTTAGTGTATGCATGTGTGCTAGGTATCAAGCAGATCCTAGAGAGTCACATTTGATTTCTGTAAAAAGAATTTTTCGATATTTAGCCAGAACTCATGATCTAGGTTTATGGTATCCAAACTCTTGTGAAATCAATTTAGTAGGGTATTCTGATGCTGACTATGCTGGATGCAAGGTAGATAGAAAAAGCACCAGTGGTTGTTGTCAGTTTCTTGCAGGGTGTTTGATATCCTGGTCCTCAAAGAAACAAAATTCAGTAGCACTGTCTACAGCTGAAGCTGAGTACGTGGCTGCTGGAAGCTGCTGCACACAACTCTTATGGATAAAGCAACAGCTTGAGGATTTTGGATTAAATATCAACTCAATTCCACTACTGTGTGACAACACCAGTGCCATCAACCTCACCAAAAATCCAGTTCAGCACTCAAGGACCAAACACATTGAGGTTAGGTATCATTTTATTCGTGATCATGTAGCAAATGACAATATTGAAATATCTTTTATTGATACAAATGGTCAATTAGCAGACATTTTCACAAAAACCCTACCCGAGGAGAGATTCACATCTCTTAGAAGGGAATTAGACATGTGCAATTTGTGAAAAATGTTTGTTTAATACTGGCACATCAATTTCAGAATTAAGTAATCTTTTCCCCCCATAACTTTAACCAAAAGAAATTCAAATTATCCCTCGTAACCGCTCTCTCATTGAAGTCAGGTTGAATAGTCAAACTCTTTTGTCTTCTTCCGTCGCCGTTTGGCGCTTCACTTTTCAGCGCATTAATTTTTCCAAAATAAATAGGATAACGATTCGTATCCCGTCTTCAACCTTTTTCCCTCTTTCGTCTGGTTACTCTGCCGATGCCCTAGCCGTTTCGACATCGACTCTCTGCTATCTTTTGAAGCTTCTCTCCTCTTCCCGCGAAATCTCTTGAGGGCTTTCACTCCTCCTTCCTTCTCAACCCTCCAGAAAAATGTCCTTACCTGATTACATGGCCGCATCAGCTGTTCTCGGAAGTTTAGGTGGCTACAGTGCCGAGTTCCTTACTCTTGAGGAGCAGGAGAGGTTCCAGTTCGTGAAGGCCAAAGTGTGTGGGAACAAGGCAGTGGACATTGCTGATCTTGAAAAGAATGGTATGCGCAGTGTCATTGAAGTGATGATCAGGATGAAGTGGATGGAAGTAGCAATCTTCTCCGAGGTAAGTTATCCAGACCTCGTGAAGGCCTTTTACGTATGTTTGAAGACTCAAGAAGATGGGTCCCTGGTTTCATATGTCAAGGGAACCCAGATTAAGATAGACAGTGAGCTCTTGCATGCGTTGTTTGGAGTAACAACATCCGGGCATAGTGGGGTTCACTCCGTGGACACCCAGGTTAAAGGTCTTGGTATCATAGGACCTGGGTTCAGACTGCGGGATGGGAAACTAGATATCAACCAGTTAAATGCCTTCAACCGCCTCCTTCATTTTATCGTCTGCCAAATTCTAGTTCCGAGGAGTGCAACTTTTTCATCCTGCACCAAGGCAGACTCAGACATGATGTACTGGGCCATACAGAACAAAGATATTAACATGGCCGAAGTGATGATGGAGAGAATGAAATTTGCCAGAGATCAGATTTGGGACACTAAATCGAAGCTTAATGTTTCCTTGCCATATGCACATTTGCTTACCAAGGTTTTCAAGCACTTTGGTATTGATCTGGCAGGAGCAGTTGTTGAGCAAATGGGAAAACAAATTAAATCCAGAAATCTCCGAAAAAGTGGTTTCTCAGTCAGAGATGGTGCTTGGTCTAAGATCTCTGTGGCCGAGGGAGAGGCCATTATAGGAGACATTCCTGATATTCCTGATGTTCAGGAAGAAGCAGCAGAGCATCCTCAAGCAGAAGCAGCAGTAGAGCAACCTTCAGAACTAGCTGCAGAGCGAGCAGAGCTAGCAGGGTCACAAGCAGTTGAAGTTGAATCTCAATCTCCAGTGGCCCCCGTAGCTTCAGTAGAGGAAGCTGTGGCATCAGGCCACATTGAAGAGCAGGAGCAAATACCTGCTCCCGGAGGCACAGTTTTGGAAGAGGCTCCCATTCAGGGGGAGCATGAGAGGATTGTTGTGGATGCTCCCATTGAGGGGGAGCAACTGAAGGAAGCCGAAGCAGGAACATCTGTGGCATCAGGCCACACGGATACTCTTTTGGCAGAAGAATCCATTCCAATGGCAGATGCCCCTGTCAGTGAAGAACCAAACTCAACTCATGCTGGAGTTCAGAAACCTGCTGAGAGGAGAAGCAAGAAGATTGCTCATAAAAGGCAGAGGAAGATTCTGAGAAAAGTCAATTTGAAGCCTATCTTGAAAAGATTGGATACTCAAGATGAGAACCTGGGCTTGGTGCAATCCAGTATAAATACCATTCTTAAGAGTCAGGCATCGACCTCCAAGGAATTCTCTCAGATAAGAAATGCAATGAAATGGTTTAATAAGGAATTGGGCGAGATGAAGACTATGCTCTCTAAGTTGTTGAAGGCAGCTGGAAATACAGATTCTCCTCCCTCTTCTCCTCAGCGCCGTACAGAGGCTGCTCCTGGGCCATCAGGGCCATTGGTTCAAGAGGCTGGGCCACCAGGGCCATTAGTTCAAGAGGCTGGGCCATCAGGGCCATCAGTTCAGCAAGTGGGCCATCCGGGCCAAAAGTCTCCAAGGATGGGCAGGCTGCTGTAGTTGAGTCAACTGTAGCTTCTGAAGCCCCTGAGTCTTCATCCCTTGCCACTCCAGCCACTTCCTCACCACCATCTTCTTCCACAGCACCTCCAGCTCCATCCACCTTCAAACACCCCATGTCCCGCACAATCACCTCACCAACACCTTTTCCATCTCAATCTTCTCTTTCTCTCTCTCCTACTCCTTCTTCCATCATTTCCTCACCTCCATCTATCACTCAAAACCCTCCAGCCTCCACATCAGCTGGAGAATCCTCCTCATCTGGTCCTCATTCCACCAGATCCTCATCCACCTTTGATCCACACTCTCTTCTCTATCCTTCTACTCCACCTTCCTCCATTACATTCATTCCTGAAAACCCTCAACTGGCCAGTGTCTTCTCCTCCCAAGTTGAAGATGAGTTTGAACGTTCTACACTCATCTCCATCCTGGCAGTTGCCACTCACATTCACAGGACTACTCCTCCTAGTCCTGTTCAGAAAAGAGAAAACTCTCCTCCTCTCTGGCTCTATCCTCATCCCCTAAGTTTCCTCCTCTTTGGTTCTCACTCACTGTTGAAAATCGAAGGAGACCAATCTACTGTGAATACCTCCAAAAATCATTCTTTCCACCATTTTTGGTATTCCCCATCTCAACCTCACTGATCATCTAAACATTGTTCTTCCCTTGAGCGATCTGTCCAAACACCACCAATCTCAAATTTTCCAGTTGGCTGAGTGCAAGTCTGAAGATCAGTGGGCAAAAGGGCACAAGACTCTCTATAGTAAATACCTTACTGCCAGAGATGATAACATTTCCAGCAAGAATCACCCACTCACTCTCTCTGAGTGGTTTGTCCTTCATCACCAAGCTACCTGGGGTCAGTTCATTCTTAAAGAGATCAGAATAGCACGATACTTTCAACTCTTTAACGATTACTGCTATCTGCACAAGATTCCTGAGGTACAATTTGGTCAATTCCATGGAGCTCTTGCTATTCTTCGGACAGAACATCCTGTCAATTGCTCCTTTCAAGTGGAATTCTCAACTCTCCGCATGCCAGATATGGTCTTCCTTCCCAAATTGCATTCTCTAGTCTTTGATTCCTCTACCGGCTCTCATGCCTTTGAGAGATATGCTCGGGTAATGGGACGTCAATCAGCCAAGCAAGGTCGACTCCCCTCCTTTCAGTGATTCATCTTCCGGGAATATCACTTGGGTCACATCTCCTATGATGTTCTAGCTCCATTACTCTCAGAATGTGAAAGGTTCTTTCCTTCCGAATGGGAAAAGCTCTATCGTCAATCTGCTCTCCAGTTAGCAGCTGTTAACTGTGACTTGCTTAGGGCTAACAAGCCCACTTTGTCTGCTGAAGCTTTCTTGGATCTGAACTCCATTAATCTAGTTCAAGAACTGTATGTTCATTGGGCAGCAAGATATTCTGCTTTCTTTGATTTGAAGAAGGATCTGCATGATCATCAGATTTTCTACCCTATCTCTCTTGATCGTTTCCTTCAGCGTGCTAGCTTTGGCACGAGCAGCTACTTCAAATTCTTGCTTGACCAGGATGCGTATGCGCTCTTCTTGGAAGAACAGAGGCAACTCTATCTTAAGCGCATGATTCCCACATGGGTGACTCCTTCTCTATCGCACCTGGGGTTTTCAGACAACTCTTTGAAGATCAGGAGATTAAGGCCTGGGTTATTATCTCTCAGCATGCCTCTCTTCTGTCTCCTCTTTTTTATTTACCTGTACCTCCTCAGGTTGAATAAAACTACCTTGTTTGTCTCTCTTTCTCTTCTTCTTCTTCTTTGTCTCAGTTCATCTTTTTGCTTAGTGACAAAAAGGGGGAGAAAATACTTAGCATTGTCTGAAATATTCATCCACTAGTTTTAAGGGAAGAAAATTAGCATGTCATATCTTTAAAACTAATTTCAGATACTTTTTATCCATGCTTATTGTTCAGTTTTGTCATCACCAAAAAGGGGGAGATTGATGATCAGTCTGTCCCCATGTAATTTTAATTAATCACATATATATATTTCGATGATTAACAAAACCAAACAAAAGTTTATCAATTATATCTAATGAATATTTCATAAGTCTTAAGCACAGGAAAAATACCAAGGTCAAACAAGACAATAAAGGTATGCATTACTTTTCTGAAGCCTTAATCTTTTCAACATGATATTTCTCTAAGTCCATATCGACTTCTATTGAAGGCCATAACGATTTCTTTATAAGCATATCGATTTCAATAGAATTATCATAACGATTTCCTTTCTGGCTGAAAAGTCATGTTGTTTCAAACAAATCGATGCTGTAACGATTCTATAAGTGATCGCAACGATTTCCTTATAAGACTGAAAAGTCATGTTATTTCAAAGAAGTCGATGTCACAACGACTCTAAAAGTTACCGTAACGATTTCTTTAGAGCCCGTAACGACTTGCTCGTCACAACGACTCTATAAGTTACCGTAACGATTTCTTTAGAGCCCGTAATGACTTGCTCGTCACAACGACTCTATAAGTTACCGTAACGATTTCTTTAGAAACTCGTAACGACTTCTGTAGAAAGTGCAACGACTTGCTTGGTGTAACGATTTCATAAGTTACCGTAACGACTTCTTTAGAACTCGCAATGACTTGCTTATTGTAACGACTTCATAAGTTACCATAACGATTTCTTTAGAGTTCATAACGACTTGATAAGTATTCATAACGATTTCTTTAGAATTCACAATGACTTGCTTTGTATAATGATTTGTTAAGTATTTCACATCGATTTCTTCAGAAACACATCAATTTGCTTTGTGCAACGATTCATTAAGTGTTCATGATATATCTTCTGTCACATAATGATTTGTTATGACTCATAACGATTTCATAAGTCATATAGCCATCGATTTCATATCTTGATATCTTATTCATCTTAAAAGTAGTGTTGACTAGTCAAAGTCCACGTAGACATCTCTCTGACGCTTTTGCATTTATGAGATCTGAACATATCCTTGCATGCATGCAGACCATATCGTGCCTACTCTGATAACGTCCTTTAGACTTAAGCTATTTGGCATTACTATTTCCATGTCTATTGCTACTAACGTTGACTGACATCAGAGATAGCTTAGCTGTCTGCTATTTGAGTTTGACATTTGTGCAGACCTCTGAACTAGCTTCATAGTACAACGTTAAACAAATAGAAGCCAACAGATATTTATGAAGATCTATCTCTTTGCGTGCTCATGTAATCAAAAGACTGTTGACTGGAAGCTTCCAAGACTCCAGATGTCATTCAGTCTAACGACTACTCAAAAGAGAGACAACGGATACTTCAACGTCTACATTTCAAATTGAAGATATAAATTCAAGTCAGAAGAACATATATCGCGTATTCAAGCATTCAAATTCTTCTGAAAAAAGTCCAGAGCCAAGAACCTTCATTCCACTTAGCTTTTGCTCTTTTGCTCTCCACTAGTTTGTGAAAATCTTGAGAGAGCCTGTATAGTTCTGAGAGTGTGCCTTGTTTAAAATCTCTTTGCTCTCAGTTCTAGTTGCTTCAGATCATTGCTTATCGAAAGCTTGATCTAGGGGCTTGAATTTCATTCACTCTCTTTGTGTTGTTCCCTTTGGTTGTGAAGGAAGACCTGGTGGTATCCAGGGTGTTGTTCCCTTCGGTTGTGAAGGAAGACCTGGTGGTATCCAGGGTGTTGTTCCCTTCGGTTGTGAAGGAAGACCTGGTGGTATCCAGGGTGTTGTTCCCTTCGGTTGTGAAGGAAGACCTGGTGTGGTATCCAGGATGTTGTTCCCTTCGGGTGTGAAGGAAGACCAGCTGAGCTGGGTGTTGTAGCGTCCTTAGGGGGACTGTACCCTAGTTAGTGAAATCCTGAGTTGTTGCTCAGGGACTGGACGTAGGACTCCTAAGGAAAGGAGGTCCGAACGAGGATAAACCTTGTGCTGTGTGATTGTCTTCTTTGTGTGTTTGTTATTTCAACTAACTGTCACTAACCTACTTCGAAGAACGTTTGTGTGAATGTTTTTAGTTACAGGTATCTTCTAGATTAATTTTTAAAGACCCATTCACCCCCCCCCTCTGGGCTCGTCAACTGGGCAACATTTACATCTTGTTGGGGTCGTGTGGAGGAGTTCTTGGCGGCTGGGGAGCAGGAGATCGTCCACACCAAGTCGTTCTTCTTCCCCTTCTCGTCTGCTGCGACCTGCACAAACCATCCATTTGAAGTCGACCAAAGGTGAGTCAAACCATAACCAAACCTTGCAAGGCCTATACCCCTGGAAAGAGGGTCAGGTCTACGTTCTAACCCAAGTGGAATTCCCAAATGCCATGTAGTATATACGGAGTATTAAGCATTTTCCTCCAAGTGGTCTGAACATGGGTTTTCTAGAAAAATGGGACTTCTTCAACCCAGAAGGTAGGTTTTCTCGGGACAAACCTTAACATATCCTATACCAATGTGTAGCGTATCAAGTTAACTTTCGTTTCCCACTAGTTTCATAGAATTTCAATGAGTAGATTTTGAATTATAAGCGTTTTGCCAAAGTCACGCACTGTTAGGACTTTTCCCGTTCTTTATATGTTGCATGTGATTCAAGACCGAATTAGAGCAAACCCACAACATGAAAGTTTTTCTACCAATTGTCCTGGTCATGTCTTGTGTTGAACGTTTTGTCTAAATGTTAATAGTTAGAGAGTTATAAGCTTGGAAAGAGGGCCACTGCATGATACTATGTTTTCAGGTTACACTTGGTTTTACGTTTGTGTTTGACTTGATTAAAGCCTATCAAAACGATCCTTGCTTTCTAATTCCGATTTACTGGAAGCACCCTTGCATGTCTAGGTTGGTTTAAAACTAGTTTTATGAATTTTCAAGCACTGTACAATTTGTTCATAATTTTAGAACAACCCTGTGTCAAAATAGGAAAGTCTGGTCTGCAATCCAAAGCACTGTCCTTTCTCTGTCGGATTCAGGCACAGACCCTATGAGCGCGACGGCCCGATAGGCCGCATTCTGAGGTCTTGTCGCGACAGCAAACCCGTCACATTCTGAACCCGACGAGCGCCCCGTCGCTATCTCTCTGCCTATTCTGACTGCCTTGTCGCGTTCTTCACATCCCCTTGTCGCGTTCTGTCCCGACCCCGTCCTGACCCTTACTGGGGTGCAACGCGACCTCAGAATTTTGCATGAAACCCCCACTTATTTTCTTGCAAATCTAACTACTATACCCGAGGTCTAGTTAGTATGATATTTAGTGTGTAATTCACATGTTTTGGGTCTGATCATTGCATGGTGGTTATTTTAATGGCTTAAAAGTGATTAACCCATTTAAAAGCTTTAATTACATGAACGCTATTCTAAGTGCTCCTTAAATGTTATGATCCATTCATGCTACTTATGATTTAATCTTCCTACTGTTCTACCATATTTAAATGATAATGGTTATCATAAAATCTTGCAAACCATGATTAGTTAAGGTGCATAGTTTTATTCCATGTTATATTGTTAAGTGCTTCCCGCGAGTGTCAGACCGATGGTTTGTGAATTGAGACATGCGTACATCACTACACACTTGCACATCTAGGCAGCCCTTTCTTGGGAATTTGGAAGCTCTCTACCGGTCATTCTGAATCGGTAGACTAGTGACCTTTTCTCCAAGGCCTCCGTAAATCTCCTCTGACCATGGATTCCCACATGGCCGACGAGTTGGTTGTACCATTGAAGTTCCCTGGAGATAGCATGCACTTCCTTTCTCTTCTTGTTCTCGTAAGTGTGATTTGCAATCTAGACTAAAGCCATTAATATAAAGATTGAACTAAATCATAAATTGTACCGTTATGCTGCTGAATTTATCTCTTGACCATTGTTATCATAAAATCATGTTCAATTACTTATTACTAGTTCTCATCATCATCATGAACATGACATTACACATGCTTACTTATTGAAACTCTCATTGGCCATTATTAATGGCTGTGGGTATCTACATTTAAAATTTAAGTGAGATGCTGACCGGGCACGGCGAGTGTCCAAGGGCTCCAGTCTAGCCCCAATGACGAAGAGTCATAAATATACTGTTAACCATGGGGTATAATGATTACTGGCGTTGCATCTGCGCTGGGAGTCGTGCGTGTCGTGTTGAATGATAGATACAATAACCACATACATGTGTCCTGGTGTACATTCTTGATAGATCTTTTCTTGGTGTACATTAGTGTCTACGTGCCTGATTGGTGTTACATGATCATGCTCGTGTGTGCTTGCTTGCTTGCGTGATATGGCCATCCTGCATTTATTGCAATTAGTGATATCCTGTGTTCTTGAAAACTATTGACATCAAGTGAAATGTTGTGTGCTTGTACAAAGTGATCTATTGCTAGTTCTATCTTGTCATCTTGTTCTAGATCTTGTTCTATCATGATCACTCTATCTAGCTTGTTCCATGTATCATGTTTTAACGAGTTTTATTCGCACATGCATATCATGACATTCATCGTGCTTACCTAGTTCTAAATTGCTAATCACTTATATCATTGCCCGCACATTGAGAAATAAATCCTACTGGGCTAGATTGCTCATCCCCTACTTTTACCCAATCTAGGTGACTATGAAGTTCAAGAGGAAGAGCAAGTCGAGGATGGGAATGCGTCCGAGTGATGAGCGTTCCAATTATGAGTCTATCTATAGTTAGTTTATTTTGAGTGTTAGAACAATGTAGTAGGAAGTGAGGTGTTATGTACTTTTTCTTTTATTGAGTCTTAGTCCTGTAATAGTTTCCATTTGGAATAGAATGAGTTGAGATTTGAATAAAAGATTAGTTGAGTTCAATATTTGGGCACTATGATGATGTATGTTGTTATACATTTAGTGCGTGCTAGCTAGAGGCTTATTTGCCGACTGTTCGCATCTCGGGATATCGACTCGAATTGTTCCACATTATTATTAACATCCGCTGCGTAATTCTCGAGACGTGACAACACACATATACATTCACATACCTATCACCTAGGCAACATAGTGATAGATCTTGGTTAACTGCGCAGAACAGGGAGAAGCACTCTCCACCCTAACTAGTGGTACTTGTCTACCTCCAGGATTTCATCCTAATTGCCCATAATATTTCACACACTATGAACCTTCCCGTAGGGACTTTACTATGGTACGGTTCCACAGCCCTCTATGGTAGTAGTGTCACACACAGCACAATTTTACACAATTTGTATTAATCACATAGTTCATATTATTCATATGCATTAATTTACTCATTGCACTCACTGGTAAACAATTTACATATGATCAGTTTTATCTAACATGATGCTACTGTTCACAATGTTAATTAGATCATAAAAACAACCCTAATCATGCTGCTAATTACTGAAGTACATATAAATAACATTGGCATGATCAACATGGTTATTTTCTATCATATAACCCATAACAGTGTCCACTGTTATCAGAATGCCATGAAATTTTAATCACAAATCCCCAATAGTAAACCTATCACATGCTGAATTCATCACATTTTTTGAATCTGCAAAGCAATTATAATAATTAAAACATGATTCAGTCACATTTACCGCTAATTTCATCCACAAAAGGTACACAGTAGGACAGTCAGGTGTAACAGTTTTAGAACTTGCTAAAAGTCATCACGAATACATAAAAATATTATGAAACCCTAATGTGTTAGAAACATAATTATTCAAGAATTTCCAGCATTATTTCATGATCACATTCCTTTTACAGAAATTTAGAAGGGTTCTGGCAGAAAATTATCTATTACAGAATTCTTGCTATTTGTTCTTTCTGTCATAAGCTGGGTCACGCGGCCTCAGACTGCCACAAGAAACAAAGGGTCTTGAGATGATCCCCAAGGGGTCTCTACATTGCAGGAGCAGGGACAGGAGGAAGGTAATGGTTTCAATAAGAAGGTCTGGCGAAGAAAGGTTCAACAGGAAGCTCCGGAACCAAGCATCACTGGCAGTAGGTTCACAGCTTTGGAGAACATCCAAGATGATGATGTTATTCAACAGATGGACCTCCCTACGGCCAGACCCCCCATGACCCAAGGATTTGAATCCGAGCTCTCCCCAACTTGACCCGTCTCCTGCTTTTGCTCCCGGTCATCAACAAGTTTAGGAAAACCCTTCCCAGGCGATGCATGTGTTGCCCAGTTGACGAGCCCAGAGGGGGGGGGGTGAATGGGTCTTTTAAAATTTTACTTGATTAGTACCTGTACTTAAAACATTCATAGAAAGATGTACTTTGATGAAGGTTAGAGAAGATTAGTATAAAAGACAAACACACAATGAGCAATCACACAACACAAGGAATTATCCTGGTTCAGACCTCCTCTCCTTAGGAGTCCTACGTCCAGTCCCTGAGCAACAACTCAAGATTCTACTAACTAGGGTATAGTCCCCCTATGGACAAAAACAACACCCAGCTCAGCTGGTCTTCCTTCACAAGAAGGGAACTTCAACACCCTGGAACCCCACCAGGTCTTCCTTCACAACAGAAGGGAACAAAACACCCTGGCTCCCCACGAGGTCCTCCTTCACAACAGAAGGAACAACAACACAAAAAGGATAAGCAGGAATTCAAGCCCCTAGATCAAGCTTTAGCAAGTCAAGATCTGAAGCTACTAGTACTGAGAGCAAATAATCTAGACAAGGCACTCTTTCAGCACTATACTGGCTTTCTTAGGATTTCTATTACAACATGGAAAGCAAAAAGCTAAAGACACACTGGAACTGAATTCTTGGCTCTCGAATTCTTTCAGAAGATCTGCAATGCTTGTAGTATGCAATGATGATTCATCTTCTGGAGCTGCTATCTTGAATTTATATGTCCAATTTGAAATGTAGCCGTTGAAGTAACCGTTGTCTCTTTGTTTGGTAGACGTTAGACTGCTCGACATTTGGAAACTTCTAGTCAACAATCTTTTATGCATTTGAGCACGCAAAGAGATAAGGTCTTCTGGTGTCTATATGGTCCAACGTTGTATGACAGAATGTCTTTAGGACCCTGCACATATTAAATGCTAGAACAGTAGACAGCTAGGCTGTCTCTTGTTGTCAGTACACGTTGATGTGAGTATTCACCAAAATGGCAATGCCAAATAGCTTGTTCTAAAAGATGTTGACAGAATATGCACGATAATGAAAAGATATCATCTGCATGCATGAAGAGATATGTTCTGTCTTCATTAAATGCACAACAGTCAGATAGATATGTGACGACTTTGGCTATTCAACGCTTTCAGAAATAAGATAAATACTAAGTCAATATAAAACATAAAGTCGATGTCTATATGACTTATGAAATCGTTATGATCAAGTGTTTACTGAAGAAATCGTTATGAGCACTTAACAAGTCGTTATAGAAAGAAATCATTATGAGCGCTAAAGAAATAGTTGCGCAAAGCAAATCGTTATGAGCGCTAAAGAAATCATTGCGCAAAGCAAATCATTATGAGCGCTAAAGAAATCGTTGCGCAAAGTAAATCGTTATGAGCACTAAAGAAATCGTTGCGCAAAGTAAATCGTTATGAGCGCTAAAGAAATCGTTGCGCAAAGCAAATCGTTATGAGCGCTAAAGAAATCGTTGCGCAAAGCAAATCATTATGAGCGCTAAAGAAATAATTGCGCAAAGCAAATTGTTATGAGCGCTAAAGAAATCATTGCGCAAAGCAAATTGTTATGAGCGCTAAAGAAATCGTTGCGCAAAGTAAATCGTTATGATGAGCGAATCGTTATGATGACTTAACAAATCGTTGAGATGAGCAAATCGTTATGATGAGCGAATCGTTATGATGACTTAATGAATCGTTGCAATGAGCAAATCGTTACGATGATCGAATCGTTATGATGACTTAACGAATCGTTGCGATGAGCAAATCGTTATGATGAGCGAATCGTTATGATGACTTAATGAATCGTTGTGATGAGCAGATCGTTACGATGATCGAATCGTTATGATGACTTAATGAATCGTTGCGATGAGCAAATCATTACGATGAGCGAATCATTACGATAACTTAAGGAATCGTTGCGGTGAGCAAATCGTTGCGATGCGCAAATCGTTATGGTGACTTAAGAAATCGTTGCGATGCGCAAATTGTTACGATGGGCAAATCGTTATGATGACTTAAGAAATTGTTGCGATGAGCAAATCGTTACGATGGGCAAATCATTGCGATGAGCAAATCGTTCCGATGGGCAAATCGTTCCGATGGGCAAATCGTTATGATGACTTAAGAAATCGTTGCGATGAGCAAATCGTTATAGCTCTATTTAAAATGATATACATGAAGGAAATCGTTGTGACTTTCAACCGAAATCAATGTGGACTTAGATAGATACAATCTTGAAATAATTAATGTTTCAGAAATATAATACTTACCAATATTGGCTTGATTGACTTTGGAGTATTTCTGTACTTAAGACTTAAAGAACTTTGATAAGGTTTTGTTAGTCACCAAAATAAATATATACTTAAAATTACACGGGGACAGACTGATCATCAATCTCCCCATTTTTGGTGATGACAAAATTTATCAATAAGCATGAATATTTCAGACATGCTAAGTATTTTCTCCCCCTTTTTGTCATTAAGCAAAAAGATAATCTGAGACAAAGAATGAAAAGAAAAGATGGAAGGGCAGACAACCAACATATATTGATTAGTTTTGAGGATTTACAGATAAGTAATTAGCAGGGGATAACAAGGAGCCAAAGCACCTGATGACAGGGAGTGCCTGGCGTTCCTGCTCTTCAAAAAAGGCTTGAAAGGCCCCAATTTCAATTTGATAGGAGGGTCCCATGGTGGGAGCCATCCTTTTGATATGAAGCTGCCTTTGATCTGAAATGAAATCCCCATACTTAACATTGCCAATGGCTAACTTGTAGGTTAAGAAGGACCCAAAACTGGCAAACGAAGAAAAGCTTCAATCTTGAGGGGATAGTTAATCTTAAGCGACTTAAGCTCTTTCTTTAAAGCCAAGAAAACCTTGTATCTTTTGACCCAGATCAGAAAGGAATCTCGGATGAGGTGAAGAGAGTTGGCATCCAAAAATTCACCAGGAGACAAGGGAGGTTGATTGGAGCTGGCCTGAGATGCATTTAGATCGCCTAGCTGCTGAGCAGACAAGGGATAGAGCTTCGTCTACTCTTCAGGAGACAACCGCTCGCATTCAGAGAGAATGGGGGCCAGAACATTTGCCTTGATATGCCCTTGAAGATATTACCTGAAGATGAATCTTGGGAAATATAAGTCACGGCCATCTTGCACAAATAATCTGGCCATTACCCTTGCAGCTCGCTCAAAGATAAGTGTTCCCACAGAAGAGTACATAATCAAAGCATGGAGAGGGAGAAGGAACACTACATCAGGAATAACCAAGGTGGAAAATCGACCTGAAGGGACTTAGTATGAGCTGTGCTTGAACTGAGGGCCCTGATGGCTGCACGAAACTGACCCAACTGAGATTCTGAGAGGCGATTTACATAGCAGTAGTTACTGTACATCTGATACTGCCGAATAAATTTGATCTCTTTCTGAATGAAAGGGCCAAACAAATTTTTGAGATGGATTTGGAACCACTCAGAAAGGGGAAGAGGAGCTTCCCTAGGTGGATATCGGGCAGCTTGAACTCGACGGAATTGACTGTACAAATCTTTGTTGCTCCGACCCCACTGCTCTTCAGTTTTGGCTTCAGTCATGGAGAAGACTTTTGACTGTTGAGCCTTAGAGAGATGGGTATAAGGAAAGATGGTGGTAAGATGATCAGAAAGATTTTGGAAGGGAAGGCCAAAAATGTGGGAAAAAACTACCTTTTGAAGATATTCTTCATAGATAAGTTTCTGCTTATTGGAGATAGAGAGGGAAAACCAAAGGGGAGGATAACAAGGTTCAGAAGAGACAGGATGAGAGGACGTGAGTCTCCTCTTCTTAGAGACATGACTAGAAGAGCCTGTCCTGTAAGAGTGGGTCCCAACAGCCAGGACTGAACGAAGTATTGCTACTTCAAATTCATCCTTGAT
This sequence comes from Colocasia esculenta, assembly GCA_014218235.1. Taxonomy (NCBI): domain Eukaryota; kingdom Viridiplantae; phylum Streptophyta; class Magnoliopsida; order Alismatales; family Araceae; genus Colocasia; species Colocasia esculenta. Next base: position 99,209,178 of record CM024755.1, on the reverse strand, counting down.
ATCCTGGATTTCTATTTGTCTGAGTTGGGCACCCTCAGGGATAATGGTAATGAAAGAGGGAGGTGTAGGTGGATTGAAGATAGAAGCAGGAGTTGTGGTAGGAAGAGCAGATGGTCCTGAAGAGGAAAGACCAGAAGAAGAAGATGGCCCAGCTGAAGAGGATGCTGGTGGAATCTGAGGGGAAGATGGTGGAGAGGGAACAATGGTGGAAGAAACAGGAGATGAAGTAAGTTGAGAGGGAAATGGTTGGGGAGAGGAAACAGATCTTGGACGAGGTCGTTTAAAGGTGGTTGGAGCTGGAGGTGCAGTGGAAGAGGATGGTGGAGAGGGAGCAGCTGGAGTGGGAAGAGAAGAAGAGGCAGGGGGCTCAGGAGCTATAGCCTGGTTTGCGCTTTCAGCTACCGGTTCCACTGGATTAAGTGACTCCTTCTCCGGCCCAGACTCCTGACACAAATCAAAATCTTCACTAGGCAACTTTTCAGAGGGCTGAACTTCAACACTTGGCCCTGATGGCCTGCTGGAGCAACAACTGAAGGCCCTGATGGCCCTGCTTGAGCAACAACTGAACGCCCTGATGGCAGCTCCACAAGATCAACACTGATTTGCCCTGATGGCCCTGCATTATCTTCACTTGGCCCTGAAGGCTCACGCTCTATAGGAGTAGGATCTTTGGGCGCTACTGCCTTCAAAACCTCAGACAACAACATCTTCATAGAGCTCAGCTCCTTATTGAACCACTTCATGGCAACATTTGTTTGAAAAATGTCATTTGACAAGGAAGCCTGGCGCTCAAAGATAGAACTCACAGCTGACCGCACTGAGTCCAGGACTGCACCTTGATCATCCAATCGCTTCAAGATGGGCTTTAAGTGCATCTTCTGTAAAAATTTCTTCTGCCTTTTGTGAGCAGTTTTCTTACTGGGGCTTCCCTTTTCCACTTGATCCTCGACCTCTATTGGAACTTCAAAATGCTCTTCATTTACAGGAGCATCTTCAGAAAGTGCCCCTTGAGATGCTGCTTCCTTCTCAATATCTTGCTCCCCCTGAATAGGAGCATCCTCCACAAATCTTCCTTGCTCCCCCTAAATAGGAGCATCAATCAATACAGAATCTTCAATGTGGCCAGGTGCTACAGATTGGTCAACCAAACTCCCACTGGTGTTTTGAACCACTAGGGAGGAGTGAATGGAGTCTAATACTTGACGGAGTACAGAAGCCACAGAGGAGGTGGGAAGAGGATCCTTTGAACTTCTGACAGAATCTGCTAATGCTACATTTTCTTCAGCTACCGGAGTCTCCATTGCAACTTCTGTGTTGGCAGCAACTTCCAGTGAAGCACTAGGCGCTGCGGCCTCTCTTGCTACTGGTTCTGCAACTGCTGATGGACCCTCTGATTCTGCTGCCACTGCTTCGAGTTGGACTTCTTGGGCTTCCCCTAGGATGGGTTCACCCTCAGCTACTGATGTCTTGGTTCAAACTCCGTTGACCACTAAAAAACCGCTTTTCCTTAGATTTCGGGACCTAATTGCTTGGCCCATTTTCTCTACAACGGTGCCAGAAACATCTACTCCAAAGTGCTGAAAGACTTTGGTGAGCAAGTGAGCATAGGGCAGGGATACATTCAACTTACTCTTGGTATCTCATATTTGATCACGGGCAAACTTCATCCTTTCCATCATTACCTCAGCCATGTTGATTTCTTGGTTCTGAACGGCCCAAAACATCATATCCGAATCTGCCTTGGTGCAAGTTGAGAAAGTAGCACTTCTAGGAACAAGTATTTGACAGACAACGAAGTGCAGAAGGCGATTGAAGACATTCAACTGATTGATATCTAATTTGCCATCTTTCAGTCTAAATTCTGAACCAACATTACCTAGACCCTTTGCCTGGGAGTCCACTGAGTGGATTCCACTATGACCAGATGTGCTCACATCAAACAGGGTCTTCAAAACTTTATGATCAATCTTGATTTGGGTTCCCTTGACAGATGAAATCAAGGACCCGTCGGCCTCTGTTCTCAAGCATACATAAAATGCCTTCACGAGGTCCGGATAGCTAACCTCAGAGAAGGTGGTAATTCCCATCCACTGCATCCTTCTTATAGCGGCTACTACACTGATCATACCATTCTTCTCAAGATCCGCAACATCTACCGCCTTATTCCCGCAAAGCTTGGTCTTCACGAAAGTAAAACTTTCCCGCTGCTCTGCCGATAGAAACTCAGCTCTGTAGCCACCCAAACTGCCAGAGATAATGGACGATGCCATGGACTTTGGGTGAGGAGGATTTTATCGAAGGTTGAGATGAAAGAGGAGAGAAAAGTCCTAAAGAAATTCTTCGCTGGAAGAAGAGAGGAACTTCAAATGAGTAGAGAGGCGATGTCGGAGTCGTTAAGGCATCGGCTCAGGCAACCAGACGAAAGAGGGAAAAAGGTGAAAAAGGGGGGGGGGGGAGATGAATCGTTTTCACATCGATTTTGGGGTTAAATAAAAGTTTTACCGAAAAGCGAAGCGCCAAGAGGTGACAGAAAACGACAAATAAGTTTGACCAACCTTAGCAGACTTTATTAAGGAGAGCGACTAGTAGGGAACAATTTAAATTTCTTTTGCTTAAAGCCATGGAGATAAATTTACTTAACTCTAAACATTTATGTCCCAGTTTTAAACAGAAGTCTTTTACAAATTACACATGCCCAATTCCCATCTAAGAGATGTGAATCTCTCTTCGGGTAAGGCTTTTGTAAAATATATGCTTGACCATTTGAGTCAATAAAGGATATTTCTATGTTACCATTTGCTACATGATCATGAATAAAATAATATCTAACCTCAATATGCTTGGTCCTTGAATGCTGGACTGGACTTTTGGTGAGATTGATAGCACTGGTGTTGTCACATAGTAGTGGAATTGATTTGATATTTAGTCCGAAATCTTCAAGTTGTTTCTTTATCCATAGGAGTTGTGTACAACAACTTCCAGCAGCCACGTACTCAGCTTCAGCTATAGACAATGTCACTGAATTTTGTTTCTTTGAGGACCAGGATATTAAACACCCTGCAAGAAATTGACAACAACCACTGGTGCTTTTTCTATCTACTTTGCATCCAGCATAGTCAGCATCAGAATATCCTACTAGATTAATTTCACAAAATTTTGGATACCACAAACCTAAATCATGAGTTCTAGCTAAGTATCTAAATATTCTTTTTACGGAGATCAAATGAGATTCTCTAGGATCTGCTTGATATCTTGCACACATGCATACACTGAATAGAATATCGGGTCTACTGGCCGTTAAGTAAAGCAATGAACCAATCATACCTCTGTAGATCTTTTGATCTACTTTCTTACCATTCTTGTCACTATCCATCCTTGTAGATGTACTCATGGGTGTTGAGAGTGGCTTTGTGTTCTCAAAACCAAATTTCTTCAAAAGCTCTTTGGTGTATTTTGCTTAACAGATGTGGGTGCCATCTTTTCCTTGGTTGATTTGTAGTCCAAGGAAATAATTTAGCTCCCCCATCATGCTCATCTGAAACTCTCCCTGCATCAACTTTTCAAAGTACTTGCAACGGAGTTCATCAGTAGATCCAAAGATAATGTCATCTACATAAATCTATACAAGTAATATGTTTTTAACTTTTGTTTTTACAAATAGAGTGCTATCTACCTGTCCTCTAGTGAAACCATGGTTTAATAAAAAAGAGCTAAGCCTTTCATACCAGGCTCTTGGTGCTTGCTTTAAACCATATAAAGCATTATGAAGTTTAAAAACATGATTTGGAAATTTGTATCATCAAAACCTGGAGGCTGTTCAACATACACTTCTTCCTTAATTAAACCATTTAAAAATACGGATTTAACATCCATTTGAAATAATTTTAAATCCAAAGCAGATGCATATGCTAATAAAATTCTAATAGCCTCAAGTCTAGCTATAGATGCATAAGTTTCATCGAAATCTATGCCTTCCTCTTGGGAGTAGCCTTGAGCCACCAATCTGACCTTGTTTCTTAAGATTACACCAGTCTCATCCAATTTGTTTCTAAACACCCATTTGGTGCCAATAATTAGATGGTCTGATGGTCTGGGAACAAGTGACCATACTTGGTTTCTCTTGAACTGATTTAGTTCATCTTGCATGGCTATAATCCAAGATTCATCAGTGAGAGCTTCATTGACTATCTTAGGCTCTATTTGAGAGACAAATACTAGATAATCACAAGGTATTACATTACCTCTTGTTCTTACCCCTACAGATGGATCACCAATAATGTTCTCAGGTGGGTGATCTTTCTTGTATCTCCACTCCTTTGGAAGATTTTCATGTGTAATATCTTGTTGTTGCAAGTCTTCCAGAGGTGGATCATCCCTGTCTTCAATTGAGGTATCCTTTAGTTTCTTGGATAGTTCGTCTGCATCATCATTGTCACTATCTTCTTCCTTTCTCAAGGAAGGGTTAGTCTCATCAAAAATAATATTCACAGACTGTTCAATTAATAAGGTACATTTGTTAAATACTCTATAACCTTTGGGTTTAGAAGCATACCCCATGAAGATACCTTCATCTGATTTGACATCCAACTTACCAATGTCTCTTTTTCCATTATTGTGAATGAAGCAAGGACATCCAAATGTCCTAAAGTGGCTGATCTTTGGCTTCTTTCCTTTAAACAGTTCGTATGCAGTCTTCTTTAGGATTGGCTTGATCATTACTCTATTGATAATATAGCTTGCTGTGTTCACTACTTCAGCCCAAAAGTATCTTGGCAAATTATATTCTAACAACATTGTTCTTGCCATGTACAATAGAGTTCTATTCTTCCTCTCAGCAACTCCATTTTGCTGTGGTGTCCTTGGTGCTGAGAAATTGTGTTCAATCCCTTCATTTTCACAGAACTTTTCAAATTTCTCATTCTGAAATTCACCTCCATGATCTGATCGAATGCTAATAATACTGAATTTCTTATCTTTCTGAACCTTCTTGCTAAAGCTGATAAAGCTTTCAAATGTATCATCTTTATGCTCTAGGAATGACACCCATGTAAATCTGGAATAGTCATCGACAATAACAAAACCAAAATTCATTCCTCCAAGACTGGTGGTCCTCATTGGCCCAAACAAATCCATATGGAGGAGTTCCAAAGGCTTTGAGGTAGTTACCACAGTCTTCGACTTGAAGGAGCTCTTGGAGTGTTTTCCTTTGGTACAAGGTCTACAAACACCTTCCATCTTAGTACTGACTTTTGGCAGACCTTCCACAAGATTTTTCTTTAACAACTTTCTCATACCATCTATGTTGCAATGTCCTAATCTTCTGTGCCACAATTCAGTTGATTGATCTTTATTTGCTGCTAGACAGACATTTTGATCCTTGAGTTCTTCAAGATAGAGCACATATAAGTTCTTTTCTCTATTTGCCTCGAAAATTACTGCTCCATCTTTTAATATGCTGCACTTTGACTCTTGAAACTGGATCTGATGACCTCTGTCACAAAGCTGGCTGATGCTAATAAGATTATGTTTTAGCCCTTTGACAAACAATACATCTTCAATAGCTGTCTTTCCTTTATTGTTCACAGAACCACTGCTTATCACTGTTCCTTTTCCGTTATCTCCATATGTAACAGTTCCTTCTTCATTTTGAAGATGAGAGAATAGCTTTTGATTACCTGACATGTGCCTTGAGCATCCACTGTCCAGATACCATTTGGATGCTCGAGAGTTACCCTTATCATCTATATTTTACCATGAACGCTAGGTTGGCTTCTTCTTTATCACTGCTTGAGCTTGACTCACTGTCTGAGTCGCTGCTGTTTTCCCAAGTGGCTGCCATTGCCTTTTTCTTATATTTCATAAATTTCTTGGAGCTCTCTCTTTTTCTGAATTCAGGCTTCTTGAGCTTTGGACATTTAGCTTTGATATGTCCAGGTTTCTTGCACTCATAGCATATTGGTTCTCCTTTCTTCAGATCCTTTCCTTCTGACTTCTTAAACTCTTTGTTTTTCTTAAAGAATCTTCTGCCAGACTGAAATTTCTTTTTCTTGGCTAAAATCCGTTGCAGTCTTCTTGATAGCATTGCTTCTTCATTTTCACTGTCTTCAATACTTTCATTTTCATCTGAGCTTGCTTCTGATGAGTCTTCTTCAGCTTTTAAAGCATTGGAGTGCTTCTTTCTACTTGAGGATTCTCCTAGCCTTTCCATATTGATCTCATGGGCCATAAGGGACCCAATGAGCTTTTCCAAAGACATCCTTTTTAGATCATTAGCTTCCTCAATAGCTGTGACCTTTGGGGTCCATGAGGATGGTAAGGATCTAAGAATTTTCCTCACCATGTCTCCAATCTCATAGGTTTTCCTAAGTCCAGCCAATCCATTTGTAATATCTGTGAATCGACTGAACATTTGAGTTATGGACTCACCTGATTGCATATGAAATCTTTCATATTGAGTAATAAGAATATCAATTCTTGTCTCCTTCACTTTGTCTGTGCCTTCATAGGTAATTCTAAGCTTTTCCCACATCTCCATTGCGGATTTGCAGGCTGAAACTCTATTGAATTCCTTTTTGCTTAGAGCACAGCACAGAATACTCTTAGCCTTACAGTTCAAGGAGATCTTTTTCCTGTCATCATCTGTCCACTGAGCTTTCTCATTTGTGACCAGGAGATCGCCTTCTTCTACTATTGACCATATCTGATAGTCGTGACCTTGGAGAAAGTACTCCATTCTGGTCTTCCAATAAGCATAATCTTCACCATCAAAGAGAGGGGGTCGGTTGACAGACTGACCTTCAATGTTACCTTGGGCTGCCATGGATCTTACTTCTTTGTCGAAGAGACTCGCTCTGATACCACTTATTGCCCAGTTGACGAGCCCATGGGGGGGGGGGTGAATGGGTCTTTTAAAATTTTACTTGATTAGTACCTGTACTTAAAACATTCACAGAAAGATGTTCTTTGATGAAGGTTAGAGAAGATTAGTATAAAAGACAAACACACAATGAGCAATCACACAACACAAGGAATTATCCTGGTTCAGACCTCCTCTCCTTAGGAGTCCTATGTCCAGTCCCTGAGCAACAACTCAGGATTCCACTAACGAGGGTACAGTCCCCCTACGGACAAAAACAACACCCAGCTCAGCTGGTCTTCCTTCACAAGAAGGGAACTTCAACACCCTAGAACCCCACTAGGTCATCCTTCACAACAGAATGGAACAAAACACCCTGGTTCCCCACCAGGTCTTCCTTCACAACAAAAGGGAACAACAACACAAAAAGAATAAGCAGGAATTCAAGCCCCTAGATCAAGCTTTAGCAAGTCAAGATTTGAATCTACTAGTACTGAGAGCAAATAATCTAGACAAGGCACTCTCTCAGCACTCTGCTGGCTCTCTTAGGATTTCTATTACAGCATGGAGAGCAAAGAGCTAAAGACACACTAGAACTGAATTCTTGGCTCTCGAATTCTTTCAGAAGATCTGCAATGCTTGTAGTATGCAATGATGATTCATCTTCTGGAGCTGCTATCTTGAATTTATATGTCCAATTTGAAATGTAGTCGTTGAAGTAACTGTTGTCTTTTTTTTTGGAAACTTCTAGTCAACAATCTTTTATCCATTTGAGCACGCAAAGAGATAAGGTCTTCTGGTGTCTATATGGTCCAACGTTGTATGACAGAATGTCTTTAGGACCCTGCACATATTAAATGCTAGAACAATAGACAACTAGGCTGTCTCTTGTTGTCAGTACATGTTGATGTGAGTATTCACCAAAATAGCAATGCCAAATAGCTTGTTCTAAAAGATGTTGACAGAATATGCACGATAATGAAAAGATATCATCTGCATGCATGCAGAGATACGTTCTATCTTCATTAAATGCACAGCAGTCAGATAGATATGTGAAGACTTTGGCTATTCAACGCTTTCAAAAATAAGATAAATATTAAGTCGATATAAAACATAAAGTCGATGTCTATATGACTTATGAAATCGTTATGATCAAGTGTTTACTGAAGAAATCGTTATGAGCACTTAACAAGTCGTTATAGAAAGTAAATCGTTATGAGCGCTAAAGAAATCGTTGCGCAAAGCAAATTGTTATGAGCGCTAAAGAAATCATTGCGCAAAGCAAATCGTTATTAGCGCTAAAGAAATCGTTGTGCAAAGCAAATCGTTATGAGCGCTAAAGAAATCGTTGCGCATAGCAAATTGTTATGAGCGCTAAAGAAATCGTTGCGCAAAGCAAATCGTGATGATGAGCGAATCGTTATGATGACTTAACAAATCGTTACGATGAGCAAATCGTTATGATGAGCGAATCGTTATGATTACTTAATGAATCATTGCAATGAGCAAATCGTTACGATGATCGAATTGTTATGATGACTTAACGAATCGTTGCGATGAGCAAATCGTTATGATGACTTAATGAATCGTTGCGATGAGCAAATCGTTACGATGAGCGAATCGTTATGATAACTTAAGGAATCGTTGCGGTGAGCAAATCGTTACGATGGGCAAATCATTATGATGACTTAAGAAGTCATTGCGATGAGCAAATCGTTACGATGGGCAAATCGTTAGAATGACTAAAGAAATCGTTGCGATGAGCAAATCATTACGATGGGAAAATCGTTATAATGACTTAAGAAATCGTTGCGATGAGCAAATCGTTACGATGGGCAAATCGTTATGATGACTTAAGAAATCGTTGCGATGAGCAAATCGTTATAGCTCTATTTAAAACGATATACATGAAGGAAATCGTTGTGACTTTCAACTGAAATCGATGTGGACTTAGATAGATACAATCTTGAAAAATTAATGCTTCAGAAATATAATACTTACCAATATTGGCTTGATTAACTTTGGTGTATTTCCTGTACTTAAGACTTAAAGAACATTGATAAGGTTTTGTTAGTCACCAAAAAAAATATACTTAAAATTACATGGGGACAGAATAATCATCAGCATGGAGTGCATAGGGTCTGCATGCAGGAGGATGCTCATATGTTTGAGTGCGGCAAAGTCTTGAAGGATGTGTATGACGCAAATTACGTCGGTGTTATGTCTTCTCCCGCGTCGGTTCCTGTTGAACAGGATGAACAGGACTGCCAGAACCCTGCTAAATCCTTTCCAAAACCGGCGGAAGCATCCCTTCGGAAGGTTTCTCAAATTGCGGCTAGTGAGAATATATTTATGAGTAAAGCTCCTCCTATAGAAGAAGGTAATTCTCTTAAAATTATCGGGGCTAGAACCAGATCGCAGGCAAAGGCAGCAGGGGGCACCTCTAGATACTCTTCCTCATGACTAGCTCTATTCTATATTGTAATATTAGGGGCATTTCTAATAATGCCTCTAGGCGAGTCCTAAGAAGGTTGGTTAGGAAGGAAAATATTGACGTTTTGGCGATTGATGAACCAAAGATTCCTTTTTCTAGAGCCGCTAAAATTTACAGGTCCTTGAAAATGCAGTCTTATGAAGGGAATGGGGAGGAACACTAAAAAATTTGGATTTTCTAGAAAAATCATTCCATGCGAGTCATCAGTAAATCTGATCAACAGATCTCCTTAGCTGTTATGGAGGAAAATAATATTAATATGGTCATTACCTTTGTGTATGCTTCTTGTGACTATGCCACCAGAAAATCTCTTTTTGATGATATTACTGCCATTTCGGACACTATGGACGTTCCCTGGATCGTTGGTGGAGACTTCAACTACGTCCTCCAACCTGCTGAGAAAAAGGGAGATCGCTTAAGTAATATGGATGCTATGCTGGACTTTAATGCGTGTATCAATGCTACATCCCTGCATGATGCTGGCTTCACTGGCTCACACTTCACCTAGTCTAACAAAAGAATAGGCCAGGCTTCTATCATGGCTAGACTGGACCGATTTTTCTTAAATACTAATTGTGATGATCAGTTTCCGGGCCTCTCTGTCAGACACCTTCCTCGGGGTCCTTCTGACCACTCTCCCTTGTTGGTAAATTTTGTTACGGAACATAAACCTCCTTCCAGATTTATGTTCCAAGAAATGTGGACTTCCCATGCTACGTTTCATGATACAGTCAGTAAAGCTCGAGAGGAAAACACTCAATGGCACCCAACCCGTTTGTTCTCCTTTTTCTGAAGCTTAAGGCAGTTAAACAGGCTTTTCGCACCTGGAATAAAATGATCTTTGGGGATGTTAACAGAAATGTGCTTGTTCAGGAGGAAGCTGTTAAAGTTAAGCAGGAAAGTTTTGATTCCAATCCGTCACCAGAAAACAGATCTACTCTCGGCCAGGCTAATGCTGATCTCTTCGAGGCGCTGCACTGCCAAGAAATTTTTTCGGCACAAAAATCTCGTGTGGACTAGCTGGTGAAAGGTGACAAGAACACCGCCTTTTATCATGCTACTGTTCAAAGTAAAAGAAGAATTAACAGGATCCAACATCTTCACGTTAATGGTTCCTGGTGTGAGGACCAAGAGGTTCTCCAGAATAAGGCGGTGTGTTTCTTTGAGAGTCTTTTGCAGTCTTCCAACCATCTTATCGACGAGGACATTCTAAATGTCATTCCCTCCAAAATTTCGGATGCTCAAAATGCTGCCCTGTGTGCTGAACCAAGTATGGAAGAAGTTAAAAAGGTGGTTTGGAGTTTGAATGGTAACAGCTCCCCCAGTCCAGATGGTTTCACCGGTATTTTCTTCACTTCTTTCTGGGACATAATTCATAATGAGGTCTATGCAGTGGTTAGTGGTTTCTTCCAGGGTCACCCTTTCCCCAGAGGAGTAACCTCTACTCTAATTGCTCTGGTCTCGAAGAAACTCCCTCCCCAATCGTTCAATGATTTCCGGCCTGTTAGTCTATGCAACTTTTGTTACAAAATAGTATCTAGAATTTTATGTGACAGGTTGGCTGCTATTCTTCCAGATATAATTTCAGAGGAACAAGGGGCGTTTGTTCCAGGAAGGTGCATTCTAGATAACGTCTCCTTTTCTAGACAATTAGTTCGGGATATCGGTCGCAAAGTTAGGGGGGGTAATGCTATTTTTAAACTGGACATCAAGAAAGCTTATGACAGTGTTGAATGGGATTTCTTGTTTGCAGTCCTCAGGAGCTTCGGTTTTTCTTCTAGGTTTGTTTCCTACATGGGTATGATGATATCCAACTGCTGGTTCTCTATGTTGTTTAATAGTCATTCGGTGGGTTATTTTAAATCTACAAGAGGCCTCAGGCAAGGTGATCCCCTGGCCCCGGCTCTTTTCATCATCATGGAGGAAGCTCTCAGCAGAGGCCTGACTAGTTTGGTTTCCAGGGGTATCCTTCTCCCTTATGCTAGCCCAAGAGGTAGCCCCGCCCCATCCCATTTGCTGTATGCGGATGACACGCTTATTTTCTTGAATGGCAGTATTTGTAATGTCAGAAATCTAATGACTTTCTTGGACAAATATTCCTAGTCCTCAGGTCAACAAATCAATGCTTGTAAAAGTTCTTTCATGGTTGATGCCAAGATGTCCCTACTGACTATTCAAAGAATTAGATATTTCACTGGTTATAAGAAGCAGCAAGGACCGCTTTTTTACCTTGGTGTTCCTTTTTGACCTGGCAGAGTCCTCACTGTAGATTATAAGCACCTAATAGATAAAGGTAATGGGAAGTTTGAAGGATGGAAATCCAAGTTTATCTCCGAAGCTGGGAGAATTACTTTGATAAACTCGGTGGTCTGTTCTATTCCTATCTATCTAATGGCAGCAGCAGTCCTTCCTAAAGCTGTAATAAATTTCTTCCAAAGGTTAGCAGCGGCTTTCTTCTGGAACGGGCCAGATGGCCTTCGTCGGCAGCACTGGGTGTCCTGGAAGTTTATGCTCCTTCCAAAAGCTGAAGGGGGCCTGGGCATTCGTAATCTGCATCATGTTCAGTTGTCCTTGGTAGTTAAACAACTGTGGAATATTAATCATTCATCTTCACTTTGGGCTTCTTATGCAAGGAAGAGATATGTTAATTCTACTTTCAGCCATATACATGGTATCCCGAAGGCTATTTTCCACACTGCAAATACTGTAATTCAAAATAACACAACCTGGATTCTTGGTAATGGGAACGACATCAAGTTTCTGCAGGATAATTGGATGGGTGATCTTCCCTTTTCTGGTCTCATCTAAGGCGATTTGGTGTATGATAACTCTACTGTTCAGGAGGTGGTGAACAATGTCTCCCATCCCTTAAGGGTGGTCTTCCCTGAAGATTTTCTAGCGGGTATTCGGCTTCATGAAGAGGATGATAGGTGTGTCTGGGCTGCCTCTCCCAGTGGTGGTTTCTTTGTCTCCTCTGCTTATAACTGGATAAGAGACAAAGGCAACCGTCAAACTGAATGGTTAAAGATCCGGTAGTCTTCCTTTAATCCTAGAATCTCTTTGTTTACCTAGAAGATTTTGAATGATGCCATCCTTATAGACAGTAGAATAGCGGACTGTGGTGTTCCAATGGTTTCCAGATGCAACTGCTGTGCTAACCCTCAAAGTGAAGACCTTGATCATCTCTTCATCAACAGTGAGATCGCAGTTCAGGTTTGGCGATGGCTATTCCCTCTGGTCAGTAACAAAATTCACCTACATAGTCATATTACCACTAGGACTTGGAATTTTGTCAAAGCTTGTAACATCAGATCCCCTATGGGATTTATATCCCTTTTATGGTTTCATGGTTATGCTATGGAAGCTATGGAAAGGTCGCTGCATAGCAAAATATGAAGAAAGGCTGGTCCGAGTTAATGAGATTATCAAGTCCATTCAGCTTCAGATTTCCTTAGTTCTCACCAACATCACTTTCAAAAGTGCTCCTTCTGTGCTGGATCACTCGGTGCTTCAAGCTTATGGTTTTAATCCTCAGTTTTCTGCCAAGAAGACATCAGATGGATTCCGCCGGATGGGAGATTTTGTTTAAATGTAGATGGGGCTTCTAAAGGGAATCCAGGCTATTGTGGAGGTGGTGGTTGCATCCGGAATAGAGATGGCATGGTGCTTGTTGCTTTTTCTCATTATTATGGTATGGGGGATAATATCATTGCAAAACACGGGCCTTGTGTGATGGTATAAGGATTGCAGCTCATATAGGGGTTCAGCTCGCTGAAATCAGATCTGACTTCCTGGTGCTTATAAACTCTTTGCATCAAAACAAATGCACTTCCTGGAGATCTTATCACTGGTGGCGTGATATAAAGAATGCAGACCTTAGCTTGATAAGCATCTCTCATGTTTTCCGAGAAGCTAACATGGTGGCGGACAGTCTGGCAAATTATGCAGTGGTTTCCAAAGTTAATCATGTCTTCTGGGGTGCCCATTCCCTTCCTCACTCCTGTAAGGGTCCAGTTGTTCTTGATAGATCAGGTCTATCCAACATTAGTTTGGTATAGGCGGCATAATGTCTATTTCTCTTTGATTGTTTTCTCCAGAGGTATGCCCCGCAGATGTTGTATTATTTTCTATCATCAATAAAACTTAGGTGTAGTAGGTTATCGCCTAGGGGAGTGATTCCACTTCACCCTACTGGGGTGGAGTGCACTTGACCGGTGTTGATTCCTATGGCATCCTTTTCGCCAAAATTAATAAATAAATAAATAAATCTGTACACCTAAATTCGCCCTAGCCTCAGGGTATGACCTACTGCATGTACTGAATCACATATAAAATCTATAGCATGTACTTACATCCAGAAGTCTGGGAAATAAATCACAAAGATCAAAACATGCATTCTGTAAACACTGAAGAACTTGGCGACACATAGTTGGCCGCCAACAGGGGTTGACGGCACCAAAGGTTGCCACCTACCATAGATCTTAACGGCATCAAATGTTGTCGTTAAGTTCCTGTTTACAAAAGTGCAGACAGAACGCACAAACAAGAGAGAACGGGGGTTCTAGGACACTAGGAAAAATCTGTAATAATACCTAAATAACTAGAAATAATTATATACATATACATATACATGGCACTATACAAAACATCTACATAACATATGACCTAATAAAAGGGCAAAATTCGAGGGTCTTACACCCTCTCCCCCTTAAAGAAAACTTCATCCTCGAAGTTAGACCGACACTATTCAAACAATTGGGGATACTTCTTCTTCATAGCATCCTCAAGCTCCCAAGTAGCCTCCTCTCGTGAGAAGTTGCGCCATAACACCTTAACGGACGCAATCCTCTTGTTCCGGAGATGCTGAACCTTCCGGTCAAGAATAGCTACAGGTTGCTCAACATAAGACAGATCTGGCTATATCTCCACTGGCTCGTGACTAATTATGTGAGATGGATCTCGAACATACCTCCTGAGCATAGATATGTGGAACACCAGATGAACACTAGCTAATGCTGGGGGTAAAGCTAGTTTATACGCCACGTTGCCCAATCGTCTGAGAATCTCATATGGGCCAATGAATCTAGGACTTAGCTTACTATGCCTGCCAAATCTGACAACACCTCGAGTAGGTGAAATCTTCAAAAAGACATGCTCACCCACCTCGAACTCTAAATCCTTCCTTCTGTTGTCGGCGTAACTCTTCTTCCTATCTTGCGCCGCAATAAGCCTCTTCCTGATAAGCTGGATCTTATCCAAAGTCTCCTGAACTAACTCCGGACTGATCAACTGCCTATCACTAGTCTCCTCCCAACATAAAGGAGATCTACAAGGCCTTCCATACAATGCCTCAAATGGAGCCATACGAATACTCGCATGAAAACTTTTGTTGTATGCGAACTCCACAAGAGGTAGATGACTCTCCCAATCATCCTTCCAATCCAGCACACATGCTCTCAACATATCCTCGAGTGTCTGGATAGTCCTCTTGGACTGTCCATCTGTCTGGGGATGGAATGACGAACTAAGCTTCAATTCAGAACCTAATGCATCCTGAAGACCCTTCCACAACCTCGAAGTAAATCTCGGATCTCGATCCAAAATGATCGACTTCGGCACACCATGCAATCTAATAATGCTACTAACATACAATCTAGCTAAACTCTCAATCGACTGCTTCTTCTTCATAGGCAAGAAATGCACAGTCTTAGAGAATCTATCTACAACTACCAAAATCGAGTCATTGCTTTTCCTTGATCTGGGCAAACCCGTTACAAAATCCATAGTGACAACCTCCCACTTCCATACTGGGATTTCCATCATTTGCATAAGGCCAAATGCTCGCTGCCGCTCGGCCTTCACTTGCTGGCATACTGAACACCTGGAAACATAATCCACTACATCCTTCTTCATGCCAGACCACCAAAATAATCTCTTCAAATCATGGTACATCTTAGTGTTACCCGGATGAATAGAGAATCTAGACCTATAAGCTTCCACTAAAACATGCTCACGGACATCCGCTATATCGGGAACACATACTCGGTGATGAAATCTAATCACACCTTCCTCATCATGAGTAATGCTTGCCTTGCCCACTAATTCCTGGAGTCTAGGGTCGGCTTTCTGTGGCTTAATTACCTCATCCAACACCGAAGACCGGATAGACAACTGAGCCATGAAAGCCTGACATAATAGCTCTAACTCAGTCATCGCACAAGCCGCATCCTCCAACATCTTCCAATCCTGCTGGAGTGATGACCTCTTCCTACTAAGAGCATCCGCTACGACATTCGCCTTTCCAGGATGATGCTGAAGGTCGAAGTCATAGTCCCTAAGGAACTCAATCCAACTTATCTGCCGCAAGTTTAATTCCTTTTGTGAGAAGAGATACCTCAAGCTCTTATGGTCAGTGAACACCTCAAATCTGACACCATAAAGATAGTGCCTCCAGATCTTCAGTGCATGAACCACTGCCGCAAGCTCCAAATCATGAGTCAGATAGTTACGCTTATGCTCCTTCAATTGGCGAGAAGCATACGCCACTACCCTTCCCTGCTGCATCAATACACAGCCTAAACCAATCCGCGACGCATCTGTATAGATGGCAAAACCCTCATCACCACTAGGCAATACCAGTACCGGTGCAGAAGTAAGCTTAGCCTTCAATAATTGAAAGCTACTCTCACACTCCTCAGACCAAACAAACTTTACACCCTTCCTGGTTAGCTTAGTCAAAGGGGGCGGTGATAGATGCAAATCCCTCAATAAATCACCGATAATAACCTGCTAAACCAAGGAAACTACGAATCTTCGATGGGGTTCTGGGAATCTCCCAATCTAACATAGCCTGAACCTTTGCTGGATCAACTGCTACGCCAGCGCCGGAGATAACATGCCCAAGGAAAAGAACCTCGCGCATCCAAAAATTGCACTTGCTGAATTTTGCATATAGCTTGTGCTCTTGGAGAACTTCTAACACTACCCTCAATTGCTGACGGTGTGTGGCCTCATCTAGAGAATAGACCAACACATCATCGATAAATACTACGACAAAGCTATCTAAATAAGGTCTAAACACCCTGTTCATGAGATCCATGAACGCTGCAGGGGCGTTGGTTAGACCAAACGGAAGAACTAAAAACTCATAATGTCCGTAACAGGTCCGAAAGGCCGTCTTGGAGACATCCTCACTCCTAATCCTCAACTGATGATAACCAGACTGCAAATGAATCTTGGAAAAGACCGATGCATTCTGCAACTGGTCAAATAGATCATCAATCCGTGGTAAGGGATACCTATTCTTCACAGTCACCTGGTTGAGCTTTCTATAATCAATGTACAACCTAAGTGAACCGTCCTTCTTCTTCACGATCAATATAGGTGCGCCCCAAGGAGATACACTAGGGCGAATAAATCTCTTATCTAGAAAATCCTGCAACTGCTTCCTTAGCTCTGCTAACTCTGCAGGTGCCATCCGATATGGAGCCTTTGAGATAGGAGAGGTGCCTGGAAGCAACTCTAGGGTAAACTCTATCACCTTAACCGGTGGCAATCCAGACAAATCATCGGGAAATACGTCTGGAAATTCCTGCACTACATCAATCACCACAAGAGTAGGTGACTCATCAGCCTTCGGTATTAATACCACGTTAGCATGAAAAGCGTCACAACCCTTGCTAATCATCCTCATCGCCCTCATGGCAGAGATGACAAACTTCCCTCCTAAGTTCCTTGGCAATGGATGTGAAAACTCATCCTCACCAGGAATACGAAAAAGGATCTTCTTCCCACGACAATCTACTAATGCATAGTGCTCTTCTAGCCAATCCAGACCAAGAATTGCATCATAGTCCTTCATCTTTAGCAAAAAAATGCACCCATCTAAAACCCTATCCTCAATGCACACAGGTAAATACGGAATAACTTCCTAGTCGATATCGTTCCCATAGGTGTGTGCACAGACAATGGAACCTCTAATTCCTCAGCCTCTAATCCTGACTCTAAAGCTAACTGCCTAGAAAACCGCTCGGAAATGGACGAGTGAGTGGCACCCGTATCAAACAAAACCCGAGCGTGCACACCCATGAAAAGAACCATACCTTCGGTGACATGCTCCGCCTGCTCAGCATCCTCACGGGCTAACGCAAACACTCGAGCTTGGGCTCGAGGCCTTCCTGGTCTTCCGGTAGCTGGCACTGCTGTTGCTGCCGCTGCTGGGGCTGGTGCTCCACACTAGACTCCCTACTGAAGTCTAGGGCAATCCTGAATCTAATGCTCATTGCTCCCGCACTTCAGACACTTTCTCGCCAACTTCCAGCACTCGGTACCACCATGTGCCCTTCCACAATGAGGACACTCCTTCTTGCCGCTGAGAGATTTCTGAGTAACAGCCTGCCGACTGCTAGCTGCCACAAGATGCTGCTGTGACTGGTACGCAACCTTCTTCCTATCCTGCCGCTGAAAAGGAGGTGCAGATCTCTTTTGCGATGCCTTCTTCTACTCAAGATACTACTCCATCTCGCCCTCCTGCCTACATGCAACGCTGAGAGCCTCATCGAGGGTAGGATGGTTAAATGCCACCAGCCTCGTCCTCAGTGATGGCTTAAGGCCCATCACGAATTTCTTTGCCTTCCTGTGCTCATCAGCCACAATGTGAGGTGCATACTTTAATAATTCTACAAACCTGGCCTCGTACTCGAGTACGGTCATGGAGCCCTGAGTCAAAGTGAGGAACTCCTGCTCCATCTTCTCTTGGATATGCTCTGGAACCTACTTGGCCCGAAAGAGCCTCACAAACTCGTCCTAAGCAACCTCGACAGCACCGTCCTCAAATCGGGTATGCAGTAACGAGGACCACCACACATCGGCTCTCTCCTACAAAACATTCTCCATAAGGACCAATCTAGGCAATCTAACTTAAAGAAAATAAATGCATATGCAACTAACACATACCTGTAGCATATAGGTGGCCAAGCTGACCTTGTCATCCTTAGCACACCTAATCGCTCGGAAGATCTTCTCGATCTCCCTCATCCTCTAGCAGTGGATCACTCTCCCCCTTAAAAGAGGGTGGAGTCATCCTCATGAAACGCTCCATGATGGAAGGTCCACCATGGTCATGCCCCTGGGGAACTGGACCCTGAGCCTGCTACAACAAATAATATAAGCAACAAATTAGATAATCACAACAATCATATATTAAATAAAATAGGCTACTCTATCTAATAGTTCTAACTTGAGCCTCTGGCGGAGCCTGGAGTGTAGCCTGGGTATGGGCCTGAGTCTGCATGGCCTGTACCAGACCTTGCATGAATACTCCGTAGTCAATTGGTGGTGGTGGAGGAGGAACTGCCTAGGCTCATCCTCCCTAGCATGGGTACTACTCCTACCACGAGATGCCATATCCTGAAAACAATTTAATTCCAATTAGAAATTTAATCCTAACCATGTTCCTTCTATCTTTCATTCATTATTAATCATTTCTACACATGTGGACAATTCTATAGGACTTAGCACATAATGAAGATGATGGTTTATATTCATGTACAATCTCAACCTTCGCACTGATACCAGTCGGTGTAGCGACCCTCCTTATACCAGTACGATCATACCGATCCACGTCGGTATAGAGAGCGCCGTCACAGTGGGACATTTACCCATCAAGAACAATGGTGATATGTACACAAATATAGACATAAAATAGCGGAAATAAAGAACTTAACATCGTTCTTATTCCATCATCATCTTTGAATATCCACAGTCCATATAGCAATTTAAGAAAACTAAAGTCCACATAATTGAAATTCTAAATCAATTTACATTGTCATGATGAGATACATCATTTATTCATTTACATACTATGGAAATGAAAGTACAATATCGCTATCTCCACAACAAGCTACTCCTCTCGCTCGGAGTCGCTCCTAACAATCTCCTCCAAAGAAGTGGAGTCACCTGCCACACCTGTACGCCGAAGCAAGAGTGAGTCTAAATAGACTCAACAAGTATTCCATGCACAACATTCATACACACATCATATACACAAGTTTCATGCATTATACAAATCAGACTATTATACATGGAACCTATGATAATTTAAATACATGGATCATACTTAAGACATTAAAAATGTCATATAATAACCTACTCATGCTTTCTAGCCTCATCATGTAACATGATTTATAATCAAACATTATCCATATCATGCTATTATATTACTAAACTAGAACATGGAATTAAGCATAAAGAGAATAGCAACCTAGCATGAATTCTAATTAATTTCACATGCATTCTTCACTTTAATTTACACATTTAACTTGCTTTTTTAATGTAAAAATTTTCAATCATGCATGATAACACCTTTTTATTTACATGAATCAAGGTTAACAAATATCCATGTTAATTGGCAATTTTATACAATTTAAGCACAAAACTATGTGTGAAGTGAGTAGCATATCTAGCATGGAACCTATGCAATCTTTCAAATATTTATCACAACTATAATCATAATTTACTTGCTGTTTTGGCATGAATTAACATATATTCACATGGTTCACACATGCCCACATGCTAAAACAATCACTTTACACTTTCACATGCTCATTTACACATTTGCACATTTCACAATTTTACTTACACTTATTCACATTTTCACATTTAAATGCCATGAGACATAGTCCAAACCACCACTAGAAGGACACACATACACATTCACATACCTATCACCTAGGCAACACAGTGATAGATCTTGGTTAACTACGCAGAACCGAGAGAAGCACTCTCCACCCTAACCAGTGGTACTTGTCCACCTCTAAGATTTCATCCTAATTGCCCATAGGATTTCACAAACTATGAACCTTCCCGTAGGGACTTTACTATGGTATGGTTCCACAACCCTCTATGGTAGTAGTGTCACACACGGCACAATTTTACACAATTTGTATTAATCACATAGTTCATATTATTCATATGCATTAATTTACTCATTGCACTCACTGGTACACAATTTACATATGATCAGTTTTATCTAACATGATGCTACTGTTCACAATGTTAATCAGATCATAAAATCAACCCTAATCATGTTGCTAATGACTGAAGTACATATAAATAACATTGGCATGATCAACATGGTTATTTTCTATCATATAACCCATAACAGTGTCCACTATTATCAGAATGCCATGAAATTTTAATCACAAATCCCCAACAGTAAACCTATCACATGCTGAATTTCTCACATTTTTCGAATTTGCAAAGCAATTATAATAATTAAAGCATGATTCAGTCACATTTACCGCTAATTTCATCTACACAAGGTACACAATAGGACAATCAGGTGTAACAGTTTTAGAACTTGCTAACATTCATCACAAATACATAAAAATATTATGAAACCCTAATGTGTCAGAAACATAATTATTCAAGAATTTCCAGCATTATTTCATGATCACATTCCACTTACAGAAATTTAATTAAATAAATCTGTAAACCTAAATTCGCCCTGGCCTCAAGGTATGACCTACTACATGTACTGAATCACTTATAAAATCTACAGCATGTACTTACATCCAGAAGTCTGCGAAATAAATCACAAAGCTCAAAACATGCATTCTGTAAACACTGAAGAACTTGGCGACTCACAGTTTGCCGCCAACAGGGGTTGACGGCACCAAAGGTTGCCGCCTACCATAGATCGTAATGGCATCAAATGTTGCCGTTAAGTTCCTATTTGAAAAAGTGCAGATAGAACGCACAAACAAGAGAGAACGGGGGTTCCAGCATACAAGGAAAAATTTGTAATAATATCTAGGACCTGCTAGACATGGGTATGGACGATGTCCAATGGTTACTTGCCTTAGGAAAAATGCTACACAAGATTTAATGGTCGGAGAAGCTCTCCTCGGCCAAGCCAAGAAGTCCTCCAATCTTCCCTCGATCCGACTTCTGTGTTGAAGGATGAAGCACGCCAAAGTCGGGGAAGCCTTCCTCGATGTTTAGTCTTCCTTCCAATCGTGGTAGATCACCGGAAGAAGCCTTCAATCGCCAGATCCAAAGTCTCAAAGTCTCAGGTTCGCACAAAAAAGCTAGGGTTTTGACCAAAGAGCCAAAAGACTCAATCCGGTCGCAAGAGGGGTTTTTTATAAGCCAATGGGTTTTGGGGTATGCGTAGATAGGAAATACTCATACATACATATTTTTTATACATATCTTCATGCAATATAATGTACAATTTATATATTATATGCACAGATAAATAAAAGCAGTATGTGCAATATAAACAAACCCATATATACATATATGCATAATAAATAAATATGTACAGATATAATTATATACATATACATATACATGGCACTATACAAAACATCTAAATAACATATGACAGAATAAAAGGGCAAAATTCGAGGGTCTTACATTTCTGCTCTTGTTTCTCAAATTGAGCCTAGGACAATCAATAATGCTCTGGTGGATGAATCTTAGATCCTTGCTATGCAAGAGGAACTTAATCAGTTCCAAGGCAGCCAGGTTTGGACTCTTGTCACGAGACCTTCTGACCATCCAGTTATTGGGACCAGATGGGTCTTCAGAAACAAAATGGATGAATCCGGAGTAATCACCAAGAACAAGGCCAGACTTGTAGCATAAGGATATTCCCAGGAGGAATGTATTGATTTTGATGAAACTTATGCACCAGTAGCTAGATTAGAGGCAATTAGAATTTTATTAGCATATGCATGCTCCCTCAATATCCACTTATTTCAAATGGATGTTAAAAATGTTTTTTTGAATGGTTTTATAAAAGAAGAAGTTTATGTTGAGCAACCACCAGGTTTTGAAGATACTAAATATCCAAATAATATTTTTCGTTTAAAGAAGGCACTATATGGTCTGAAACAAGCTTCAAGAGCTTGGTATAAAAGATTAAGTACTTATCTTATATCACATGATTTTATAAGACGTAAAGTTGATAGCACACTATTTATTAAGAAATTTTCAGAAGGAATCTTAATAGTGCAAATATATGTTGATGATATTATTTTTGGTTATACAAATGAATCACTTTGGAAATTCTTTGAAAAC
Source organism: Colocasia esculenta (assembly GCA_014218235.1). NCBI lineage: Eukaryota > Viridiplantae > Streptophyta > Magnoliopsida > Alismatales > Araceae > Colocasia > Colocasia esculenta. The sequence continues at coordinate 99,186,742 of CM024755.1, read as the reverse complement.
CTTATGCAAAGTGAGTTTGAAATGAGTATGATGGGTGAGCCTAATTATTTTCTTGGGTTGCAAATTAAGCAGACCAAGGAAGGTACTCATATTTGTCAAACCAAATACATTTCAGATTTACTTTCTAAATATGGTTTTGACAAGTGTAAGCCATTAGGAACACCCATGAGCTCTGGAATTAAGTTAGATAGTGATCCACTTGGTAAGAAAGTAGATCAAAAGATCTATAGAGGCATGATAGGATCACTACTCTATCTTACTGCTAGTAGACCAGATATAATGTTCAGTGTATGTTTGTGTGCAAGATTTCAAGCTGATCCTAAAGAATCTCATGTTCATGCTATTAAAAGAATTTTTAGATATCTTATAAACATAAGTAAATTAGGTTTATGGTATCCAAAATGTTCTAATTTCAAATTAATTGGATATAGTGATACTGACTATGCTGGATGCAAAATAGATAGAAAAAGCACCAGTAGTACTTGTCAAATACTTGCATGGTGCTTGATTTCTTGGTCTTCCAGAAAGCAGAATTCTGTAGCATTATCCACAACAAAAGCTGAATATATTACAGCTGGAAGTTGCTGCACTCAACTGCTATGGATCAAACACCAATTGGAAGACTATGGTCAAAGGCTTCAAGAAATTCCAATGTTGTGTGACAACACAAGCGCAATCAATTTGACCAAAAATCCTATACAACACTCAAGAACAAAACATATTGAGGTTAGACATCACTTCATCAGGGACCATGTAAGTAATTGTGACATTTTACTTGATTTTATTTCTACATAAAAGCAACTTGCTGATATTTTCACTAAACCTCTTTCTGAAGATAGATTTACATCTATTAGAAGAGAAATAGGCATGTGTAATCCTGATTAAGGTGCTGTGACAAATTCATGTTTGAATTGTATGTTATGAATTCACTGAGAAATTTTTCTATGTCCCAGTACTGTGAGTCATGAAGTCGAAGTCTAACAGACTCATGTTATAAATATTGCATCCGACTTCTGTAGTCAGAGATAAAATCCGACTTCCTAGAGTTGAAGTCTGAAAAAAGGTGCTTATTAATTTAAAATAATAAATGAAATTAATTTTTAAAAAATAGACATTATTATTACGCAACGGTTCAGTCATTCAATCACGTCCGTTCACCCTAAAATCTCTGGTCAGTTACTTTTCATCCTCTACATTAGGACAACCCCTTTCCTGTGACAGAACGCCTCGTCCAAGCCCATTAAATCATTAATGTGCCTGACCCGAGTCCGTCTCCCGCGAACGGGCCGAAGCCTCGCAAGGGATACCACACACTAGTCCTTGAAAACACAAAGGAACACACCATTCCATATATATATTTCACAAATTTACATAGCCATATTTCCACAAAACTGAAATAAAGTACAAGAGCCTGGGGCATACCCCGGGGTACAACTTGAAGAAGTAAATAACTAACTACACTACACTGCTAGAGGTGCTGACCCTGCACCGCTACGATGTGGCTCCGAACTAGACGACGGCAGAGAAACGTCCTCCTCGCCCTCACCTGTGGGGGTAGGGGTGAGCCTCGCTAGTCACTGGCTCAGTAGGGAACTCCCCCAACACCGAGCAAACCAAAAACATAGGTATGAAAGCAGTAAACTATACTAACAGTTTATAAAACAGCTAAGCAGGATATTAAAGCTGTAAATATACTCACCATTTGCCGACTACGTAAAACAACTATATTAAATAAACGGTAAACCCAAACAGGTGTACGAGCTAAAGTAGAGACTGCCACACACGAGCCACATGAACTAGTTCGCGACACCAGTGACTGACTCGGACAAACTAACACAGGTCTACCTCTCAGTCTCGCAGCCACGGATGAAAGGTCTAGCTTCCGCTCCATGTGAAAAGGTCAAGCAACTGTGGAGACCAACTAAACACCACCACCTTCGGACCACACGGTCGCAGGCCCATGCCTGGCACCTCTAGAGACCCTGGCCTGGGCCCTCTAGAGTGAGGCACTGGAAAGGACTAGCTGGGGACCAGTGTCGACTACTGGTGTCCGTGCCCCCAACTAAGAGCGCGCTACAAGTGACCAAAAGACAAGTACAACAGTCACTGTCCCACTGTCGTCTTTTCCTCAGCTGGACGTACAACTCAAGCAAAGGAGTGAGGGTGTCCAGGTCAGACGACACAGACCTCGACGGTAAAGCACAAGTACCGGGACAAAGCTCCGAGCTAACAGTCTGGCTCACAGAGAACCTGGGGCACCCAACTGGAGAGGTAACCATGGTAGGCATCGTACTACTTGCCATGTGCACAAAACCACGTGCACGTCACACAAACTATGAGAAGTCTTGAACAAACCTCGTGCACTGGTAGTTCACCACACGTAAACACGTAAAGAACTAGCTAGGGTTGTACCTTGTACGCTAGTCACAGAAACCTCATGCACCCAGTGCACCACAGGTGCCAACATACCGCTCGTTATCTTTAAATATTCAATATAGCAACATTTAAATAAATGCATACTGGCGGCAACATTGACTGCCGTTGATGAGATATAAATGGCAAGATATCTGGCCGTCAATCTCCTAGCTGAAGAACCTGGTGTCAATTGATATTGACGCCAAGCTCCTCGGCTATCAGCTCTCACAGAAACCCTAGGCCGATTCCTCAGGTATTCTCGGCCATAAAATCAGCAAAAAAACACGAGGAAACACTTCCTCTAACATACATGCATCTCAATCAAATCGAAACTACAAGTTTCGCTTGTTAAATTGCTCAAACCACCCATTGTCCCCACATGGAGTACCTTTACCCAAAAGCATAACTAACATGTAGATTCATGCGTTCCAGATGCATTATCACAACAGAAGGAATTAAAAGGGATCGTTCCGTACCTCAAGATGCACTTAAACCTCCTAAATCCTCCAGATTCGTACCAAACCCTCCACAAGCTCCTACGGAGATTACACCTCGCTTCGGCGTTTCCTTGCCCGATTCGTCACCACCTCACGTTCCACGATCCTCCAACTAGCCTTCTGCAACCATTGGAAGCAGTGGGAAAGCAAGGGCATGAAAATACGGCGAGGGAGAAGGAGAACGGAGTGAGGGAACTGCCCTCGGGTAGACCTATATCTTGCAGGTCGCACAGGTTAGCGTCAACCCTATTGTCGTTTAGGCAACCGTCACCATAAACATCCACAAAGCCCGCCGTTAAGTTCTTAAAGTTGACGTCACCTTCGATGGACGCCAAACCAGTCAACGACCACACCTGGCCATCAACCCCTAATCAACTGCAGTAGGTCCTATCTTGTTTCAGGACCAAACCTACGCGCACCACACTTCCAAACCACATTGGCCTCACGATGGCCACCACAACCATTACACACATGATCCATAAGGATCTGAAAAACACACGACGTTACATTTCCTGTCTGAAAGCACCCTTTCAAAACTTTCTCTCCAACTCTCCAGTCGTCTTCCTCCTCTTCCCATGCTCACTGCTCATCTCCAGAACCATCTTCAGAGCTACTATAGATTTCTCATTCCCTCTGAAGAAAGGTAGGATCTTTGATCACTAAACAACATTCTTTTCACTCCTTCGACAGCTCTTTGAATCTTCTCTATCTCTTTTCGGTCTAGATGGCATCCTCCAAGGCCCCTGAAGGAACCATGCTCACCCTTGAGTAGTTCCAGCACCTTTCTCTTGCCAAGTTCTCTGTCTGTCCAGGGAAGGTTGTAGACTTCTTCCAGTTACATGGTAGCTTAAGTTGGGTACAAGAAACCCTAGAAGAGATGGGCTGGTCTAGACTGTGCAGGATCTCTGAACCCTCTTTCGAAGGTGCCCTTAAGGCATTCTTTGTCACCCTTCAGGTCTCATCAGAGAAATCAGTCACAAGATATGTGAAAGGCACCAAAGTCATTATTTCTGAAGAGCTTTTGGTAGAGCTTTTGGGCTGTCCCAACTCCGGGCACAAGCTCAGTGAGATTGTCCCTTTGGATAAGCAGAAAATGGGAATCATTGGAAGTCTGGGAACAGTAAGCAAGAAAGGGTTTCTGGTCAATGAGTTGTCTACAGAGAAGAGAACCATCCACTCAGTTATAACCAACATTATCACACCCAGGGCTGGCACCCATTCCTCCATTACTGCCAGGGATGGTAGTTTATTATTTTAAGCTACTCAATGGCATAAGGTCAACCTGCCAGTAGTCATTTTGGAGAAAATGATAGCATCAAAGAATTTGCAGAGTCCCTCCCATATGGACCACTGCTATCTTTGATTTTTAATAGATTATTAGTGGATTTAAGTGAGGAAATTCCAACCAAGGTAAAGGAGAAGATTGGCTTATCTACATTAAGGAGAAGCCATTACATCTTAGAAGACATAGAATTTATGGGTTAAGGAGACTGTACCCCAATGCACCCATGAAGTATTTCCTGATGAAGCACTGGATCTATCATCTGTTCCAGCAAGTCAACAAGAAGAAGAAGCCAGAGAAGAAGATAGAATGGAAGCCACTATACAAGACCATGAAGAATGGCAATAAGTTGAAGAGCAACAAGGAACTCAACAGGAGGAAGAGCAATTCCAGCAAGAACAAGTTCCTGTCTCATCTCCAGAACAAGATGCACCAGAAGAAACAATCAGTCAGGTACTAAGAAATCTAAGAGGCAAGGGAGTAGCACAAGAACAAGATGACATTCCCAGATCTACTCCAATAGTGCAAGGATTTGAAGAAGTGCATCATCACTTCTCCCCTTCTCAGTTTGAGATGCGGCCAAGGTCTCAGGGGGAGAGTAGCAATAGTATGAATGCCATACTGGATTTACTAACAAAGCAACAAGAAAGCTTGACAGTTCTTTAGTTGCAAGTTGAATTTGTTGATGCCAAGTTTGATGCTATGGCTAATGAGGTGAAGCAAATGAAGGACATATTGCTTCAGTTAGTGTGCCAACAAGGCACTAAACAGTCTTCTGCACCACCATCCCCTCATCAAGAAGGGCAGCATGTCCAACAACAAGAGCAGCAGCAAGAGAAGGAGCAATCAGTGCCAAAGCAGTCTTTGGCAATAGAAAAGGAAGTCCAGCAGTAGTAGATTTCAGCAGTAGTAGAACTTGAGCAGCAGCAGCAGTCCCCTCAGGAATATAAGCTAAAGAGGCCCCTAGAGTCTCTAGGATTAGAGGAAGAGTCCAGGTCCAAGGTCAAGACCTTCAAGAGGAAGGTTAGGAGAAAACTTCATAAAAATGGTAAACCTATATCCACTTCCTCTCCTCCTCCTCTTGAACCAACTCCTTCTGTTCACACCACTACCACTGATCCTGCTCCTCCTGAACCAAAACAACCCCCTACATCCTCATCTCTTCCTATTGCACCCACTGCTCCTACTCCTTCCATTACTGAACAACCTCCACCCTCTACTTCATCTGATCCTCCTCTCTCTGCATCTATTCCAGAGGATCAACCAATTGCCTTTGACAATGTGGATTTGAAAATTTATCCTTTGAACTACCAATTCAAACAATCCAAAGCAACCATTCCCCCTCTCCACACACAACCTCCCAATTTCTTTTCCTCTCTTCCTACTGCCTCCACACCTATAGTAGGCAGATCCACCCTCTCTATATCTAAAATAATTTCCAGTATACAACTTTCATCTAGTGGTGGGCGGATGTTGAAAGACAATCCTGCCAAGCTATTTTCTCCCTTCTGGTATGCCTTCATCCACCATTCAGAACACCATATGAACCTGTTTAGGGAATTTCTATCTATCAAGGCATTCCTTGAAGTTCATGAGATGCCAAGTTTCACCTTTGAAGACTGGCTTCCTACTCTCATCCATTCAACCCAAGTAGTGCTGGCTGATCTCCAGCTTATTTCCCAAAAATGCCACAGACTCACTCTCAAGGAGTTTCTTGACCTCTATCCTGGAGAAGCCACCAGGTTCCAGCTGGTCCACACCAGAAACCAATTTATGGATGTTAATCTCCACCTGAATCTTAGGTTCTATGACATGTTTGGAACTCTTATTAGAGACTCTCAGGCCAAGTACACAAGGGTGAAAGAATTCAATTTTGCCAGATTCAAATTAGGGCTGCCTGATGTCAATAAAGGCCAATGCGAAAATCTTATTAGAGGTCAGAGAGAAATTACCCCCTCCATGGCAGTTGGATTACCATCTGGTTTGTATCCATCCTTGGTTGGTGCCATTTCTGCAAGGAAGGACTTTGCTCAACCAATCTTCAACAGGCTCATCCGGATAGCCACCAGATTCAGAATCAAGTACAAATTGAAACTGTCTTTCCATAGGTTTATGCTTATGCAAGCTCCAAAGAATTCCCATCATATGCTAGATTTCCAGCTTTGTTTTGCGGAGTCTGAGAGGTTCATAGAAGATCAATGGGCTGCAGCTTATCCTGAGGATCATGCAGATTGTGAGAAGCTGAAGATTTCTATCAATGAGTATCTCTGCAAAGGATATCAAGACCTTTGGAAGTCTATTTCTCATAAGTGGAAGCAAAGGTACTTGGTTTACTATCAGGCTAAGGAAGCAGCTATATCTCAAGGCTTGCACTGGAATATTACAGTGCACGACTTTCTTCATCTAGCAGTCTCTAGGAAGTTTGTTCCACTCAAATTCCTTTTGTGTCGGAGTCATTATTTCAACAAGCTTGCTTGGTACCGCAAATATCATATCAAATCTCATAGGAAACTCCCTTCTATAAGTCCCAACTATAACATTGATATCAGTCTTTTTGAGAACTTCTTCCCTGACAATGAGAAGAAGCTATGGGACCTTCTCCAGCCTTACCTAGATCAGATCCCCCGTTCCTTGTACTTACCAAGCTCTTTACCCAGGTCTTAGATATTGTTTTGTACCTGCATATTTAAATTTCTGAATGCAATCTATGTGTTGGTTTCTCAATTTTTTTTTATCTCGTTCTTTCTCTTTTGTTATCTTACCTTTTATGTTAATGCCACAAAGGGGGAGAAAGAAGTAAGAAACAAATCACCAAAATTCTTCAAGAGATTATATGTTTGAAGTTATAATTTACTTTTTCACTGTCTATTTAAAGTTTTTTGTCATTAACAAAAAAGGGGAGAATTGTTGAGCAACTACCTCTAAGAAAATAATTAAGATTTTAAATTATTATAACTTTGTGTTTTTTCTATGACAAAACCTTTAAAAGACTTTCTACAAATTAAATGTATCAATTATATATACCACATAAAATAGTTTGGACAAACTCTATCTCAAAATTTTCTAAGTCCAGACTACTACACTGTATCCGACTATCAACTCTGACTTCATACAGTCGAATACTTCAGAAATCTAACTCCTCTGAATCTGACTTTATACCATTGGATACTTCATTATGGACTTCAATTCTCAGAAATCGAATTCTTCTGTATCCAACTTCTAAAGTTGAATTCTCTGTCTTGTTTCTGTCTAATTCCATGGAAGTCGAATTATGACCTACTAATGCATTTCTATTCGACTTTCAAAGTCGAATGATATAATCTCAATGCAACTTCTGTTGAAGTCGAATCAGTCTTTTCTCATGTTTCTGTCTCCGACTCCTAGATTCAAATTACACTCTCTTCTGAATCCGACTTCACTGACAAGTCCTATACTTGTATTTTTTTTCTGTGCAGATAATATTTTATCAACTTATAAAATGTTGATTGCATATCATCTTATCTTCTTAATATGATTTATGTCAGAACTTACATTAACTGAATATTTTCTCTGTCTATCAGATTATCATTATTTGAATATATTCTGACAAGATGAGACATATTATACTTAAAATATTCATCTAAATTTGTTTACACTTTAATCTGTATCCTTTATTCAAATTGGTCTCTTGCTTCATGACAGAAGGGAAGATTTTCATTGTCTTCAACAGATATCATGCATTTATTGATTTCAAATGCATGGGTATCTGGCAGAGGCTCACCTACCACTGTCAACCCACACCTTACTTTTTGGTGCAACTGTCTATCTCCCTTTTATTGGTCTAAAAGATTGTTTGTCCGAGGTTTCCATAATTTTCTTATTTTTCTATGACTCACCTACCACAGAAAGTATGGAGGTACTCTCTTCCTTTTGTCTTGTCTTTGCTGCAGATCATTTATTGAAGCATTTTTTCAGCATGGATCTTGCGTAGACCATTTAATTGGAAGTTGACCCCTTAGTTGTGACGCTGCAATCTTCGTTTAAAGACATTGGAAAGAGACAAAGACAAGAGGACCTATGGATAACAAACTCAAAGAGCATCCAAAGGACCCAAGGCCTCTCCTCAAACGACTAGAACTCTAACGGACACCTTTCAAATGGTTACTTTTTCTGAAGCCTATATAGAAGCCGAAGTTTGAAGAAGAGACAAGAACATATACAAGAGAGCATTCACTTCAACAACACTTGAGCTGTGCTAGCCTCTTCTTCAATTCACTTTTGTCTTCTGCTAGAGTTGCAAGTTAGAGAGCTTCATCCTTCAGAAAATCCTTTAGCTCTCCTTAGTCACAGAAGTCTTGTTGTTTGGGTGGAATTGTAATTGGTCATCTGTCAGTCCACCCCTCCTGTTCAGAAAGGATTTTGGTTGCAACTCTTATTGTTTTCTCCTTTCTGAATTAGGTGTGTTTGCTCATTGTTTAAGGCAAACACACAAGTGTCTTTACATTTTTTTCTGTGTAATTATGCAGGAGATTTGTTCCTGCTGTTCCCCTCTTGTGTAGGGAAGACCTTGTTGAAGGTAGCTTTGTACCCTTGGTAAGGGAAGACTTGCTTGGGAGCCAGTGGGCTTGTAATACCTCTCAAGGGTGAGAGAAGGCCAAGTTCTCTTGGCAGTTAGTGAAATCTAAAGTGGTTTGCTTGAGGACAGGATGTAGGACTTCCATGTAGGAAGGGCCGAACCAGGATAAAACTCTTTGTGCACTTGTGTGATTGTTTCCACCAATTTACACTTGAATCACACACTACACTAAAATCTAACAGATTTGTTTAGTGCTGTTTAATTTTAGATAAATTTTTTAAAAAGCACAAGAAGACCTATTCACTCCCCCCTAGGACATCATTAGTGCCATCTCGGTCCAACAACACATACCTCCTGAGCATAGATACGTGGAAAACTGGGTGCACACTCGCTAGCGCTGGGGGTAAAGCTAGCTCATATGCAACATTGCCCATCCGCCTGAGAATCTCAAACGGGCTAATGAACCTCGGACTCAACTTGCTGTGCCTGCCAAACCTGATAACGCCTCAGGTAGGCGAAACCTTAAGAAATACATGCTCTCCAACCTCAAACTCCAAATCCTTCCTCCTGTTGTCGACGTAGCTCTTCTGCCTATCCTGCATCGCAACCAACCTCTGCCTGATAAGCTGAATGTTATCCAAAGTCTCCTTCACCAACTCTGAACCAACTAACTGCCTATCGCCCATCTCCTCCCAGCACAAAGGAGATCTACAGAACCGCCCATACAAAGCCTCAAACGGAGCCATGCCAATGCTCGCATGAAAACTGTTGTTGTAGGCGAACTCCACAAGAGGTAGATGACGCTCCCAATCACCCTTCCAATCAAGCACACATGCTCTCAACATATCCTCGAGCATCTGGATAGTCTTCTCAGACTGGCCATCTATCTGGGGATGGAACGCCGAACTAAGCTTTAGCTGAGAACCTAAAGCCTCCTGAAGTCCCTGCCACAACCTCCAAGTAAACCTCGGGTCTCGATCCAAAATAATAGACTTCGGCACACCATGCAACCTCACAATACTGTTGACATATAGCCTAGCCAAACTCTCCACGAACTGCTTCTTCTTTATAAGCAAGAAATGTGTCGTCTTGGAGAAACGATCTACAATCACCCAAATCGAGTCATTGCCCTTAGCTGATCTGGGCAAACTTGTCACAAAATCCATAGTGATTGCTTCCCACTTCCGTACAAGTATCTCCATCTTCTGCATAAGGCCCGATGGTCTCTGACGCTCGGCCTTCACCTGCTGGTACACCAAACATCTGGACACGAAGTCGACCACATCCTTCTTCATACCAGACCACCAAAAAGATCTCTTCAAATCTTGGTACATCTTGGTGTTGCCTGGATGAATAGAAAACCTCGACTTGTGAGCTTCTGCTAATACTGTAATACATGCTCGCGGACATCCAGAACATATAGAACACAAACTCATGCTGGAATCTAATGACACCGTCCTCATCTCGAGCAATTCCTGCCTTGCCCACCATCTCCTGAAGTCTAAGATCAACTCTCTGCTGCTCGATCACCTCATCTAGAACTGTGGATCGGATAGACAAGTGAGCCACAAAGCCTGACACAACTGTGGCTCTAACTCAGTCATCGCACATGCTGCGTCCTCAAGCATCTTCCAATCCTACCTAAACAAAGACCTCTTCCTGCTGAGCGCATCTGCCACGACATTCGCCTTCCCTGGATGATACTGAAGCTCGAAGTTGTAGTAGTCCTTGAGAAACTCAATCCACCGTCTCTGCCGAAGGTTCAACTCCTTCTGTGAGAAAAGATACCTCAGACTCTTGTGATCAGTGAACACCTCGGACTTGACACCATATAGATAGTGTCTCCAGATCTTCAGTGCATGAACCACATCCACTAACTCCAGATCATGGGTCGGATAGTTACGCTCATGCTCCTTTAACTAGCGAGAAGCATATGCCACTACCTTACCATGTTGCATCAACATAAAGCCAAGACCTATTTGAGAAGCATCAGAGTAGATGGCAAAACCCTCTACACGACTAGGCAAAATCAACACAGGTGCAGATGTAAGCCTCTCCTTCAGCAACTGGAAATTACTCTCGCAATCAGCAAACCACGCAAACTTAACTCCCTTCCTGGTTAGCTTAGTCAAAGGTGTGGCGATAGATGCAAAGCCTTCTATGAATCGCCTGTAATAGCCTGCTAAACCAAGAAAACTCCGAATCTCCGATGGGCACCTAGGAATCTCCCAATCTAACACTTTCTGGACCTTCGCCGGATCAACTGCAACTCCAGTGCCTGAGAAAACATGCCCAAGGAAATAAACCTCATGCATCTAGAAATCGCACTTGCTGAACTTAGCATAGAACTTGTGCTCTTGGAGAATCTCCAGAACAACCCTCAAATGCTCACGATGTGTAGCCTCATCAGGAGAATAGACTAACACATCATCAATGAACACCACAACGAAGCTATCCAAACATGGCCTAAACACCCTATTCATGAGATCCATGAATGTTGTAGGGGCGTTGGTCAGACCAAATGGAAGCACAAGAAACTCATAGTGTCCATAACGAGTCCTGAAAGCAGTCTTGGACACATCTTCATTCTTGATCCTCAACTGATGATAGCTGGACCGCAGATCAATCTTAGAAAACACCGATGCATTCGACAGCTGATCGAACAAATCATCAATCCACGGAAAGGGATACCTGTTCTTCACAGTCACCTAGTTGAGCTTCCTGTAATCAATGCATAGCCTGAGAGAACCATCCTTCTTCTTCACGAACAATACAGGTGCGCCCCATGGTGACACACTAGGGTGAATAAATCCCTTATCCAGCAAATACTACAACTGTTTCCACAGCTCAGCTAACTTCGCAGGTGCCATCCGATATGGAGCCTTAGAGATAGGAGAGGTGCCTGGAAGACCCTCTATAGTAAACTCTATCTCCCTAGCCGGTGGCAATCCAGACAAATCATCAAGAAACACGTCTGGAAACTCCTGCACTACCTCAAACTCCTCACGGGTCGGTGACTGATCGGCCATAAGGACTAAGACCACACTAGCAAGAAAAGCATCACAACCCTTGTCCACCATCCTTATCACCTTCATGGCGGAAATCACAAACCTTCCTGCTAAGTTCCTGGGCAACGGATGCGAGAACTCATCCTTACCAGGAATACGAAAAGTAATCTTCTTCCCTCTACAATCCACCAAGGTGTAGTGCTCATCAAGCCAATCCAGACCTAGAATAGCATCATAGTCCTTCATCTTAAGCAAGTAGAAGCACCCAAATAAGCCTCTGTCCTCAATGCACATAGCCTTCCTCATTATAGTCTATGTGAGGAGCAGACAAGAGAAAACCTATTCTATTACACTTGATATTCACAATACTAAAAAAAAGTAAAATAGTTGGCTTCTTGTTGTTGGATAGACCACTCAGCACACTCCACATTAAAAATTTGGTTCATCTAGATCACCTGAAAAGGTAGGATTATGTGAGCTAACTAGCTCAGTAGGATTCAATTCTTACAATCAAAGAATCAAGATACCCAAAGATCAGGGTAAGGAACTTAAATGTTGTTAACTCTGAGTGCCAAAGATGATTGCATAAATGTGACAACTAGACAAATAATATAGAACAGAAGTATTGAACTACGAACACATGATCAAGAATTCATGATAACATTCATGTTCTGATTCAAATACATATTCACGCATAAAAGGATGACATGAGGACTAATCAAACTTATATTGATGTAATGCCAAGCATCCATAGATCCTTTATCGTTCTGTACGGCCAGTAAACGAATTTGGGTGCTCCTCCCAGGACTGGACCAGCCCTATTTGCACGGGCATGTAACTCAATGAGCCCAAAGACTCCCAAATTATCATCATATCTCACTCTTGTAAGGTTCTAAACAAGGGTACAAGTATTCAATATGTCTTACTTAACATGGATTGATGATTCAATGTCCCTAGAAATGGAAGATGGTAGTTCTATAGAAGTCATATGTATTTGGGGATTTCAAGGTAATCCAAAGTAAATTATGGAAGGTAATTGTGTGATCCCTCTTATAGTTAATGTAGTAGGAACCAAAAAGTGTGAGGGACACAACTTGGTAGGCCAATAGTATAGTGAAACAACAGGAGATTGCACAAGGAATGGTGCTGGAAAACTGGGAAAAACATCATGTGTCGACAACCAGGAAGTGGCTGTCGACAGGTGCAGGCTTCCAGAACCAGATTTCTAGAGCCTGGATAGTATCTGTGGACAGGCCTGGTCTTCCTGTCGATAGGACAAACCCATCTGTCGGAAGACGAGAGCCATCTGTCGACAACTACTACTTTTCCAGAAACTCTGGGTTCTGGGAACTTGAGGCATGTCGACAGATGCATTCCATCTATTGACAGCCGCAAGACTAGATTCTGGAAATGGAGATACACACCTCTAAAGACTCTCTTATATGTTCCTATGGATTTATACATGATTAATACATCAAAGAGGGGCTTAATTACATCTCCACACACTACTCTATATGAAGAAATCAAATAGAATAACAGGGACAAACTGAAACATATACAACTACAACAAAGTGATGGTCAGAACATAACCATTTCGAGACATGTTTGTAGACACCCATTTCTGACCCATAAGTCGAGCAAAATCCCTTGTCGTATTATTGACGCCCCACGTTGGCTCATCATCGTCAAGCTGGCTTTCTCCGGTCATGACATCATTTCCATTAATTCATCACCCTGGAGGACCCTTCCTGGTCAAATCAATATCTTTCACTATAAGCTCTCTGAGTATAAAATCTGATATTTCATCTCGAAGGCTGTGCATGGTTGATTGGACACATTACATGCCAAAATGCAGAAAAGACCAGAAGGCGACAGCCCTAGGTCGCCTTCCTGAAAACAACATGCCCTATGTCGCGATAAAATTCCATATTTTGAAATCCTCAGAAAATTGAAAAATGACTTAAGTCACCTTCCATATGAGGAAGGCGACATATCGAGCAGTCGCATTCAGGAAGGCGACACTTCGGCTGTCGCATTCAGGACCTTAAACAGGAAACTCAATCCGAAGCCAATTTGGACACATGCTATTGATGGTAATTGCTTCGTTTGGACGTCCAAATCACGTCCAAATCCTCTCAAATTCGGAATAGACCTTCCTAACATGTCCCTTTCCAAGTTCCAATAGCCCTTGCACAGCCATACTTACCCAAAATCAGACTCTTGCCCATTATTCCTCTCAGACCCGAGTTGGGAATACTCACCCATAAGTACCTCATCTCTGCATCTTTTTGGGCAAGGCCGGATTCATTAGTTGGCTGAGCAAGAGAGTTTCATCTTCCACGAAGAGAGTTCTCCCTCCAGACTATCAGCAAGAGCCCTCCAGGGCGTTTTCCCATCGGCTACACAATCTCTTCTTCCCTCTTCTCTTTATTTCGTTGATTTCATGCATGCATAGCTTCGTTTTCTTTCTAGCTTAGCATTAGATCACGACACACACACCTATCCTTAACACCCACAGGGGTTAAAAGCCCCAATCTTGTGAGTTCCCCCCATTATAATTCATGTTTTCATGCTTTCCATTGAATAGATCATCTACACACGAATTCTAATGGATTTCTTGTTTGTTTAAATCACTTTGGCAGGTGTTTAATGGTCAGAGCAAGGAGAGGCTCTTGCCCCTCGACCAGCTGAGGAGTAGGAAGACGAAGAACCCAAGTCTCCATCCACTGAAGAGGAAGGCGACGATAGCTCTGTCGCGATCAAGAAGGCGCCATGGCCCACGTCGCGTTCACATGAAAGCATCTCGACGCCTGTTCGGTCGCATTATCAGGTACGCCTTCCCCTTCACTTTTCCTTTCCAACGTAGTCAGCCCTCCATCTAAACATCAAGAGGCGACTGCATTGGTGGCAATCACGGTCAGTTCCTAATCCCTACATCTTCACATCAATTCAAAAAAGGGGATACAAATCCCGTGATTACACCTTTTGGCGATCACGGTGGGACAACTTGTGCCTATCACGCTTGTTCTTCCTTTTCCCTGCCGTCCCTATCGTGTAACAGGTGTGTTGTGTGGTTAGTTTTCCATTTTTGGTTCTCTTTCTTTGAGTTTCTTGGTGCTCTGCAATTCTGGGTGCGAAAGTGACAATAAAAACGTCGCGATCAGCATAGCGACACCTGCAACGTCGCGGTCAAGTTAGTACACAACCTCTGTCTTGTCCGTTTCTGTGTTCTGTGTGCTGTGAGGAAGGCGGCGTCGTCGTCGTCGCGATAAGTAATACGACAGGAGCAGCGTCGCCACCAGGTACGCACTTTGCCCGTACACTTTCTTGCGTTATTTAAAGATCTGTTGAGTCTGCAGAGAACGCGACACGGCGGTCGTCGCATTAGAGGAGGCGACAGAGGTATTGTCGCGATCAGGTCAGTGCCCTGGTCTTTTGAGTTTCCTTGCAAATTTGGGTTCATTTGTTACACACTCCATCCATAGTCCATCATATCATGCTTATTCCATGCTTTTGAGAGATTGATTAGTCTTGTATGTTATAGGATTGTGTGATTTTCCGTGCATAATTAGGATTTAATTGCTCTCTGTCCACTGTGAGAAGGAAAGCGACAGTCTGGTTGTCACGATCTGGGTCGCGACATCTACCTTGTCGTCTTCTGCCTCTGAGATCAATTAGTCCTAATTCTTGTTGTGTTAGTACTAGGTTAGAATTTTGCATGCACTCCGGTGCACATAGGGTTTGCATACATCTTTCCATATTCATAGTATAGGTTTCCTCCTCAGCGACGCTCGCTCTCTCGGCCACATACTCCTTGTGTCCGACTAGAGCACTCGCTTGAGGGCCTCCGTAAGTCCCCTCTGACCGTGGATTCCCACACGGTCGCCGGGCTGGTTGTACCTGTCGCCACCTAGGATCGAGTCTAAAGTTCATTTGGTAAGGTTGAGAGAACCCTAGCCATACCCGAAGCTGGAAGCCTTCTCCCATTTAGGAAATCCTTCCTCACTCAGAGAGAACTTGCTAAAAGTCAAACCACTAAAAGGCAAACTTGGATCAATTAAGAAAAGCCATCATCATTGCCAAACTGCTTGCTTTGGGTAAGACATTTTCTCTTTCCTTTTGTCTGCATAGGATTGCTTGTTTAGGTAACGGAGAGTCTGTCTAGGTTAGGGCATCCCTCAAGTCTGGAAAAGCTTTCCCCACCTTTCTGTGCTCACATGTCAAATATGGAGTCATACCTGAACGCGGTCTATGATGAGAAGCAGGACCCTGCCCTCTACAACTCCCAAGACTATGAGGACTCCCTTCCTCACGATCTCTTTGGGGAGTCGACCTCGCCCAGGGTCGCTGCTGTCCATACCTCTGAAGGTCGCCGTCACAACGAGGGCAGCCCGTCTCAGAACATCCATCCTCCCCAGTTGGATGATCAGGCCACTCAACTTCTGCGCTTAATTCCCCAGCTTGATCAGTCCTAGATCCAAACCCTCATGACGGCCCTCAAAGGAAAGGCCGCTTCCTCAACCTCACCCAAAGCGGGCACGTCACGCCCCGCAGCAGCTGCCTCCGGCCCCCATGTCGCCATGGGACAAGCCGACAACACCCCCATCCAGCCGCGGACCATCCGATTCACGCCCTTTGAGTTGGAGCACTACATGCCCCGTGAGTCGAGGCCCCGGTCTCCGCCGTATCAGTCATGTTACTCCCCTCATCATTCAGAGCCACGCGCCAGGCCTACCTCTTATGCCTCGTCCATGTACGCTCAGCCATCCGCCGCACCAGACATGATGTCCGAGTGGGCATCCATCAAGAAGGAGCTCCAAGAGCTCCGGAAGTAAGTCGACCCTAGGCAGCATCATGATGTGCACATGCCAAATTTCAATGGCCTATGGGTCCCCTCTCCATCCGAGCTTCCGAAGTACCGCAAATACAACGGCTCAGGCAATCCCTATACCCATATCAAAGACTTCATCTATGAGTCTGCCTCCTACCAGCATGATCGTCACCTCATGGCATATCTCTTCCGCCGATCGCTGGACGGGCACGCCCTAGATTGGTTCTACTCCCTGCTACCTGAGGACGCCGAAGACTTCGCTGTCGTGAAGGCCAAGTTCCTCAAACAATTCCAAGACAGGGTCGGGCCCGAATACTCCGTTACAGATCTCATGGCTAAGAAAATGAAGTCGGATGAGGATTTTTCCTCGTACGCCGATAGGTGGAGGCAAATGGCCACCAGAGTTCCAGGGTACCTTCCAGAGGGGGAGAAGGTGAAGATTATCATCGCCAATGCCATGCCTGCCTATAGAAACATCCTGGCGATGAATGACATCACCACCATGCATCAACTCTAAAGCCGGCCCGGTTTATCCAGACCCAGCTCAAAGATTCTCCCATCCACTCCATGTTCGAACCACAAAAGTCCCGGTTCCAAAGAAAGCCTCAGGGGCCGGTCACTGAGGGCGTCCAAGTGAACGAGCAAGTGAGCGCGTTCAACCCTGCCGGCCAGAGCCAAAATCGTCAACCTTATAATGCCAGGGGCAGAACCCCACCCATCCGCCACAAGGACAACCACCACGCCAATACAACCAAGTGCCACCTCCTGATGGCTCTCAGCAAAGGCGTCCCATGGGCCCTAGGAGAACTCAGTACCCGCCATTGCCGGAGACACTCTCCGACATATTCTTGGCCTTCCTCTCCACAGACGCCATTAGGCTCCCTCCTGAGAGACCCTTGAACCCCAGTGTGGATCAAACCCAGTACTGCGTCTTCCACCGGCAGCTTGGTCAAACCATTGACCAGTGCTTTACATTCAAAGATCTGGTGTATGACTTGCATGAGTAGCACAGGATAGATTGGACAGCCCTCCGGCAAGTGATCGGAGATATCAAGGAAAGGCAGAGGCAACAGTAGCAGCAGAGGCAGCAGCGCCAACCACCCCCTCAACAACAGCAGCAGCAACAACACCAGCAGCCATTGCAGGACCTTGGGATCGTCCATAACCCCCTACCAAACCATCCACCAGCTCCAAACCCACCACCACAACAGCCTGCCCAGGTAAACCCCATCGTCCACCACCCTCCTCCGCAAGCAAACTAGACGTACGATGATGAATTAGATGTTCAGCAGATGATGGCCATTAACCAATATCCTCTCCAATCCCAAACAATACAACTAGCCTACACGGCTCCCCAGTCAGTCCCTCCTGTAGTTTCCATGGCCAACGCCATCATACTGCCCATCGGTTCAGCATCCGTGCCAGTTGCTAGCTCACCCATCATCTTACCTTTCGCTCCACCTGTCTCCATCCCTCTACCCCCTATCATACCTACTCCCTCCCCCATCATCCTACCACCACCTTGGTCCGGACCAACCCTCCGCCGCCACATTATCCTCCACTAGACAGCCACCTACCAATCCAACCACACTGCGGAGCGGGCACGTCTTTCGCCGCCCGTACCCACCTATCTCCACCACTTCCACAAAACCCCAGCAGGTCCTGCAACTGCCACAGCAACAACAAGCTCAGCAGCAGACGCAAGATGAGGGGTTGATTGAGCCACTACCCGGAACCCACTATGATATCCTCAAGCACCTGGATCATGTGCCAGCCGAGATCTCCATTCTGGAGTTGATAAAGAGGTCTAAAGAGCACCAGGAAGCCCTGAGGAATTTCCTGCAGAAGGTAGTCGTAAATGAAGACATGTTGGCTGATAAGCTACCTAGTGCCCTAGCCATGGTGACTCGCGGGCCGGCAATCACTTTTGCAGAAAGCGAGCTAGCACCCCCAGAAGCCAGGAGGCTCCCACTCTGCATCACCCTAGTCATTAATCATGTAGCAGTGGGAGCGGCACTGGTCGATACGGGGGCATCCATAAATGTCTGCCCACTGAGCACTCTGAGGGCCTGCGACCTATCAGAAGGCATGCTAAGACCAACACCCACCACCATTGCCGCATATGATAACTCCAGGAGATCCTGTCACGGCATGGTAACTGTGCAAGCTGAACTGGGACCCCTCGCCGTCACAGTAGACTTCTACGTCCTAGATATTGATCCCATGTTCAAGGCCATCCTAGGGCGTCCATGGCTGGAAGCGCTCGGGGCTGTGCCATCTACCGCACACCAGTGTCTGAAGTTCCCCTTCCAAGGGCGAATTATCAAAGTCAAGAGCATAGCCACCACCCACTCCATAGATGCCCTCCACGATACCCACCTCCCAGCCGTGTGGCCAGCCAACAAACCCATTGTCTCAGTGCTAGACATCAACTACCCCTGGAGCTACACGTTCCAGTCCAAGCGAGAGGTCAACCTAGCCCGGGTCAATGCGGTCAAGAGAAAAGAGCCACTAAGCACAAGGGGGTGGAAAATTATGATCAAGCTGGGGTATGAGGAAGGCAAGGGTCTAGGGGCAGAGCTACAAGAATAATCAAACCCATCCCTGACGTTGTCATGAAGAGCCGATGGGGCCTAGGGTATAGGAAAAATCCAAACCATGGTCATCCAGCACATCCACTCTCAAGGCCGACCGAGAGCCACTCACCTAGACACTCTGGTGTCACTTTATCAGGGGGCCTACCCAACCGGGGTACAATACCTTGGTAGTCGAGGCGGAACTCCACAACACGAGGTGTATGGCCGGAACTTCTATCGGCACATGGCCCCGCTGCTGAACTATAGAGCCCTAGAAGCCCTCAGTCCAACCAGGAGGAGAAAGACAGTGAACCCAGAGGCTGAATGGTACAGATGGTTTGACATAGAGGACATCACCATTGCCTTCAGCCAACTGTTCTGGGAGGAAGAAAGGACATGGCCGCCAGCTGCGGCAGAGCTGTTAGATCCACCCACCACCATCACATCTAAGAGGCAGCTCATGAGCGATGCCTCAGACATACGAGAGCCAGACATCCCCTACGAAGAGGGGAAGACCATTGACGAGCTCTGGAAAGGCACCTTCCTAGCCATCCACCCATCCCTCCTGGATTCCCTCCTTCCCAGTCTAGTTCCATCCTCTCCTCCTTTGATGATCCAGCTGACTCCCCAGCTCCTCACGGCGGCGCACCGCCTCCTCACACCCGAGCTCCCACCGGCTGTCCTCTCTGCTCTTCAAGCTGATCTAGGTGACCATGAGGTCACCCTCTCCTGTTGCATGCTCTCCTCCGATCTCCAAAAAAAAACGTCCACTTTCAAATGCACGTTGAGGTCGAGGAGCCGGCATACGTTGTCACGCCCCTCCAATTTAGCAGCGGAATAAATCGGAGGGAGACGCGAACAACGAGTATGGTAACGACAATTGCACATACTTTCGTAAACATCAGAGCATCTAGTAAACAAGAATTAGAATAAACTCTTTATTTCATTATAAAATCACTAAGACTATTACAACCACTAATTCAGAGCCACACATAAGGCTCAATAAATCTAAAGTAATAACTACTAGACTCCAATTGTGCTAGGGTAACTTCGTAATTTGACTCCGGGTCACTCATCACTCTGGTCTTGTCCCATTGGTACGTATAACATCATTGTCCGACTTACCTGAGACACAATAACAAATAACGAAGGGTGAGCGATAACGCCCAGTAGGACTTAAATCTCATGAGTCAAGCATGCTTTAAGTAATTAATGCATTAAAGGCAGAGTAACTAATGATAGAGCGAGTCATGTAAAGTCGAGAAAGTAACAACACAAGTAGCATGGTTCAAATAGCAGATGAATCAAGTATAGCACGATGACTAAAGTCAAGTCACGATAGAAAACGATAACAATAATAGCAAGTAACGATATTGTCCAGAATAGCA
Organism: Colocasia esculenta; assembly: GCA_014218235.1. NCBI lineage: Eukaryota > Viridiplantae > Streptophyta > Magnoliopsida > Alismatales > Araceae > Colocasia > Colocasia esculenta. The sequence goes on along the minus strand of CM024755.1, from coordinate 99,166,190 downwards.
AGAGACATGTATAGCAAGAAGAGATGATAGTAGATGGTCATGTAAAGAGTAAATTGCACTTTGAATGTGATCAAGTCGCGATAGCACACAGTAACTCAAGATAGCGAGTATCAAGTAGAGCAAGTAGAGCGTATGGTGAGATAGCGTGTAACGAGATAGCATGTAACAAGGTAGCATGTAACGAGATAGCGTGTGACAAGATAGCGTGTATGGTTGCACAACGGTGCACTGGTAGAGTACGACAATAGTCACTTTGGGACAGTAGTCGTTTCACGATAGTACATTACGTCTGAACTCCTCAGACTAATGTATAATAGTTTGTGATAGCACAATAATATCATAGTACGTCTGAACTCCTCAGACTAAAAGGATAGTAGTTAGATGTCTAGCCAAGATAGTATAGTCAGAACCGGTGCAATGCAGAACACCGTCAATAGCCCCTGCAGGTATTTTCGGGTGGCTCTCTGCCCCCAGGACTAGATTGGAGCCCCTCGGACACTCTCCGTGCCGTGCACAGTATGCATTTGATACAGTAGAGTCACAAGACCCATATTATAGCGCTAGTCAGTCATGAAATAGTACAAACGATAGGAGCCACACAGCTCAAAGGGTAACAAGAGAGTGCTAGATGAATAGACGAGAGAGACGAGATAGTAGAGTGAACGTGAATATGAGTAGACGAGCGAGTATAGCATAGATGAGATCTTATGGTCATTGCACATGAAACGTCGAGTAACAAGAGATAGTAATAGTTGCACAACACGCGCGTACGGTGTTGGCAGTCAGGTGGAATACACTACCTTTCCGCTGGCCATATTATGCACAAGTCCATAGGTTCGGCGTGATTCAAGATAAGAGCGAGAGAACAATCTAAGGCCGTTTGGATCTTACTAATCCCTAGAGTGTATCATAAGTGTTATGGTACAACCGGCTCGTCGACCATGTGGGAATCCATGATCAGAGGAGACTGACGGAGGCCTTGTGCAAGGGTTCACTAGTCCGGCGAAAGGAATATCTGACGGAGAGTTCACCACAAGCCAAGTAAAGTGTGTATATATAAAAACAGGTGCTCGACGTTCTAGAGGAATTCTAGAACAGTGGAGCGTCGGGATCGGTGTTCCAAAACATCGCACGAATTGTAAACAAGTACTTCTTAAAATAAGGTAATTAATTGCATTAATTACCAGATATGTTATGTATCATATTCATGCCAATTAAGCCATATTTGGATGGTTCAACGTGTGTGCATGTGTCATGAAATCATGGATATGAAAGATCATGTGATTGACTTTTATTATATTAAAATGCAACCAATACTTACAACTTCATTTTTCTGTAATTAAGACCGTTAACATGATATGAAAGTTACGGTGGTACAGTGAGACTTGCACAAGACGGGTTTTCTGGCCCAAAAACTAAGATCGCGACGTGGCCTTGCAGGGATCGCGACGGGGTCGTCAGATCAGACAGGCAGAACGCGACAGGGGTACTGTCGCTACCAGAACGCGACAGAGGCACTATCGCGACCCGACCTCAGAACGCGACATATCGGGCCGTCGCGTTCACAGGGTCTGCGCCTGAGTCCGACCGGGATCTGACATGATCTTGGTTCAGACTTACCATGTTTTGACTTAGGGGCGATATTCATGAAATGCCTATATCTCTCTATATTCTGACCTTTAGACAAAACTCTCAACATAGAAAATGTCAAGGACATCTATTGGAATAACTTTTGTGTTGTGGGCTGGGTCTGAATCCATCTCTAATTGCATGCATACAGGAAGAACGTAAAAAAGCCCTAAACATGCATGACTTCGTTGCGACTTACATGTTAGGCTTGTAACATGAGATCTACTGATTTGGACAAAACGTTTAACATAAACAATGACCAAGACAACTAGTGGAAGAACTTTGATGTTGGGGTTTTAACCTAATTCGGTCTTGAACCTTGTGAAAAACATGAAGAACTTAAAGTTAAATGCAACCTGAAAACGCAGTATCCTGTATGACTCTATTGCGAAGTTTATAATCTCTAACTAATGATATTTAAATGATACACTTAACATAAAAGATGACCATGACAACTAGATAAAGAACTTTTATGTTGGAGGCTTGACCTACTTCGGCCTTTAAGCTTGTGCAAAACAGGAAGAACTTAAGGCTATCTGCAAACCCGAAAACACAGTATTATGCATGACTCTCTTACGGGGTTCATAACTCTCTAACTAGAAACTTTTAGACAAACTTTCAACATGAAAGTTGATCATGACTACAAGTAGAAGAACTTTTATGTTTATGATTTAGTCTAATTCGGTCTCAAATCATGTGCATAATAAGAAGAACGGGAAAAGCCCTAACTGTGCGCGACTTAGGGAGAACGACTAATACACAAAGTATACTCCATGAAAATTAGTAAACTCAGAAGCAAATGAAGCTAGACTCGAAGCTCTACAAGATGGTATTATTTTTCTTTAATCTTGACCCAAGAATGTCTACCTTTGAACGCAAAGAATTCCCTGCAGGTTCCTGGTTCGCTACAGGGCGAGGTGGAAGAAGACCACGTTTTTCCCCAGCCTTCTCCTCTCCTCCAGCGCCCCAAACATGCTGCACACGACCCCAACTTGATGTCCAACCTTCCCCAAATGTTTTGTGAAGAGTTCTTATAGTTTTAGGGTGCTTCTTCATGTCCTAATGGGACTAGGAAAGAGGGCTGCAAATTTCTGCATTCTAGTTTCCAAAATCTGAGATTTCTCTCATCCAAAGGAGGTAGCAAAGGTTTAGGAAACCACCTCTTAGAGTTGGGTCTGGTTTTGACTTACCTTGTATGACTAATTACCCTAATTTAAACCGTAATGTGCCCTTCACAATTATTGCATATTTACAGGTACGAATTTCTGAGTATTTTTATGTTCCAATTTTATTATTAGGCTAAAAGTGATCCATTGGCCCATTTTCATTAATGGGTCACTAATACATAATGTTATAAGTCTCTCCAACCTATTTATTTAATTTATGGTTGAGTTATTTTTCCGTGTTAACAATTTTCCGACTTAGTTTCCTAATTCGGTTAACCTGGTCACGTGTAATGTACACTTGGCCAATCGGATTTTTCGTTGCTCGAATCTCTTCATGAAACTCTTAAGAATAATGTTTGAGGTTGATTTATAATTTTTACGGAATTTTCTAATGTGTTTTCTCACGTACGATAGTGGTACGTAAGTTCTATCATTTCGATAATACGTAAGTTATTTATTTACTATTTTCATACTTGAATTTGTTCATGGGTCATAAGTTGTCCATTGATCCAATTCCTTTTATGGACTATCCCCACATATTGTTTGAAGTCTACCCATAATTTTTATTTCAATTGTTAATCCACTTGGCTCATGTAATAATGGATTCTCTAATTTATTCCTTATTTATAATAATAAGTCACAAAAATTCTAAATCATGGTCTGAATTATTTTTCTATGCCCAAATTTCTTAATGGGTCATTAGATAATAATTTTTAAGGTACAACTATTATTTTTATAGAATTTTTACATGAGTTTCTACTCATGCAATAATGACATGTATCTTTTAGCTAGTTTGGTTTTTATAAATTGACGAATTTTCTATTTATCTAAAATTTTTAATTAATGAAATTCCTGGGGTATTACATACGTCCTGCACTCTCCTGATCAGGGGCACCCCTCGGCTGGGGCTTCCCCTCCTGCTCCTTCATTAGGAGCCATTCTCTTCGAGGACACCATGTCCTCCCCCAGTCCTGTAGAGTCGTCTAGTCTAGGAGAGTCTAGGGTAGGTGAGTCTAGCGTTAAGATAGATAGGCCTTGGATAGAGAGTCAGGTTAGCCCGCCATCCACCAATTTCAAGCAGCATCCTAGGAAGCAGCGGAGACAAGCTATTCCCCGGAGATATCTTCGAGAGCTAGCTTGGCGGTGTCAAGCGCTGCTATTGGTAGAGGAGTTTACAAGGGAAGCGCTGGTGTTTGAAGAAGTTTTCGAGCAGGATGGGGTGTTCATAGACGACGGATTTGGCGTTTATGAGATAATGAATGATGAGGACCCGGTCGATGAAGAGGATAGCGAAGTAGATGACGCTGCCAAAAAATATGCCAGTGGAGTGAGAAGATTCGATGAGCCCACAACGGCAGTAGATGAACCTACTAAGGAAGTCAACCTTGGAACGGAAGAAGATCCCAGGGTTGTGATCATCTCAGCAAATCTCCCTCCCGATGAAGAAGAGGAACTGGTGCAAATCTTGAGGGAGTACAAGGATACATTCGCCTGTGGAGCACCGACTGGTACTGAAAGAAGGGGCAAAGGCAATCAAGCAGAAACTCAGAAGGTTCCCCCACTCATGGCCCTGAAGATGAAGGACGAAGTAGATAAATTACATAAAGCTAGATTCATCAGGGTAGTGCTCTATCCGAACTGGGTGGCCAATATAGTCCCTGTCATGAAGAAAGACGGCAAGGTCAGAATCTGCATCGACTTCAGGGATTTGAATAAGCATGTCCGAAGGACGTCTTCCCGCTTCCTCGTCTTGATGTGCTTATCGATAACACTGCTGGGTATGAAACCCTCTCATTCATGGATGGGTATTCAGGATATAACCAAATCCGTCTATCTCCTGAAGACCAAGAGAAAAGATCCTTCACCACGCCTTGGGGAACGTACTGCTATGTAGTCATGCCGTTTGGGTTAAAGAATGCCGGCGCTACTTATCAGAGGGCGATGATGGCCATCTTCCACGATATGATGCACGTTTATGTAGAGGTATACGTGGATGACATCTTGGTGAAGTCAAGAACTAGGAGATAACACCCCGAAATCCTAGCCAAGGTGTTGCAGAGGTCGAGAGAATATCAGCTGAGAATGAATCCGAAAAAATGAATGTTCGGGGTCTCATCAGAAAAGCTGTTAGGTTTCATAGTCAGCAAGCGGGGCATTGAGATCGATCCTAACAAGGCCAAGGCAATAGTAGAAATGCCTCCTCCAAAGAACATCTCACAATTAAGAGGGCTAATCGGGCATTTGCAATTCATCAGAAGATTTATCTCCCAGCATTCACAGAGATGTCGCCCATTTTATGATCTCTTGAAGGGAGGGGTTAAATTCGAATGGAATGACAAATGCCAAGAAGCCTTCGATGAGCTGAAAAGTTATCTCATGAATCCCCCAGTCTTACAGCCTCCTGTACCCGGAAAGTTGCAAATCCTGTATCTCTCAGTCATTGAGGAGCTGTCCTTGCACAACATGACGAGTCTGGGAAAGAAAGGGCAGCGTATTACCTCTCTAGGCTCTTCAACACCACTGAATCCAAGTTTACCACCGCGGACAAAACTTGTGCCGCACTCGTATGGGTAGTCCAAAAGCTCAAACATTACTTCCTAGCCCACGAGGTCAAGCTGATCTCAAGGATGGATCCACTCCGCTATCTGCTTGAAAAGCCCGTCCTTTCTGATCAGCTGGCACGCTGGCAGAGTTTCCTCTCCCAGTTTGACATATCCTTTGTGGTCTAAAAGGCCGTCAAGGGGTACGCCATCGCCGAGCATGTGGCCCATCTCCCACTCCCTCACAGTGACTCCCTCCGAGAGGAATTCCCCGATGAGGAACTCTCAGTCATAATCAAAGATCCCTTCTGGTCCCTTCACTTCGATGGTGCACTCAACTCTCAGGGACAGGGCATTGGAGCCGTGCTGCTTACCCCGGAAGGCATTACCATCCCCTTTGCATATCAACTCACCTTCCCCGCTACCAACAATATGTCACAGTATGAGGCTCTCCTTGCTGGTCTCAAACATGCTTACTTGCTGGGGGCATCACACCTCAGAATTATAGGAGACTCTCAGCTCGTCCTGTGGCAGGTGCTCTCAACTTACCGCACTTGTGACCCGAAGCTCAAGCCATATCAAGACCTGGTCATGTTGTTGGCAAGGCAGTTCCGTAAGCTCATCTACATCCATACTCCTCGTTCCCAAAACATCCTGGCCAAGCTTTGGCGTCGCTCGCCTCACCCTATCCTTCCCTGAGTCGCCGGACTGAGACAATCATTGTCCAGCCAACGCTTTGGCGTCGCCTCATCCCTATCCTTCCCTCTGAGTCGCCGGACTGAGACAATCATTGTCCAGCGTCTCGATGTTCCATCTACCCAGGACCCCTGGTTTAGTGACCTTAGGGCTACCTTAGAAGAGAGGGCTAGGAAGAGAGGAGCGCAGCAAGTCATGATAGCTGAGCTCGAGGAGATCCTAAATGAAGAGGAACTGCCATGGTACTTTGAGATAGAGCAATACTGCAGGATGGAACATATCTTGAAGGGGCAAGTGCAGAAGACCGTAGGGCCATCAGAAGAGCCGCCTTAAGGTACACCGTCATCGTCGGAGAAGTTCTGTACAGGCGAGCTATTAATGGAGTCCTCTTGAGGTGCCTTACCGATGACGAGGCTTGGAAAGTGGTAGAAGGGGCCCACGCTAGTGAATGCGGAGGGCACGTCAACAGTTAGATGCTAGCAAAGAAGATCATTAGGCAGGGCTATTACTAGCCAACCCTAGAGGAAGACTGTACCATCTACGTCCGTAGGTGTGTCAAGTGTCAACTTCATGCCGATAAGATCCATGCCCCTTCCTCCTCACTACACCTACTCTCCACACCATGGCCATTCTCCATGTGGGCTTTCGACATTGTCGGCCCTCTTGGTGATTCTAATGCTCAAACCAAACAAAAGTCATTTATCCTAACTGCGACTGAGTATTACACCAAGTGGGCAGAAGCTGAAGCCTTCACAGAAATTAAAACATCCACGGTGTGCCGCTTCATCATGACAAACATCATCTCGCGGTTCGGAGTGCCAAGCAGCATCGTCACGGACAATGGGCCACAATTCATCGCACAAGAGCTCCAGGACCTCTGTAAGAAATACAACATCACGCTGCATCATTCATGCCGTATTACCCACAAGGCAATGGCCAAGCTGAAGCAACTAACAAAACCTTCTTAAAATCTTAAAGAAAAACCTGTGAGTCGCATAAATTCGCCGACTGGCCGGAAAAGCTAATAGAGGCCCTATGGGCCTACCGTACCTCCGTCCGCACTCCACGGGGCAAACCCCGTACGCTCTCACTTATGGAATGGAGGCGGTAGTTCCATATGAGATCCTAATTCCTTCACTGAGAGTCCAACTAGACAAGGAACTTAATCTTGATGAACGTCGAGAGGCGTTACTAGTCCAGTTGGAACTCTTAGATGAAAGATGGCTTACGGCAGCAGCCGACCATGTGCTTTCATATCAAAGGCGAATCTCAAGGTCTTTTCAAAAGAAGGTAATTGAACGAAAATTCCAAGAGGGTGATATGGTCTTGAAACGCATTTTCATCAACCCGGAGGTCCTAGGTCCAAACTACAGCCTAATTGGGAGGGTCCGTACGTTGTGAGGGAAGTCTACCATGGGAACGCTTACCGCTTAGTCAATGCTGAGGGCGTCGAGCTGTCGCATCCGTGGAACGGGTTATACCTCAAACGTTTCTATCCTTAGGCCTATAGGTGTGAGGTCACAACACCTAGATTAGGGAGTAGCCCCGTGTTGGGAGTCCAAGATACCTCTCTAATCGCCAAGGGTCGCTCCAAGTTAGGATTAACACACACGCAGACGGCAAGCCCGGATAACTACACTTGGTAGATACTGCAACTATGCGGGCTCTACTTTAGCGATGCATCAGTCATTCTCTCCCAATTGGTCGAAGTGTAGGGGCAAAGGGTTTGTAAAGGCGAGGCCACCAACCTACAGCATACCCCGACGAGAGGAAGCCTCAAACAGGGATGGTCAAAATAACAAAGGGGCAAAGAAGCCAAGAAACAAAGAAAAGAAAAGAAAAAGAAGATCCATGATACAACAGGGGCATGGCAAAGAGTGGCAAAGTCCCCGCGGGACACTAATGAACCCGGTCGTACGCATGCCCCAAAGCAAGGCAAGTCCATAGCAAAAGACCATAAAGTCCCTCCACAATAGACCCAATCTCTGAAGGGTATGCTGTAGGAAGTAGCCGAACCCAACATCCCTATACCTACACAAGACTTTCCTAAAATGATCTTCCATTTCCCCCTATAAGACCGAATCACCTCTTGGGTAGGGCTTAATTAGTCATGACCTTCGACTAAGGGTAGTTTTCCGAGGCGTTGTCACCCCTTACGCACATCCTAACTTAGAAAGCCCTGTGGCGAGAACCGGAGGCGATTAAAACTCTAAACCAGTGGCTCGAACCGGTCTAAGTGTTGTGGCCAGAAGATGCGAGTACCTTCCGTCTCGCGTGTCTTATTTTAGGAAGGGCTAACGCCAGCTTTCGGCGCTAACAAAAACTCCAAAAAATCAGATATTTCCAAAACTCCAAAAAAAATCAAATATTTCCAAAACTCCAAAAAAATCAAATATTTCCAAAACTCCAAAAAAATTAGATATTTCCAAAACTCCAAAAAAATCAGATATTTCCAAAACTCCAAAAAAATCAGATATTTCTAAAACTCCAAAAAATAGATATTCCAAAAAAAAAAACCCTCAAAACATTAAATTCCAAGCCATTTGCATACATGCATTTCATTTGATTATTCGCATCTTTTGCCTATTTAATAAGGCTTAGCCCCTTGACTAATTATCAAGGTCTGTCACTCGTCGCATTTTAAGGCAAGAGGCTAAGCCTAAAAACATATCTAACTTGTCTTGTGGTTGTCTAAGTGTGTAGGACGGAAAAGAAAGCGGCACTCATATCTCGCTCATCACTCTCACTCAGTCGCAAACCACAAAAGGTTCCATTCCATTCATATCATGTACACCATCATGACAAAAAGAAAGGAGCAAAAGGTACAAACCCTCAACCACTCTCCCCCGTAGCCTCAGGCAGGCGGGGAGATGGAGGGGGCATCACCCTCGGCCCGGTCTCGCTCCCCTCTGGCGCTCTCTCGCGTCGTCGTCGCTCCTCCTCCTCATTCCTCCGCCGTCCGGAGGAACCCGTCAGGTAGTGCCCAACGGACCCGCTCGGGATACCGCTCCTGCTGGTCACCGATCTGCTGCGTCCGACCAAGGCTAGGACCCTCTCCAGACCCTTCATCTCGGATCGCAGCATGTCGCCGCGATGCCTCTCCTCCCCCAACTGGGTACGGAGGTCCCCGGCCTCGGCGCACAGTCGCGCCACCTCCTCCGCCTCCTAGCGCCAGCGTGCTGCCGCCTCTGCCTCCTGACGCCACCGCGACGTCTCCTCTACCTCCTGGCGCCACCGCGCCACCTCTGCTGCCTCGGGACGTAGGCGTAGCTCCGTCATCTCGCCTCCAGTGTGGTTGTTTGCCAAGGCGGTCCTCAGCTCCTGCTCCTGCAATATCAAACTCTTGTCAGAAATCACAAAAAGAAGCAAAGGCCCAGGGGCATCTAAATAAGTAACTTACCCGCTCCCGCACTGTGGGCGAGGGCGTCCTCCGCTCGGGCCGCCGCCGACGCTAGCTGGCCCTCCAAGACGGAGCGGCGGGATCCTCTCGGAAGAAGAGGCACCTCCCACCATCTGCTGGGCCCTGTCCAACTCTGCCCGCTGCAAAAGAAGCAACAGGGGTCAGTCAACCGAAACTAGAAGTAGAAGGGTAGGGTGCAAAATACTTACCAGTGGTCCACCACCACCTGAAGATCATCTCACTGTTGGATGGTGGAATGGAGGATACCCTCGAGCGAGGAGATCCACCCTCAGGGTCAAGCTGCAAACACAAGCCAAGTCAGTCACATAATTAACTAAGAACTCAAAAAGGACTGAAAGCAGTAGAAACTCACTGGTCACCGGGTCCCCTTGTACACCTGGTCCCCGTACCTCCGGGCATAAGCCCGAAAGTAGTCCTCATCGCTGGTAGCCTCGGGACCACCTCCTTCCCTCGCCGCTCCCACATCATCCAGCTGCTCCTGGACCCGGACTGCCCAGTCCGTGACCTGTTGGATTCCCCGGAAGCTGCGACCGGGCCTCTCCCATGACCTCTGTCGGGTCGGGAACACCACCACCGCCTGGTGGAGTCCCAGTGTCCACGCCACTAGCTGGTGGTGGAGCAGGACCACTGTGTTAAAACAGTGAAGCCAAATGTCCCTACCGAAGTAAGGACGGCCCCGCTCCACCCATGGCTGGGTGGCGTCGTCCTCCCCGACATAGGGAGTCCACTGAACCTGCACACCACGAGCAAAAGGATCTGTCAGTCAACTGTCAAAATAAGCAAGGGAAAGGAAAGAATGTAAGTACTTACATGTCCGAAGGGGATAGTGTCCAGTGCGTCGTGGATGAGGTCACCTGCCGCCACAGGGATCCCTCGTCTCTGCAGAAACCGCCAACGCTGCGTAGTAGCGGTACGGCGCCCGCTCGCCTCGGCATTCCCCGACCCATGGAAGGGAGATGGCAGTACGCCCACACCTGCAAAACAAAAACGGTCAGTGCCACAATCAATTAAGATAAGCAGGAAAAGTAGTAAAGGGTAAGGGTGAGAAGCATACCTGTAATAGTGGGAAGAAACCGGCCACCCCTGTCTCCCTACTAGAGGTGCCCAGGCTGTCGAAGAGGTGGGCCAGAAGGGCCACACCCCATGCATAGCTCCCCACCCGGTCAGGTCCTCTAGTAGAGGCAGACACCGGCAGCTCACCGGGTCTCTTCGGGTACCCAAGATCAACTTCCCGATCACAAGGATCAGGAAGCGCCTCAAATCGCGGTCCGTTTCCGCTCCCTCCTCCTCCGCCAGTGCTGCTCTGGCATCCGCTGTCAACCAGGCCATGTACTCCGCCTGGCCCTCTTCAGTCTGGTGGCGCGCGTCTGCCACCCCGAGGCTCGCCTGCAACCTCATCCTCAGCACCAAGGAGGATCTGTCTCACGACACCTCTAGCCCCAGAAGCCTCTCCACCATTTCTTTATAACTAGTATAAGTCACCCCGGTCACCGCCTGGCCATCTACCCTCAGGCCGGTGATCCGTACCACGTCCTCCAGTGTGGGTATCATGTGACCGCACGAAAGGAGGAACGCGTGGCACTCGGGGTCCCATCGCTCCTTCAATGCCTGGATGAGCGCCACGTCCGGCGTCAACTCATCCAACCTCAGAAAGGGGCCGAACCCCATCTCCTCCAGCCGGGTCCTCTAGAAATCCGGCAACCCCTGATAAATCGCCCGGACAACGGCCCACCCCAGCTGGGACCGTAGCTCGCTCTGCAAAGCAACCATAGAAAACACGAGGATCAGCAAGGAATCAACAGAACAACACTTTGTTAAGGTAGCGACAGGTATATTGTCGCCTTATGAAGGCGACACAAAGGAGTTGCCTTCCTTTTTGTGAAGGCGACGAATAGACTGTCACCTTCTGAAGGCGACGCTTACAGTGTCGCAACCTGTCTGGTAATGCGACAGCTACCTGTCGCGTTCACAGACTGGCCGAGAACGGAAAGTATCCATTTTCCGGCCGTTTCACCTTGGCCAAAAGGCCCTGCCGAGGTGCTCAGCACCCCACTCATCCACACATGGGGGGGGGGGGGGGGGGGGGGGGGGGGGCGGCCTAGGATTCGAAGCACCTACCTCTTGGGGCCGGCCTCCTCCTCGTTCGCGTTCGCCACGGGTTCCACCTCCATGGGAGCCGCCGGGGCCACCTCCTCCGCCGGGGCTACCTCCTTCGCCTCCATGGACGGCCCCTCGTCCGTTCGACGCCGGTGGATGGTCCTTTTGGACCCCCGCTTTCGCTGGTCCGCGACGTCGCCACCTTGGGCGCCATACCCTTCCATCGCTCCGGCCACCGGAAGGGTGTCTAGAAAGGGAGGGAGGGGAGAAATAGGAGAAATAGCAAGAAAGATAGAAGAGATGGAGAGGGAAAGGCGTCGGAGGTCGCGGTCGCCGGAGAGAAGGGAGAAGGGAAGGGAAAGAAGAGGGAAAGAGGAAGAAGGGCGCTGGGCCCCAAATTCAAACCGTTTCGGATTCTGTGATCGCGATGTCGTCGATGTCGCCTTCTATTTTAGGTAGCGACGACAACACTGTCGCCTTCTGAATCTTGTAGCGACCATGAACCTGTCGCGTTCTAGGTAGCGGTGTTTCGGCCGTCGCCTTCTCAGTTTCTTCACAAAACTCTTCAAAATCCACACTTTCATTCAAAATCTCAAATGCTTACATCAAATAAAAGCTGAAAATCAACATAAAGTGTCTGATACATCAAGCACACTCTCACCACATCAAGTCCCACCAAAGCCCAAAAGTACAATCAAGTCTCTCCCTCTGGCTCACGGTCCGCGAGCGGCCGAAGCTTCTCATGTTCTCGGAGGTACGCCTGGTACATCTCTCGCTCCTCTTGCAGTGTCGGTGGAAGTGCATGGGTAGCGCACACCCGCCACAAAGCCAACGTGCTCCGTACGGCTTGCTCGTCTTCTGGATTCCCCAAGCACTGCTTCTTCACGGGTGGCAAGTGTGATGGCGGAAGCACTCGAGTCCTCGGCTTTCCGATCTGCAGGTAGCACCGCTGCAGGTTGTAGAGTACGGTCGCCATGTTACCCACAAGTTGCAAATCCAGTCCGCATCCAAGTGGAAGCCGGATCTCCTTTCCGCGCAATGCCGCTATGTCCAAAGCAAAGTGCTCCACCGGTAAGGTACTGAAGTAAAGGCGCCACGCACTCCTTGTCTTCTTGTCCGCCGTCCTGCATGAAACCTTGTCGGAGAATTTGGTCGCGCCGCCGATAAAGTTCAATGGATGGCACCTAAAGATCCGACTGTCGGTGGTAGGATTGTCAATAAGCTTAAATTTATCCTCACACCTAACCAACACTCTAAGAGGATCATGGAGCCATAAAGGAAACCCCCTGTGGAGGCCGAGGTAAGACCCGAGTAAAGATATGCCAAGACGGCGTGAGAGAGTGAAAGTCCCCGCCATACCCCGTGGATACATACTTCCAGAAAAAGGAAAACAAGCTATAATTCCAGAAAAATATCCCCTACCAAAATTTGTAAAAGAAACCAAGATGCCCCAGAAAAAGGCCCCTGTAAAAGAAAAAGGTTACAGAAATCTCGTTCTAAAAACTCACCACAAAGAAAATAAGAACAACAAAACAATCTATATTCATTGTTGTTCTCATTGCAATAAACTAGGACACACTGTAAACACCTGCACAACAAGGCATTTAGTTTGGATCCCTAAAGGATATTTTCATGCATCTAACCATCAAGGACCCAAAGGATTTGGTACTACCTCGAGTATTTTTTTTTTTTTTGGCAGGTTAGCGTTGGAGCATCAAAAACCAAGGATGCTCAAGGTAGGAGTGACTGCAGACTCTTCATTCAAATCACATCTGAAGAATGAGTAGTCACAAAAAATGAATTGGTCTTTATTACTAACAATTATTTGCAAGTTCATTCAGGTGGAGTCTCTCATGCTCAGGGGAGCACAGATTAAGGGGGAGTCATCCTTATCAACTATCATTGTTGAACCCTCAATGGTAAGAATTCTCTCAAAGGGGGAGAGAAATCCATGGTAAGATCATTCCTTTTTGGTTAGTGACAAAAGGGGGAGAGTTTGTATGAATTTTCTGAAACCTCTATGCTTTATATATATTCTTGTCAGAAAATTCTCATAAATTTTGTCATCACCAAAAGGGGGAGATTGTTGAACCACTCTCTATTTGTTCTTGTATTTTGGTGATAATAAAATTTATGATGTAACTTAAATTGAATATTTTGTTTCATTTGTTGCATCAATTCATAGCAAAATGCTGAGTCTCACATTGATGCAATATGCGCACTAAAATGATAAAATCGATGTTTAATCAATGTACATCGATTTTAGTTTAAGTGCCAAATTTAATAAGCGCTACAACGATTTTTATTAATTGATTTTTTTAAGCGCTACAACGACTTCGCTAAGTGGCCATAACGATTTGTTAAGAAATCGATCTCAGAACGACTTCGCTAAGTGGCCATAACGATTTGTTAAGAAATCGATCTCAGAACGACTTTGCTAAGTGGCCATAACGATTTGTTAACAAATCGATCTCAGAACGATTCCTTTTATATCCACAACGATTTGCCCTCATATCAATTTCATTCTCATAACGATTTGATAAGTTTCACATCGATTTGGATCTCATAACGATTTGATAAGTTTTACATCGATTTAGATCTCAAAACGATTTCATAAGTGATCACATCGATTTCTTCAGGTGATCACAACGATTTCCTTGCATAACGATTTGATAAGTGAGCACAATGATTATTCTCACAACGATTTCTTTAGACCGTAACGATTTCTTAAGTGAACGCATCGACTTGCCTTCACAACGATTTGTAAGAAATCGTTCCCATAACGATTTCTTAGTGATCATAACGATTTCTTCAATGATCATAACGACTTGTCTTTCACATCGATTTGTTCATAAACTTGCAACGATTTACTTGTAAATGAACAACGATTGTATAAGTCATATTCACATAGATTTCTCTTGAATATTTTGAAAGTGTTTTTGGCGCTCATTGAAAAGTCAAATATTGTCTGACAGAAAAAGCTGCATGCATAATCTTGTCAGAAAATAATATGACCTACTATTTTCAGTATGTTAGCAGAAGCACAGTACTATACATCGTTTATCATAAACACTCTTTTATGCCAACACTTTCTTCTATGTATACAGACCTCGAAGACCATCAGAGTCTGATTAAGACAAATGAAGAGGAGATGAGCAACGGCTAGAACTCCAACGGATCTCTTCAACAGATCCATTCAAATTGCTCATATAAATGAAGAAGCTTAGCTGAAGAAAAGTAGGAGCCTTCCTAAAAATCCTTCAAGGAGTGTACAACTGTGAGAAGAACCTTCACGCCACAAACACTCAGAGAAAGAGAGAAGAGCTCGAGCCAAAAATCTACAGAAGCTTTCAAAGCAGAAGTCTTCATCGCCTTCAAGCCTTCTTCTCTTCCATTCTCCTGTGCTCATTGTAATCTTGGGGGAGAGTCTGTGACTGTGAGCTAAGTCCTGAGTGTTCATCTTGTAATAGCTCTCAGTCTGATTTTCTTTTCTAAGAAAGATTTCTGTCCAGCTGTAGGACTGTATACAGTGTGTAACCTAGCTAGAGGTTAGTGTCTAGCAGAACCTTGTTGGGGTTTGTACCAACAGGACCTAGCTGGGGGTTATGTCTAGCAGAACGCGCATGGGGTTTGTTCCAGGAGGTTTACTTCTGAACCTGTAAAAGAAGAGTTGTTTGCTTCTAAGCCTAGAAAAGAAGTGGGCTGCCTTCTTGCCCGGGAAAGAGAAGAAGACCTGGTGGGGTATCCAGGGTGTTGTAGTGTCCTTGAAGGGGACTGTACCTTCGGTTAGTGAAATCCCAAGAGTTTGCTTGGGACTAGACGTAGGACTTCCATGTGGGAAGGGCCGAACCAGGATAAATCTCCTGTGTCCTTTGTGTGATTGTTCTTTTGCTTCCGCACTGCCACTCTTCATCACACTAACACTAACAAACTTTTAAGTGTTCATGTTTTGATTTCAGATTTCAGAAAAAAACTATTCACCCCCCCCCTTCTAGGTTACCTTGCCGCCGTACATAAAGGGCCAATATGTCTTCTTCATGTTACACCACCAGAAATGTTTCTTTAAGTCTTGATATATCTTGACAGCTCCCGGATGGATAGTGTAATGTGACCGATGAGCTTCTTCTAGTATTTGCTTCTTGATTTTAGAATTATCCGGCACACACAACCTGTTCCAGAATCGAAGATTCCCATGTACATCATCATTAAAATTAGGTCTGGAAGCCAATTTCTCTCTGATTTCTATCAATATAGGGTCATTATCTTGTTGTTCTCTAATTTACTTTAACAAATCTGATTGTACTGTCAAGTTATCAACTACAACCCTTTCTTCTTATGGTTCGGCCTTCAAGCTCAATGTAGAAAATTTTTCCAACATCTTCCATTCCCTGACTTGCAATTGAAAAACCTTGGTTATAGGATTTCTGCTGAGAGCATCAGCTACATTATTACCTTTTCCTGGATGGTATTTAATCTTAAAATCATAGTCTTTGATATACTCCATCCATCTTATTTGCCTCATGTTCAACTCTTTCTGTGAAAATAAATACTTGAGACTCTTATGGTCAGAGTACACTATAAACTTATTATCATACAAGTAGTGTCTCCAAAGTTTAAGAGCAAAAATTACCGCGGCCAATTCCAAATCATGTATTGGGTAATTTTTCTCATGAGTCTTCAATTGTCTAGATGCATAAGCAATGACTCTACCTTCTTGCATCAATACACATCCCAGTCCAATGTTCGATGCATCAGTGTATACTTCAAATGTCTTTCCTTCCACCGACAAAGCTAACACTGGTGTAGATGATAGACACTCCTTCAGTAATTGGAATGCTTGCTCAAAATTCTCACTTCATTCAAATGTAGTTCCTTTTCTAGTTAATTGTGTGAGAGGTGAAGCAATCTTGGAAAAATCTTTAACAAATCGACGGTAATAGCTGGCCATTCGTAGAAAACTTCGAATTTCTGTAGGGTTCTTAGGTTGTTCCCATCTTTGTATAGTCCCAATCTTGGATGAATCTACTGATAATCCTCTCTAGAGATAATATGTCCTAAGAACATCACTTGCTTCAACCAAAACTCACATTTACTAAACTTCGCATACAGTTTATGATCTCGTAGAAATTGCAAAGTAATCTGTAAATGTACTTCATGTTCTTCTACACTCTTAGAGTAGATCAATATGTCATCAATAAACACAACCACAAACTGATCCAAATAAGATCTGAACACAACATTCATCAAACGCATAAATGCAGCAAGTGCATTAGTTAATCCAAACCGCATAACTACAAATTCGTAGTGCCCATATCTAGTCTGGAAAGCTGTTTTATGAATATCCTGCTCATGAATTCTTAATTGGTGATACCCAGATCTTAAATGAATCTTGGAGAAACACTGAGCTCCAGACAATTGATCAAATAGGTCATCAATTCTCGGAAGTGGGTATTTATTCTTAATGGTCAACTGATTCAATTGTCAATAGTCTATACATAACCGCATAGTACCATCTTTCTTCTTAACAAATAATACCGGAGCACCCTAAGGTGAGGTACTGGGTCTAATGAATCCCTTCTCTATTAATTCCAGTAGTTGCCTTTTTAATTCTTTCAATTCTTCCATTGACATTCTGTAGGGTGTTCTTGAGATTGGTGTTGTTCCTGGTACCAATTCAATTGAGAAATTTACCTCTCTACTGGGTGGTAAACCAGGTAACTCTTCAGGAAAAACATCAAGAAACTCCCTTACTACCGGAATATCTTACAATCCAGTAGTGTTCTGATTTATCAAAGTTAAAGAGGCCAAATATCCCTGACAATCTTTCTGTACCAATTTACATGCTTTGATTAATGAAATTATAGGTATTTTTCTTGTGCGAGGTTTATCAAAAGTTATGGAAATAACTTCCTTTCCTAGAAAGGTTACTTGTTTTAATTGGCAATCTAGATTTGCATGATGTTTAGATAGCCAATCAACCCCAAGGATTATATCATAATCCCACATTTCAAGGCATATCAGATCACCAGGCAAATTTTGTTCCTTGACTAAAATTTGACTATCAGGGTAATATTCCTTAAGTTTCTTACCCTCACTCAAAGGTGTTGCAACCTCTAATTGTGTAGGTAATGAAACTGATTGCACCTCCAACGATCTAGAAAACTCATAACTAAAAAAGAATGTGTAGCTCCTGAATCAAACAGCACATATGCGGGTTTTGAGTTTAATAGTAGTGTACCTTCTATCAGTCCGCCTTCTTGCGGAGATTCAGGTTCTACTTCCTGAATAGCTTGTAACCTTCCTTGCTTCACTCGGGGGTTCTGATTTTTGGTGCATTCTTGATCATGAGACAGTCCGGAATTCGGTGTTGTGTACTCCCACATCGGAGATAGGCACCCAACCTACGCCAACAGTTTACAGTCTTATGCCTGATGACCAAACTTTCTCCATATAAATTAACTCACTTATTTATATATTAATTTTGATGATTAACAAAACATTACTAATGAATTACTTGAGCCTTGAGGACAGGAAATAAAAGTAAAAGAAAGTTCAAGACAATCAGGTAAGACTCTCACTTCATAATTTTTCCCAAGTCATTGCATCGACTTCTTCATACTTCATATCGACTTCTATTGATAATCAGAACGATTCCTTTATAAGTTCATAACGATTTCATAAGTATTATGATCAATTTCCTTTCTGACCGAAAAGTCGTGATGTTTCAAACAAATCGATACCGCAACGATTTCTTTTGAAAGCGTAACGACTTGACCGTCGTAATGATTCTATATACACCGCAACGATTTCTTTGAAAGCGTAACGACTTGACCGTCGTAACGATTCTATAAGACATCGCAACGATTTCTTTTGAACTCGCAACGACTTTCTAGCCGTAACGACTTCTTTAGTTCTCGTAACAATTTCTTTAGAATTCACAACGACTTTCTAGCCGTAACGACTTCTTTAGTTCTCGTAACGATTTCTTTAGAATTCACAACAACTTTCTAGCCGTAACGACTTCTTTAGTTCTCGTAACGATTTCTTTAGAACTCACAACGACTTTCTAGCCGTAACGACTTCTTTAGTTCTCGTAACGATTTCTTTAGAACTCACAATGACTTTCTAGCCGTAACGACTTCTTTAGTTCTCGTAACGATTTCTTTAGAATTCACAATGACTTTCTAGTCGTAACGACTTCTTCAGTTCTCGTAACGATTTCTTTAGAACTCACAACAACTTTCTAGCTGTAACGATTTCTTAAGTTCTCGTAACGATTTCGTTAGACCTCGTAACGATTTTCTTGTCGAAACGATTTCTTTAGAACTCAGAACGATTTGCATCTCATAACGATTTGTTAAGAGTCTCATATCGATTTCTTCAGAAATACAACGATTTGTATTTCACAACGATTTCATAAATGCTTATAACGGTTTCATTGTTATATAACGATTTGCCTATCAACTTATAACTTTCATAAGTCATAAAGGCATCAGCTTGTTCATATCGATTTCATTATTATATCAACACTCTTTGATATACGTTGAATAGTCAAAGTCGTATCTCGTATGTTTGACTGCTATACATTCAATGCACTCTGAACGTATCTCTCATGCATTAGACGATATCTCCAGCATTGTGCTATTCTGTCTACATCTTTATTTGACAGAAAGGAGCTTTGCTAAAAACTAGCAATATCGTTTCCAAACTGTGACTAACGATCAACGACAGCCCTAGCTGTCTCCTATTTATTGTTGACATACTTGCAGATACCTGACAAGACTTATCTGTACAACGTTGGACACAAGATACAAGATATTAAAATGTTTCTGTGGCGTGTACTAAAGGATAAAAGACTGAAGATCAAAGCTTCCTTGCAGACCTGTCTAACGTACACCAGGATGAGAGACAACGGATCTTTAACGTTCAAATTTCAAGAAGAAGCTTAAATACAAGACTCAAGACTGAGAAGAAAAAGAACATACTTTTGAAGAATATTATTCTGAAAGAAAGCATCGCCAATCCTTCAAGTCTTCTGTGATTCAAACAAGAGCGAAGCACTCCATTCCAATCCATCTTAGCTCTTTAGCTCTCAGTGTTCAAGAAGAAATTCCTGTGAGAGCCAGTGTAGTCTTTGGAGAGAACCAGTGTTAAAATTCCTTCTCTCTCGAGGCTTTTTTGCTTCAGATTGTAGCTGTTTGAGCTAGTTCCTGAAGCTTGTTCTTATTCTTCTTTTATTGGTTGTGTTCCCTTCTGGGTGAAGGAAGACCTTGGTATCCAGGTGGTTGTTTCCCTTCAGGTTGAAGGAAGACCAGTTGAGGTTGGGTGTAAGGATCCGTGAGGGGGATAGTACCCTTGATAGTGAAATTCTGAGGTATTGCTCAGGCTGGACGTAGGTCTCCTGTGGAGAGGAGTTCCGAACCAGGATAAAATCCTTGTGTCTTGTGGTTGTGTTTTTTGTGTGTTTGCTGTCTCATTTCCTCTAACTCTAACCTTCATTAAGTTTTGTGTAATCCTTTTAGTGAACAGTATTAATCAAAGATCAAATTTTTAATAACCATTCACCCCCCCCCCCTCTGGGCTAGCTAGCTGGGCAACAATGCCCACTGAGATGGCAATGCTTACACACATCTTTGCCTCCAATTGGAGCTTTTCCTGCTTTCCTATTTGTTTGTTGAACTTTTGAGGTATTCCCCAACTCATACTTCCTCTTACGATCCGAAGAACCTTCTCTAGACCTTCCTCTAATCTTTTCCACGGTATCATTAGCAGCCTCCAGTGCTAAAGCTCTCTTAACCATTTCTAAATATGTAGTAATCAAATGAGGGGTTAGCTGCATAATGAAATTGGAACGCAGTCCGTTCATAAACCTCTTGCCTTTCAGTTTCTCTGTAGCTATAAGGTCTGGAGCATATTTTGACAATCGAGCAAATTATGCCTCATATTCTGACACCGACATCCTGAGTTGCTTCAAACTAGCAAACTCATTGGCTTTTCTCTCCTGAACTACCTCGGAGAAGTACTGATCATTAAATAATTCCACAAACTCTTCCCAACTAACCTGGTTTGGGTCCTCTAAGGTAGACTCCACTATTTCCCACCACGCTCGGGCATCCCGATCTAACTGAAATGTTGCCAAACGAATTTTTTCCTCTTCTATACATTTGATCACTTTAAAGATCCTCTTAATATATTTTAACCAGTTCTCTGCCTCATCCGGATCCGTACTACCCGCAAATCTCGGAGGGTCCAAACATCAAAAATCCTTAAATAAACTTGTTTCGTTGTGACTGTTATTCTTGGCTACAGTTCTCATTACTCGAGTCAGATCATGCATCGAACTTTCCATTTTCTTCCAATTGGCATCACCTCCTTCCATGATTAAATTGAGAGAATATCTGAGACATCCAATAATACATACATTAATTCCATAATCAAACCATGCTCACATTCATTATATACAAACTTTAAATTTCACATAACACATCACTAATTAGGCAAAATATTAACATTACATTATACTAGCACCTTTGTTCCATAAATTGAAAATATACACAACATTCTTCCTACTAGACCGACATATTTACAATATCATCAACATCCTCTAACCTCTCACTTCACATAAAATGTGTGGTTTATATGTACAACCACTTAACCAAAAAGAGAGGTTTACAAAAATGGGTTTTCCCCTTCCATACTAACTTCAGGTTTGCCACACAGACTCTACAGACGGTGGCTGCTGTTCTCCTCCCGGACCATGGTATAGCTCCCGTGCCGCTTCAGTTAGCACATCCCAATATCCTTCCACTTGGTGAAGCAACATGTCCTGTCCTAACATCAAGCCGTCCAAATTGTTCATGATTTGGGTCATAGTATTCAGAGAAGCACGTGGATTTCCTTCCAGAAATGCTACTACAGTCATGTTCAGTACCTCCTCCTTGACCTACATGTGTACTTCCCTTTGGGTTTGGGCATATAATTCTATATCCTGGTGAAGCATCTCCATTGCTGCACCAATCGTTCTTGGGCATTCATGTCCATGTTGTAACAAACAACAAGTTAAATGCCTATGTAATTACAAAATCATTATGGCCTTCATAACAAATCCCAAGTTTCTACCCCAACTCACTGGTTATTCCCTAGGTTTATCGACCTAAGGCTCTCATACAAAATTATCTGTCATGTCCTAATAAAAGTCTATTTATCGGAAATGACAGAATATAGCATAAGAAAAAGAACTAATGTTTCTCATTCATTAACAACATAACGGAAGTGTCATTACATAGCCTTCCTCATTATAGTCTATGTGAGGAGCAGACAAGAGAAAACCTATTCTATTACACTTGATATTCACAATACTAAAGAAAAGTAAAATAATTTGCTTCTTGTTGTTGGATAGACCACTCAGCACACTCCCCATTAAAAATTTGGTTCATCTGGATCACCTGAAAAGATAGAATTATGTGAGCTAACTAGCTCAGTAGGATTCAATTCTTACAATCAAAGAATCAAGATACCCAAAGATCAGGGTAAGGAACTTAAATGTTCTTAACTCTGAGTGCTAAAGGTGATTGCATAAATGTGACAACTAGACAAATAATATAGAACAGAAGTATTGAACTACGAACACATGATAAAAAATTCATGATAACATTCATGTTCTAATTCAAATACATATTGACGCATGAAAAGATGACATGAGGACTAATCAAACTTATATTGATGCAATGCCAAGCATTCACAAATCCTTTCTTGTTCTGTACGAACAGTAAACGAATTCGAGTGCTCCTCCCAGGACTGGACCAGTCCTATTTGCACAGGCATGTAACTCAATGAGCCCAAAGACTCCCAAATTATCATCATATCTCACTCTTGTAAGGTTCTGAACAAGGGTACAAGTATTCAATATGTCATACTTAACATGGATTGATGAGTCAATGTCCCTTGAAATGGAAGATGGTAGTTCTATAAAAGTCATATGTATTTGGGGATTTCAAGGTAATCCAAAGTAAATTATGGAAGGTAATTGTGTGATCCCTCTTATAGTTAATGCAGTAGAAACCAAAGAGTGTGAGGGACACAACTTTCTAGGCCAACAGTATAGTGAAACAACAGGAGATTGCACAAGGAATGGTGCTGGAAAACTGGGAAAAACAACATGTGTCGACAGCCAGGAAGTGGCTGTCGATAGGTGCAGGCCTCCAGAACCAGATTTCTGGAGCCTGGACAGTATCTGTCGATAGGCCTGGTCTGCCTGTCGATAGGAAAGACCCATCCGACAGATGAGAGCCATTTATCGACAACTACTGCTTTTCCAGAAACTCTGGGTTCTGGGAACTTGAGGTATGTCGACAGATGCATTCCATCTATTGACAGTCGCAAGACTAGCTTCTGGAAATGGAGATACACACCTCTAAAGACTCTCCTATATGTTCCTACGGATTTATACATGATTAACACATCCAAGAGGGCTTAATTACATCTCCACACACTACTCTATATGATGAAATCAAATAGAATAATAGGGACAAACTGAAACATATACACCTACAACAAAGTGATGGTCAGAACATAACCATTCCGAGACATGTTCTCATGCAACTACGAAGAAGATTTCAATGATATAATTGGGGTATCATGAACACTACTTAAAAATATGATGATAAGGAATGGAAACACCATTCTATAATTGGGGTATCATGAACACTACTTAAAAATATGATGATAAGGAATGGAAACACCATTCTAATGATGTTTCCAGAATCATTGGCAAGAATAATTGTGGTCCAACGTTTAAGCATGGACTTCTCAACATGGTAGAAGGACAAGAACAAGAATAATGAGGATAATAAGAAGGAATCCTACATGGAAGTAACGAGCTCTTCTTTTCCTCAACATGAAGATTAGCTGTAGCAGGAAGGGACAGGTGCAGAAGGTGAAGTAGTAGTGCGGCAACCACAACAGGGCAGCAGTTGCAGCTCCTCTCGTAGTGATAGCAGCTCAGCAACAACAATAGAAGAAGGAGGCAACTCCATAGTAATAGCCCAACAACAGCAGAAAGGGCAACAAGAACAAATGGTGGAAAGGTGTGTACGAGGGGTGATGGGGTGTTTTTATAACCTAGCAGCCTCCCCATGCACGATGACACATCGACCATCAGGTGTCACAGTAAAAACCATTTGGTTTTTACTGTAACAGGTAGCCCATGCAACCTCCCCATGTTTACACGTAGGTAAAAAACATGTATAGTTTTAACTCCCCAATGACATGGGCTTATGTAGCCCATGCTACGTAAGCAGGAAAAATCCCCAAAAACATTACCATAAATGGGCAATAAATACACTGGCCCATTTAACCTTAGGTTTAGGTCTCCAAATGGTATCCATTCATATTAAAATTTCTACCATAGGCTATTGGAATGGTTTTACTAATTATGATGATTTTAGTTCAATTTTTATAATATTTTTTTTTACCCAGCAAAAATTGCCTGGAAAATAGTTGCATCGGCTTAATCTCGAAATCCGTACGTCAACAAATCTGGATATTTACATTTTGATATTACCACATTTTTTTGGAAATTGTGATGTTTTTGGATTTCATTTTCGTTACAATTTTTCGGTGTTGCCCTATTAGAGCGCACACCTCTAAGTAAAGACGGAATACACTTCCTAGTCGATACCGTACCTGCCGGTGTGTGCACAGACAAAGGGACTTCTAACTCCTCTGCCTCTACGCTAGACTCTACTACTAACTGCTTGGCAAACCACTTGCAAACGAATGAGTGTGTGGCACCCGTATCAAACAATACCCGAGCATACACACCCATGACTAGAATCATACCTTCCGTAACGTTCTTAGCCTGCTCCGCATCCTCTCATGCTAGCACAAACACTCGAGCTTGGGCTCGAGGCCTTCCTTGTCTCCCTGTCACTGGCGTTGCTGCTGCTGCCAATTCAGGCTGGCACTCCTCACTGCACACCCTGCTGAAGTTGGGACAATCCCTAATCTGGTGCTTGGTCCTGCCGCACTTGAGACACTTCCCTGCCAATTTCCAACACTCGGTGCCACCGTGTGCTCTACCACAATGAGGACATGCCTTCTTGTCGCTGGGCTTGAAGCTGGGGGACTGCGGTGTAACCGCCTGCTCACTCGATGCCGCTGAACGCTGCGGTGATTGGTACACGGCCTTCTTCCTGTCCTACCTCTGGAAAGGTGGCACATACCTCTTCTGTGCTGCCCTCTTCTCTCCCAGATTCTGGTCCATCTCGCTCTCCTAACTACACGCTGCGTTGAGAGCCTTGTCCAAGGTGCGGTGGTCAAAAGCCACAAGCCTCGACCTCAGGATGTTTGAGACCCATCACAAACTTCTTATCCTTCTTGCACTCATCAACAATTATATGGGGATCATATTAGAGAGCTCGGCAAACCTGGCCTCATACTCCAGAACCGCTATGGAGCCCTGAGTAAGATAGAGAAACTCCTACTCCATCTTGTCCTGGATGTGCTCGGGGATGAACTTGGCCCGAAAAAGCATCATGAACTCAGCCCAAGTCACCTCTATGGCACCATCCTCATACCTGGTGCAAAGTACGGAGGCCCACCATATATCGGCTCTCTCCTACAAAATACAACTCATAAGCACCAATCTAAACAAAACCCTAACTTAACACAAGTACATAAACTTTAAGTACCTGAAGCATGTAGGTGGCAAGGCTAACTTTATCTTCCTCAGCACACACCTGCTGCTCGTCGAGCTCGAGATCTTCTCAACTTCCCTCATCTAGCTCTTTCCTAAGAGTGGCTAACTCTCCCCCTTAAAAGAAGGTGGAGCCATCCTCTTGAACCTCTCCATGATGGAAGGACCACCATGGCCTTGCTCATGAGGAACTGGAGCTAGAGCCTGAGCGCGGAGACAACAAGCAACATATAAGCAACACATAACAATCATGCATTCACAAGATCTTCTCAACTTCCCTCATCTAGCTCTTTCCTAAGAGTGGCTAACTCTCCCCCTTTAAAAGAAGGTGGAGCCATCCTCTTGAACCTCTCCATGATGGAAGGACCACCATGGCCTTGCTCGTAGGAACTGGAGCTAGAGCCTGAGCCGGAGACAACAAGCAACATATAAGCAACACATAACAATCATGCATTTCACAAAAATAGACTACTCCTATTTACCAACTCTAACCTGAGCCTGTAGTGCCTCTTGAGTCTGCGCATGGGTCTGCATTGCCCTAACCAGGCCTTGCATAAACACGCCATAGTCCACAGGTGGTGGTGGAGGAAGTACTGTGGGACCCTGGGGTGCTGTGGCCTGCTGCTCACCCCTCTCCTCATGCCTCTGCTCATCCTCCCTAGCCTGAGCACCATGCCTACCACAGCTTGCATTAGCCTGTAAACAATTTAATCAAGTTAGAATCTAAATTATTTAGTCCTAACCATTTTCTTAACTATCTTTAATAATCCATTATTAGATATTTTTCCTACATATATGGACAATTCTATAAAGATTTTGCAATATTGTAAAGATGATGGCATATTCATGCACTATCTCAACTGTTTCTCTGATACCAATCTCTGTACGCCCTCCTTATACCGGTACGATTATACCAATCCACATCGATATAAGGGCGTCATACAATGGGACATTTACCCAACACTACACAATAGACTGAGATGTACATAATAACAAAAGGTACAACGGAAATAAAAAGAAATCTTATTCCATCATCATTCACATAATCCACAGTCTAATAGTGAAAGTAAAGAAAGAACAATTGTCCACATTATACATGTCCATATGAAATACATTGTCCATAACACTGTTTACATACTATGAAAAGAAAAGAGTAAACTATGCAGCACTCCACAAGTAGCTACTCCTCTCCCTCGGAGTCGCTCCTCACTAAGTACGGGGACCCCTGTCTCACCTGTATATCAAAGCAAGTATGAGTCTTCTAAAAGAAGACTCAGCAAGCAATCTAAGGAACATCCTTACACACATCCCACACAGCTATTCTTATAATCCATACGAGAAAAACACATGGTACATGCTTCATTTCAATTTAACAATAAACATGAACAACCTACAATGCCTTTCTACAACATAATATATAACATGAATCATGGTTTTAATTCTATTTATATCATTTTACACTTATACACAATTGATCATAGGAATATGCACATAATAACCAGCAAACCTAGCATGATATATAATCAATTTCACATGCTTTTATAACACTTATTCCCTCTTAAGCTGTTGTTTTAACATAATTGTATCACATTCACATATTTTTCACATCATTTCACATGCTATCACATTCACATAACACTTGCACATTTTCACATTTCACATATTCACATTTTCGCATATTCACATTTAACTTAATTCCTGGACACTAGTTTCGACCACCATAAAGAAGGACACACATTCACATAATACGTACTCGTCACCTAGGCAACACAGTGACGAATCTTGGTAACTGCGCGACCGAGAGAACCCTCTCCACCCTAACCAGTGGGACTTGTCCACCTCCAGGATTTCATCCTAATGCCATAGGATATCACATACACAATGAGCCTTCCTATAGGGACTTTACTACACTACAGCTCCACAGCCTTCTATGGTAGTAGTGTCATGTCGGCACAATTTACATTATCACTTTAATCAAGTCTCAATTCTTATATACCACACTTTAACTCATTAACATGTCCTTTAAACAATTAACATGCTTCAGTTTACATAACATAATATACTATGTTTCATAGTGGCCAATTTAACCATAACAGTGCTTAATCATGCTGCAATTCACTATTTTTTACATGGTTTAACTCACATACACTTAATCATGGTTTTATACCCTCGTTCAAGCAAACATAACCCACAGTTGTCAAATAGTGTCATGTT
Source organism: Colocasia esculenta (assembly GCA_014218235.1). Taxonomy (NCBI): domain Eukaryota; kingdom Viridiplantae; phylum Streptophyta; class Magnoliopsida; order Alismatales; family Araceae; genus Colocasia; species Colocasia esculenta. The sequence goes on along the minus strand of CM024755.1, from coordinate 99,138,731 downwards.
TTTATCATAGAATTCTTACAGTTAATACGTCACATGTCTAATTTTTCATATTTTTCACAATAGAAAAACTAATTTTAAAAATTTTAACATAGAATTCTAATAATTTCAATGAATACTTACTTACATGGTAGATAGTAGAGCAATCGATTATATAAGTTCAAACATGAGAACAGTAATCCTAATATCATACAAATTTTCTGTGACATTATCATGTAGTAAAACTAATTTTTCAGAATTAAATATAGTCATAACATGCATAATCCTCCACAACAGGAATTATATTAATTACAATCATGCACAGAAATTCGACCAAACCTCATGATATGACCTACTGACCATACCTAACCACCATAAATTTTACGCTATATAGACACCATAAGTCGAAAAATCGCAGCACATAGATCAAGTTCACATTTCTGAAAAACCTGAAGAACTTGGCGGAAAGGGCCTTGCCGTCAAGGTGTGTTAACGACACATGATGTTGCCGCCAACTCAGGATCTTGATGGCAACAAGGTTGCCGTCAACCTCTTGTCTGCAGAAGTGCAGACCGAACTCACAAAAGAAGAGAATTGGGGGTTCTATGACTCAAATAAAAATTCGTAAAATTCCTAGAACTTAGCGGACATGTCTAGGGATGTAAACCCTTGATTACTTGCCTGGAATAAATCTAAGAAACCGATCTTGTCGAAGAAGCCTTCCTCAGCCAAGCCAAGAAGTACAAAATCCCTCCCCTCCGAATTTGGTCTGTTTGCGGTGTAGATGGATCTCCAGAGTCGGGGAAGATTCAACAATCCAAGGAGCACCTCCCAGTCGATGTAGATCGCCGGAAAAGCCCACACACACGGATCAAGCTTTGGAATGCACTGGTTTTTTCACAAGACCCTAGTTTTTCTCATAACACCCAAAAAGACCTAATCTCACTGAAACTAGGTGTTTTATAGCGTTAATGGGTCAGGGTATGCGTTACATTAGGTTTCCTACTATTGGAGGGTAGTTTCCTAAACAAGAACTGGAGAAGACGCTGCCGTTTTCAGATCTAGAATCACAACATAACTAGAGAAGTAAACGTCCACATTGCTGCCGTTAACAAGAAGTCAGTGTCCATCGATCTGGACGTCAACATGAAATCAATGGCACACTGGTTGCCGTCAACCTGCCCTTAACGTCAAGGGATGTTGATGTTAACTGGGATTTCGGGCAGATAACAAAAATATCTATAAACATACATACACACATTAAGTACATACAATATACACAACATTATTTAAATACAATATGCACAGAATTAAATAAAGACAACATGTACATAAATAAACATATATATACATATGCACATAAGTAAATAAATAATTATAATATGCAACAAATCAAATAAGCATAATATGACAAAATTCGAGGGCCTTACAGATATATTTAGTCGTTCCTTGACAATCTGAACTTTTGGACAGTTGCTTCGATTAAGTCGGGTCTAACCCATTGGTTTTCTCCAACCTCCTCCCAACAAAGATGTGTTCTACAACTCCTACCATATAAAGCTTCGAACGGTGCCATTTTGATACTTGCCTGGTAGCTATTGTTATATGCAAACTCCATAAGATATAGCTAGTCATCCCACCATCCTCTAAAATCAAGCACAAGGGCACGAAGCATGTCCTCCACAATTTGATTGGTCCTTTCAGTTTGTCCATTCGTCTGAGGATGAAAGGCAGTGCTAAAGTTCAATTTGGTGCCCATCGCTGCTTACAAATCCTTCCAGAAGTGTGAGGTGAATCTTGGGTCTCGATCCGATATTATATTAAATGGAACCCCATGTAGTCTAACTACTTCTTTAACATAAAGCGTGGCCAACACATCCATTGACAATGTGCTCTTAATCGACAAGAAATGAGCTGACTTAGTCAATTGATCTACTATTACCCATATTGCATCCATACCCCCTCTAGTCTTGGGCAATCCCATGATAAAGTCCATCCCGATGCTATCCCACTTCCATTCCGGAATTTCTAGTGGTAGCAATCCACCGGCCGTTCGGAAATGCTCAGCCTTGACTTTCATGCATGTTAAATAGTATGCCACATGGTCGGCTACATCCCTCTTCATGTTCGGCCACCAATACGACTTTTTCAAGTCTTGGTACATCTTTGTCGAGTCAGTATGAATTGTGTACTTTGACTAATGAGCTTCATTTAACAACCTCTTCTTGAGTTCCCCATGATCAGGGACACATGTTCTGCCTCAGAATAGTAATCTCCCATCAGCTGCCAGGGATAAATCCGATCTTTGTTCTAGCTTTTCTCTAACCTCCACTAAGAATGGATCATCTCCTTGATTTCATCTAGTAGCTCGGACTGTATTTGGATATTAGAAATCAACACTTGTTTCTCCTTCTTTCCCATGTCTAAGTTTAGGCTTGCAAATTGTTCCAGTAACTTCCATTCACCCAACATCATACTAGCTAGCATAGCTCTTGGTTTTCTACTTAGAGCATCTGCCACTACATTGGCTTTTCCTGGGTGATATTGAATGGAAAAGTCAAAGTCTTTGAGGTACTCTAACAACCTTCTTTGTCTCATGTTCAGCTCCTTCTGTGAGAATAAATATTTCAAACTCTTGTGGTCAGAAAAGACTTTAAATTGCTCCCCATAAATGTAGTGCCTCCATATTTTCAAGGCGAACACTACGGCTGCTAACTCCAGGTCATGTACAGGGTAATTTACCTTGTGGGGCTTCAATTGTCTTGAGGCATAAGCTATTACCTTTCCTTGTTGTATTAGGACATAACCTAAACCTGTTCCGGACGCATATGAATAGATTTGAAATCCTCCCTCTTCAGTGGGTAGGGCGAGGACAGGAGCATTAGTCAGACACTTCTTCAAACTATTAAAAGCTCTCTTCACATTCATCGTCCACATAAATGGATTTTCCTTCCGGTCAACTTAGTCAAGGTACTGCAATCTTTGAGAATCCTTTATAAATCTTCTATATACCCTGCCCAATCCTAGAAGCTTTTTATCTCTGTGACGCTTGTCAGTCTTCCCCACTTCATACAACCTCAACTTTTGATTGATCAACAGCGATACCATCCTTGATTACCACATGCCCAAAAGGATAACCTCCTCAAGCCAAAATTCATATTTACTCAACTTGGCATACAATTTACATTCTCCCTCAGAATTTGCAATCCAATCCTCAAGTGTTCCTCATGCTCTTCTTTTGTTTTGGAATAGCAGTATATCATCAATGACACTACCACAAATTTATCAAGGATAGGCGATAAATACTATTCATCAGCTGCATAAAACTGCATGAGCATTTGTTAGTCCAAAAGGCATAACAATGAATGCATAATGCTCGTACCTGATTCAGAAGGCTGTCTTGTGTATATCTTCTCCTTTGATCCTCAATTGGTGACAGCCAGATCCGAGATCTATCTTAGAGAAATATTAGCTCCAGACAGTTGATCAATAATTCATCGATCCTTGGCAAGGAATATTTGTCTTGATGGTTAACTGGTTCAATGCCTATAGTCTATACACAACCTCATCGCCCATCCTTCTTCATGACAAGAGGACAGTGCATCCCATGGTGATGTGCTTGGTCGAATAATCCTTTCTCTAGCAGTTCCATCACTTCTCTTTTACTCCTTCAGTTCTGCGGGGGCATTCTATATGGTCGCTAGATCTGGTGGCACTCCAAGAATCAAGTCAATGGTAAAATCCACCTCTCGCTCAGAGGGATTCCTGGCAAGTCTTCGAGGAATACATTAGCGTACTCACTGACAATATGGATGTCCTCAATCTTGACTTCCTTCTTTGTAGTGACAACAGCAGCTAGAAAGGCTATACAACCTTTCCTCATCGTCCTCTTGGCTTGTAGTGCACAAATTAGGGACAATTTTCTGCGGTTCCTATCTCTCGAGAACACTAGCTTTGGGTGTTGACTAAATGTCACCCGACTCCTCTTACAGTTGACACTAGCCCCATGTTCAGACACACTCTGCTCCTAGGATCACATCATAACCCTCCATGTCCATGCATATTAAGTTTGCAGGTAGATTTTGAGTTTCATCAACACTTCGCTAGATGGAAGTGTTTCTAAGTTTAGTGCCTGGACCAATAGGGGTTGACACAACTATCCCAGATTTCATTGGAATGGGTTTACAGATAAGGTATCACAAAGTTTGGGATATGAAAGAATGAGTAGCTCCCGTATCAAATAGAACAAATGCAGAACGGGATAAATAGTAAGTGTACCTTCAACCACGCCACCTTCCTCCGATGTAGTTGGTTCTTATACTGCTGCAGCCTTCCCTAGCGCTTTGGCCTCCTTGCGTTGCCTATGTTTTGATTCATCATGCATGGACAGTTAGAGATCTATGACTTGACTTCCCATCGTAAGCACCTTCCCAGTGCCTTCTAGCAGTCCTCGGACTTGTGACTATTCCTGTCATAATTTTTGCATGGTTCTTTAATTGTGGGGGCTGTTGATTACCCCATCCTTGAACTTCTTCAACTGTGGTTTCTAGCTTGGCCCATCAGCCTCTGTTGTCTCTACCACAGCTGGTGACCTCCTTGATACAGTTCCCTGTTCTCTCTTGATCATGATGTTCTTGATGTTCTCCGCTACAGCTAGAGAATCCTCCAATAACAGTGCCTTCCTCACCATCTCCGAATATGTCTGCAGATCCATTGGTCTGAGTTGTGTGATGTACTAGGGCCTCAGACCGCTCATGAACCTCTTGGCCTTCAACCGCTCGGTTTGGACCAAGTGTGGGGCATAACGGGCCAGTTTAGAGAACTGGGCCTCGTACTCATCTACGAACAGACTCCATTGCTTTAAATTGGTGAACTCTGCCACCTTCCGTTCTTGTACCCTATCAGAGAAGTACTTGTTGTTAAAGTACTCCTTAAACTATTCCCAGGTTGCCTGGGCATCTCCTAGCGTAGCTTCAATGGATTCCCACCAGGTACGCACTTCTCACTCTAGATGATAAGTAGCTAGAGTAACCTTGTTCTCGTCAGTGCAACCCATCACACGGAATGCACGTTCAACTTCCTTGAGCCAGTGCTCGGCTTCGTCCGGGTCAGTGCTACCCCCAAACCTAGGTGGGTTCATGCTCTGGATGTTTCGGTGGAATCTCCCTGATCCTACTCTACCCTGAGGTGCTTGCAGTAATGCCCAGGTCAAGTAGTGATCGTCCTCTGCAGGTCTCTCTTTCACGTGCATGGCCATTGCAGTCCTTCAAATTAACCACTTATGTTTATTAGATATAACTTCACCACAACTTAATTCTATCTAAATGTCTTAGCCCGTGTTTCTACCCCAATCTCCCCGTTGGTTTTGACAATTTGACACCTGGGGTTTAGTTTTGACTAAGCCTAAAAATTCCCTGTTTTTCCTAGAACTTAAGGGAAAGCCTAGGCTCTGATGCCAACTGTCACGCCCCAACATTTAGCAGCGGAAAATAAATGTCGAGAGTGTGAGCGATACAAGTGGCATATCAGAGTCGAGTAATCAGAGTACACCTACGTATAACACAAGATATGAGACAATAAGATTGTCACAGCTCATCACTCGTCCCTAGCCCCTTCATTTTCCAGTTCTTCATATTCATCTCCTGAAATATTAAGGAAAGCAGGTGTGAAACACACTAGTGCCCAATAGGTTTACATCTCATGGTGCTGGCATGCTTTACGTAATTACCATGTTAATAGTGGCAAAACTATCATGCAATGCTAATGACAATAGTGATAGTGACAAATCCAAGCTATAACATGTACGAGTATCACAATTCTCATGTAGGACGAAACGATTATCAATGAGATAGATGACAATATGATCACTTGACATATAGAGGAGTTCAATAGCATGTAGCATATACACTAGATATCTCAGGTTGAATTTCATAGAATTCCAATGAACAATGACATGTAGGATTCAATAACAATGGCATGTACAATAGATTTGGTCATTTCACATATAACAATTCAATCAATCAATCAATCATTCAATAACAATTTGGATATTACTCAAATCAATCTTGCATTTAATTAGGTGATTACCAGAGACCTCATTGGATCGTATACTCTCGCAATTTATAAGTATTTCGGGTGCTCCTCCTAGGACCAGACTGGGCCCTATTTGCACAAGCATAGTTGTCAACCGAAGAGTTCCAATAGTTTCTGGTAATTCCATTCATTCATTTATGGCCAACATGAATTTTCAAGTAATGGATAATGACAAACTAATGATCATGATAATGATGATAGAGAACAATGCAAGGGGACATGATCCAGATTAATTTCAGCAACGTAACAGCTTAATATCATTATTTCAATCTTTACATTTAGTGGCTTGGTTTCAATGTTATCAAATCACTCTCATGAGAAAAAGATAAGAAGAGACGTGCATTCTATCTTCATGGTACTTCCTTGGTACAACCAACTCGGTCTTCATGAGGGAAGCCATGAAGTATGGAGAATTACGGAGGTCTTAAGAAAAAGGTCGCTAGTCTATCGATACGGAATGACCGACAGAGAACTTCCAATTCCCTAAGAAAGGGCTGCCTATATGTGCAAAGTGACATATAGAGAGTGTCTCAATCCACAATCCACCGATTAAAACATTATGAAAAACAATTAACAAACATGTATGCAATGCAAACTATTTCATGGTTGCAATACTTTTAACATTTATCACTTCTCAATTAGGGACAGGTCAGATCATGAATCATAACATATATCCATCACATGATCACACGGTAGATGACATTAAATCAACCATTACACTTAGAATAGATATTCAAAGTCTTATGATTTCATGTAGGTTAATGACTTTTAGGCCAATACATAGCTATATGACATGATGTAACACAATAACCTGCATAAACAAGACTAAACAGCTCATTAAAATAGTCTCAGGTCGACCCTAAAATCGTGTCGGAACCAGTTGACGCACTTCACGAAGCCGTACACAGAGATAACACAATTAGGTAACAAGCATCTAAATCGCGATGTACTTACCTGTCGCGTTTAAATCGCGATGGGAATCGCCGACACGTTCATGCTACCTCTCTTTGAATCGTGACGGGTCTAATCATCGCATACAAGAGATAATTTTAAAAATTGAATATAAAAATTACAGAAAATCTTTGGGCAGTAAAACGAGTCAAATCACAGCGGCCTATGCTTCGCGTTCATGACCGGCACTGAAAACCATGCAGCGCACAATTTTATGCACTGTGGTTGACCGGTCAAACATCAAATTGCAACATAATACCCTGTCACCTTTTACTAAATTGCGGCGTACCAGTACGTTGCGTTCATGCATGAGGAATCACGACTAAATCTAACAACATTTAGACAAAACTATTATTAAAAAAATCAACCTCGATTTGCGTGAAATGCATGAAGAACGCAAAAAATCCCTAGACCTGCGCGACTTAGGGAAACGCTTAATACTCAAGATGTACTCAATGAAATTCGATGAAATCACTTGCATATGAAAGTAGACTTGATGCCTACACATTGACATAGGATTTATTTAGATTTGGCCTGAGATCACTTACCTTTTGGGTTGAAGAAGTCCCATCCTCTAGAAATGCCCTCGTTCCGACCGCTTAGAGGAGAACGCTTAACACAATATCTACTAAATGAAAAATAGGCAAACCAGTGCCATTAGAAGCTAGACTCGACCCTCTTTCCAGGGGTATAAGTCTTCCACAGTTTGGTTAAGGTTTGGCTTACCTTAGGTTGACTCAAAGAAGAGCACTCTGCACAAGTCGTTGCGGACACAGTAGGGATGAAGAGCTCCATCTTGGGGCATTTCTGTCCACTTCTTGTGCTCAAGAACAGCTAACCAAGACCCAACACTAGGTAAACTCGTCCCCTGGGGTTTCATGAAAAGTATTAAGCATCTAGGTTTTTAGAAGTCCCATGGGTGTAGGAAAGAAAGGTTGCAGTTTTGGTCTTTCACCTTCCTTGTTTGATGATTCTCACCCATCAGGGGTGTGAGAGCTTGAGGAAACTCTCTAGTATGGCTAGGCATGAAAATTGGTTGCTATGTGGGAGTAATTGCCCAGGTTTTACCCTAATTGTCTCTTTCTAATTTCATGTTAATTAGGTTAGGAATTTCTGGTTTTTTCTTACTCCATTCTATTCTTAGGCAAACATGATTCATGGCCCAATTCTGATAATGGGTCATCATTACATGATGTGGAAGTCTCTCCCACATGTTTATCTAATTTATGATCGTGTATATTTCCGTGTTAATGGTTTTCTAACTTAGTTTCCTAATTTAGATAATTAGTCACATTGTGACGTACACTAGGCCAATCAGATTTTTTGTTGCATGAATTTTTTCGGGGAACACTTAGGAATAATGTTTGGGGTTGATTTATAATTTTATGGAATTTTCCTATGTGTTCTTGCAGGTACGATGGTGGTGCATATGTTCTACCATTCTGATAATACGAAAATTAATTATTTCCATTTATTTACAATTTTTAAATCACTGAATTTTTTTGGGTGCTACACGTCGCACTTCAAAGGATTGTACATAGGCAAAACATGACTCTTTGCAAAAATTCTAAATCGCGATAGTCTGGTCCATCGCCTTCATATCGCGACGGGTCGATATGTCGCTACGACATTCAAAACGTGATGGGGTTGTGCGTCGCCTTTATAACACGATAGTGAACAGGTTGCCATGACTCAAAATCGTGATGGCTCGATACATCGCATTCAAGAGATGGTTTCAAAATTTGAATATAACATGCACAAAAACCAAGGGCGAGAAAACAGTCAAATTGCGACGGTAGATGCTGTCGTGTTCAAGACAGGTACTAAAACCCATGCGACACATAGTTTCATGTGTTAGGGTTGACTGGTTAAATAGAGAAACGTGACAGGGTGTTCGGTCTCCTTTAACTTAAATGCGACGGGGATGTACATCGTGTTCATGTAATGAGAAACGCGACGTCTGGAGTGGTCGCGGTCTTGGATCTCGCTCGAAAACAAAGAAAACTGTGTAGTTCCTCATGATTGACTTATAACTCGAAATACAGAGGACTTTGGACAAAACTTTGAACATGAAACATGTCAAGGATGAGGAGTAGAAGAGCACTATGGTTTTGGTTTGACCCAATTTGACATTGATTTGCGTGAAACATAGTAAGAACACGAAAAGCCTGATTCCTATGGGACTCTTGGAAAATGCTTAATCTGACTAGCATGCTTCATGAAAATTGGGGAAAATAGATGCATATGACACTAGACTCGATGCTTTTTCCATTGGTATGTGCTACGTTTAGTTTAAGCCCAAGAACACCTACCTTTGGTTGGATATAAAAACAACCTTCTATAGATTGTTGCAGAACGCAAGTAGAGGAAGATGGCTTCGATTGGGGGCGATCTCCTCCTTCTATGGTGCTCCAGAGTCCTCCTCACGACCCCAACTAATGGTAAACTCATCCTCAAGGGTCTTAGGAAGAGTGTTTAAGTGTTTAGGGTTGTTTAGTAGTCCTATTACAACTAGGACACAAGGGTTGCAGTTTTTAGCTTGATCCCTTCCTCTCTTTTTTTTGAGTCAAAATGGTCCTCAGAGCCTGAAACTAGGAGAGTGCACCCTCCCCCAGAAGGAGATAGTGTACCCACTCCACCAGTGAGAGCAACTTGGGCCATAATATATAATAAATTAAGCAATACATCATCTAAGGGGCATACCCCTGTCAAACCATTCTTACATGCAGAAGACCAGATTTATCAATGACAACAGGCCCCTTACATGAGTGTGGTAAATTATGAACCCCCCAGAAAACATCATTATACCTTGAGTTAACCGCATAATTAGCAAGGGAATCGGCAACTTGGTTGGTTTCCCAGTAAACATGGGACAACGACAAGGAGTCTCATCTAATCACATTTCTAACTTCCCTCCACCATCTATAAGAGCTCCATGAAACAGACTTATCATGCCTGATGGAGTTCACCATGACTTGAGAATCCGAGTAAACAATGGATAGCCGATAGCTAAGAGATGACGCCAGTTGAAGGTCATCACAAAGGGCTCTGATTTCTGCAATCATGCTATTTCCAACTCCATAAAAATGAGCAAGAGCCACATGAATATTGCCCTGTGTGTCCCAGACAGAGCCACCACCGCCACATTCCCCAGGATTCCATTTGCAAGCTCCGTCAACATTAAGACTGAAATTACTTATAGGAGGAATCCATCTGATAAGTTTCAATTTCTTGGGAGGACAAAGGGGAGCAAAGCCAAAGTCATGAAGAATCTGCAACTCATAAGGCGTAGGAGCAGCCTTAAACTGAACTTTAGAGAGCGAGAATAAAATCTTGGACTTGATATTATTGATGATCACCATAGCAGAGATAGACTTAGATTCAAACCTATTCAAACACCTCCCCTTCTATATTTCCCACTGCATAAGAATCAGACAGTAGAGAGAAACAAAGCTATTGGGGAACGGATATTGGAGTGCAGGATGAAGCTCCACACTCTAGCAGTAATCTGGCTGTGAATGTTGACCCTGGAGGTAATGAGCGGCTGGAACCAGCTCCAAAGAATAACAACATTATCACTATGAATGAACATGTGGTTCAAATCTTCAAGTTGTGGAGACGTACAGCAAGAATAGCGAGAAACCATAGGAATACCACTCTCCGAAATTCTGCCATCCACAGGAATAGCCTTGTTCAGAATTTTCCAAGAGAATAAGGATGCCCTACGATAGAAATAGTTGTGCCAAATCTTTGAAATAGCCGGTCTCTGAACCCCAACTGGCCTGACCAAGTTATAAGCAGATTGAGTAGAGAAAGAGACACTATTAGAAGCTGTCCAGACACACTTATCTTCATCTACAAATAACACCAGACCTTGCAGCAAGGATCCGGGAATGATGGATCTTAGAGGATGAGTAACATCGGAAACCACCTAATGCAGGGTGTCACGACCCGCCAATTAGCAGTGGAATAAATCAGGGAGACGTGAGCAAAGTGCATAGTAATGTAAATTGCACCACCGTTAAGTGATTCAGAGCATCTAATGAACAATAATTGGAATAAACTCTTCATTTCATTAAAATTTCACTAAGGCTATTACAACCACTAATTCAGAGCCAACATATAGGGCTCATTGACATCATTACGTTGGAAAAGAAATCTAAGTAGTATTTACTAGACTCCATTGTACTAGGATAACTTCATCATTTGACACCAGGTCGCTCATCACTTTGGTCCTATCCCATCGGTGTGTGTAACGTCATCGTCCGACCTAACTGAGACACAACAAGAAGTAATGAAGGGTGAGCGATAACGCTCAGTAGGACTTAAATCTCAATAGCCAAGCATGATTTAAATGATTAATATATTAAAGAACATAGTAACTAATGGTAGAGCGAGTCATGTAAAGTTGGGAAAGTAATAGCACAATGAATATGATCAAGTCACGATAGAAAGTGATATCCAAAACGATAGCAAGTAACATCATTGTCAAGCAATAGCAAGTAACATGTCTAGCAAGGGGAGAGAGAGTAGTTGGCCATATAGAGAGTAAATTGCACTTTGATTAACTTTCATCAATCGAAATAGTAATTGCACTTTGGTTATGCGTAGATAGCCGAGAGAGAGTATAGCACTTTGTTTGTCAATAGACAACAAGAGAATATAGCTCTTTGTTTTGATTGTCTTAGATTAATCTTGGTAGTATGGCATTTGGATGTAATGCCGACATCCTGATCATTGAACTCCCGCGGGCAAATAGCACTTTTCGGGCGCACCTCCCAGGACCAGATCGGGCCCTATATTGCCTGGCAATATTGGTTATGTTTATTATATTAAACAATCAATAGATGGCCAAATAGAGTACCAAGAATAGATGAGAGTAATTGAATAAATAGACGAGAGTGTAGAGCGAACTGGAATGGGTGAGGAAATAGAGGATAGATGAAAAACTAAAGGTCAATGCGCATAACACAATGTTAAACAGATGATAGTAACAATTGCACAACACACGTGATTGGTGCTGGCAGTCGGGTAGAATTTACTAACCAACCATTGGCTATGCTATGCACATAGTCTAGAGGTCCTACGTGAACTCATGGTAAGAGAGAGAGAGAGCATTCTAAGGCCGTTTAGATCTTACTAATCCCTAAAGGGTATCATAGGTATTGAGGGTACAACCACCTCGTCGACCATGTGGGAATCCATGGACAGAGGAAACTTACGGAGGCCTTGAACAAGGATTCACTAGTCCGGCAGAAGGAATATTCGATGGAGAGTTTGTCCAAGTTAAAAAAAATGTATATATAGAAACAAAGTGCTTGACGTTCCAGAGGAATTCTAGAACAGTGGAGAGTCGGTAACGGTATTCCAAAACATCGCAAGAAACGAAGACAAGTCCATTTAAAATAGGGCAATGTAATATACATTATTGAAGTAAATTACCAGATATATTATGAGATATTTTCATGTCAAGCCAAGTGATAATGGATGGTTACACATGCGTGCATGTGATAACGAGAATCGTAGATATGAAAAGATCAAGTGTATGGATTTTAATTAATCAATACATGTTCATATTATAGCATCTTCTTTTGCTGCGCTTAAGATTGTTAACAGGAGGTATAGTCACTGTAGAAAGACAAGAGCGCCAAAAATCTAGGGTTTATGCACAAAAGTCCAGAAGGCGACGTACTCCTGTAAGGAACGCGATAGGGTACATCAAGAATGCGATAGGGTCTTTCACAAATGTGATGGGTCTGTTAGGACAGGCGGCCAGAACACGCTGTCAGGGCCTATCGCGTTCAGAACATGACAGTTTCTGGTCGCGATCAGCCCCTTGGAACGCGTCCTATCAGGCCATCGCGTTCTTAGGTCCAATGCCTGAACTCGAAAAGGAAATAGCTTGCCTTGGATTGCGGTCTAGGTTTCTCAAGCTTTGATATAGGGTAGTTTAAAAATTGAGATCTCGGTGTACAGATGATAAAAAATCGTGAAACTAGTTTTAAACGAATCTAGACATGCGAGAGTATACACAGTGAATAGGATTTTGAAAATAATCATGGTTTGGACAGGCTTTGATCAAGTTCTTTCACGAAGAACACAAGACATGATGCAATGATAAAAAAAAGATTTAATTCGAGTGATATACTCAATAAAAATTGGGGAAAACGATGGCAAATGATTTCTGACATCGAGCAGTGTGTACAGTAAAAATTGCATAGCATGAGATCAAGTGTACAAGGTGATCTGGGATCAACATGAAGGTTCGGGGTCATGATGATAACAGAAATTCAAAATTGAATATCTGAAGATAGGGTCGATGAAAATTAGGGCAAATAGAGGACTTCTGCTCCTAATGTCAAGAACATCCTATAGACGAGAATAATCAGGTTTTGCTTGTGAGAATCCCTACCTTTGGGTCGATTTGACTTCTAGGGCTTAGAACTCGAAGAACAGTTGGTAGATCTTGAGCAAGCCTTTCCCCCTCGATTTCTCCCTTCCTTTGGCCTCTCCTCCACTTCCAGCACGCAATAGGGTCGGCCATGAAGAAGTTGGGGTGTATTTAAGCATCTAGTGTTTCTAATTCCTACTACAACTCCAACTTCTATTAAATTCCGAATTTTCCTATTTCTTCCAACCTTCCAAGCTTTCCTCCTCCTAATTGGGTTAGGCTGGGTTCCAATTTCGTGGCTAGCTAATTAGGGTAGGGTTAGGAGTCCAATTACACCATATTTTAGCTATATTAATGATTTACTTGCTCTTTTCAATTTAGGAAACATTAAGATTACGAATTTAGGATATTTTTCTCTTATTCCATATTTCATAACTCCTATTTTGGCCGAATAACTATCTCATGGTCCATAAGTAAAACCCACAACATATTATTATTATTTTTGGCTTATCGATTTTAATTTATGGATATTGCGCCTATTTTAATTTGGGAATTAATGAAATTACAATTTGATATATTTCTTTTATTATACGGCCCAATGACTGTTTTATGAACCATCCATTAAAGCCCATCACTTAATGGATTTTAACTTATGGGAATTTCCCCTTTTAATTAGGGAATAATAGAGTTACAGATTTTATTGTATTTTTCTTACTTGAATTTATTAATGGGCTATGAGGGGTCCATTGGTCCAAATTCTTATGATGGACTATCAATACATATTGTTTGGAGTCTACCTATAATTTTATTTAAATATTAGAATCAGTTATGTATATGTGTTAATGGGTTTTGCAACTCATTCCTTAATTATGATAATAAGTCACAAAATGCCTTAATCTTGACCAATCAGATTTTCCTTTGCACACATTTCTTTGTGGGCCAATAGGAAATATTATTTAGAGTTCGGCCATGATTTTTATGAAATTTTTCGATTTGTTTTTGTACATACGATAATGGCACATACGTTTTACTATTTCGAAAATAGTGAAATTATCATTTCCATTTTATTTCAGAATTTTAATTTACTGATTTTTCTGAGGTGCTACACAGGGAGGCACCACCACCCTCATAGGGTCCCTGGATAATGCTACTAAGAGGATTTTCACCAATCCATGTGTCATGCAAAATATCAATGTTGTTACCATTGCCATGGATCCATCTAGTATTTTCTTTGAGGATCCGCTCAGCTTCCATACAAACAGTCCTAGGCAACCTAGGAAGGTTAGATAGTTTACCCAGCGGGTAGCGCCTTCTTGCATAAGAGGCCCATAAGGAAGAACCATGTAGGATATTCCATAATTGCTTGACTACTAAAGAAATCTGAACATGCCACAGGCTATGAACACCCAGACCACCTTCATGTTTAGGATGTTGAATAGAAGACCAGGCCACCCAATGACGATGGTGGGCACCATCTGTGCCATTCCAGAAGAACATTGCAGAAACCTTTTCAATATAGGAGATGATGGATTTTGAAATATAGGAAGCAACAGCTAGATAGACTAGGAGGGAAGAAATGACAAAGTTGATCAGCGTGACCCTGCCTGCGTGAGAGAGTAACTTAGATTTCCAGCTATGAAGTCTGCCATTCACATTATCTATAAGGGGTTTATAATCCACAGTGAGCACCCTCCCAGATTTCAACAGGACACCCAGATAAGTGAGAGGGCCACGTTGCCTTATGTAACCAGTGACCTCCTTGATTCTATTAATAGCATGGGCCGAAGCCTTATCAGAAATCTTAAAGCAACTCTTGCCAAGATTAATATGCTGACCTGAGGACTGGGCATACTTCTGTAAAAACAACATCAATCTTCTAACATTATTAATACCCCCATTCAAGAAAATAAGGGTATCATCAACATACAAAAGGTATGTTGGGGGAGGACAACCCCTAGGGCCAGCATAAGGGAGGAGATAACCAGTAGAAACCATGTGCTTGAGGCCTCTACTGAGAGCTTCTTCCATGATGATAAACAAAGGAGGAGCAATGGGATCACCTTGTCTTAAACCCCTGGTGGATTTAAAGTAACCAGCAGGAGAACCATTAAAGAGAACAGAGAACCAGCAATTTGAGATCATCATGCCAGTGTAAGAAATAAATCTGGAAGAGAAGCCAAACTTCTTGAGGACTGCAAATAGAAAGTCCCATTCCACACTGTCATAAGCTTTCTTGATATCCAACTTAAATATAACATTGTTGCCTCTAGTCTTACGTCCAATATCCTTGACAATTTGTCTAGCCAAGCATACATTATCCAGAATATACCTACCTTTAACAAATGCACCTTGCTCCTCAGAAATGATCGCTGGGAGGATATTAATAAGTCTATCACAGAATATCTTGGAAACTATTTTATAATAGAAGTTACACAGACTAACCAGTCTGAAGTCATTGAAAGATGCAGGTTGATCCTTCTTGGGGACATGAGCAATGTAAGATGAAGTAACACCTCTAGGAAAAAGAAAACCATGGAAAAATCCAGTGACCACAGCATAGACATCTTCATGAACAATCTCCCAGCAAGAAGTAAAGAAAATCTCAGTAAAACCTTCCGACCCTGGAGCACTGCTGCCATTCAAACTCCACACCGCACGTTTAACTTCTTCTTTATCCGGAGGTGCACACAAAGTAAGGTTTTGATCATCAGAGATAAGCGAGGGAATAACATTAAGAAGGGATTCATCAATATCATGATCTGTAGAGTGTTGCCCAGCTAGCAAGCCCACAGGGGGGGTGAATGGGTTTCTAAAATTCTTCTTAGAATAAAACCCGTCAATAAAAATGCTTAACAGAAAAACACTAAGATCGATAGTCAGTGTTAGTGATAATGAAGACACACATGCAAACATACAAACACAGGAGAATTTTATCCTGGTTCGGACCTCCTATCCCGAGGAGTCATACATCCAGTCCCCAAGCAACAACTTGGGATTTCACTAACCAAGGGTACTGTCCCCCATAAGGACTCTTACACATCCAACAGCAGCTGGCCTTCTCTTCTAAACCCGAAGAGGAACAAACACAACACCTGATGCAACATGTCTCCCTTCTTCAATGAGGGGAACAACAACAACCTGTATCCTACAGGTCTTCTCTTCACACACGAAGAGGTACACACAAGAATGTGATTAAAGGTGAATGACCCCTGGACCAAGCTTATAGAAGTTTGCTTCATCTGAGGCAGAGTCTGAGAGAGATAAATTTTCAACACAAAAATCTCTCAGAACAACAACTAGCTCTCAAAGGACTAAGCAAGAAAGGCTGAGAGCTAAGTGCTAAAAGGATGGTGGAATGAAGTGAATAAGCTCTTCTTTCTGATGCTCGCAAATTGTTGGTGAGTTGTGTGTGTAGCTCTATCTCTGAAAAAAACTCTTGCTTCATGGAGTCATCAGTCTTCTATATATCTTCTCTTGAGAATATATTCGTTGAGTTAACCGTTGTCTCTTTGTTTGAAGCACGTTAGACTGTATGGTCCAAGGAGTGGAACAGGTAAGCTCGCAGTCATAAATGCTCAGAGAGACACCCACGCAAAGAGAAGAATCATCTTGATATCTTTTACTTCTAGTTGTCCAACATTGTAAGATATGGTACTGGTAAAGACCTGCACACAATAAATACTAAACACCCAGACAGCTAGACTATCTCTATGCTTGTCAGTCAATGTTAGAAGACATGCTATTAGAATGTACACCAAAATAGAAATGCCATTCTGTCATGTTAAAAAGTGTTTGGTATTGAAACACAGGTGTAGAATGCGCCTGGTTATGCGACATGCAGAGAGGTGTACGATCACAATAAATGCAAGATATAGTTTTATATGCGGGAAGACTTTGAACTCCGCAATGTTTTGAAAATATGTTTGAATATCATAGAGAATAGTTATTTTCAAATTTATCTGAGAAGATAATAATAAATAATGTATGATAATTCATTCAAACCAAAATTGATGTGAAGAGAGTTGTTGAATACGTGAAATTGATCTCATAATCATAATCCATGCATAAATGAAATTCATGGTGAAATGAAATCGATGTTCTATTTATGAAATTGTTGTACGAACAAATCATTGTTCAAGCAAAATGTTATTCAAGTACAAGCAAATCGTTGTACAGGAAAGTCGTTGTTTGAACAAAAATAAATCGTTGTTTGAACACAGGCAAATCGTTGTTTGCGACCAAATTGTTGTTTAAGTATAAGCAAATCATTGTTTGCAATCAAATCGTTGTTCAAGTATAAGCAAATCATTGTTTGCAATCAAATCGTTGTTCAAGTAAGAGCAAATCATTGTTTGCTATCAAATCGTTGTTTGCTATCAAATCATTACAGTGATCAAATCGTTGTTTCACTTATCGAATCGTTACAGTGATCAAATCGTTGTTTCACTTATTGAATCGTTACAGCGATCAAATCGTTGTTTCACTTATCGAATCGTTACAGCGATCAAATCGTTGTTTCACTTATCGAATCGTTATAGTGATCAAATCGTTGTTCAACTTATCGAATCGTTACAGCGATCAAATCGTTGTTTCACTTATCGAATCATTACAGCAATGGAAATCGTTATTTTACTTATCAAATCGTTGTGCCGATGGAAATCATTGTTTTACTTATCAAATCATTGTAGCGATGGAAATCGTTGTGTACATAGAAGAAATGCTTGCTCTGAACTCTAAGTAATAATGAATGAGGATTACTTACAGATTTTTCTTGATTTATTTCCTGTGGATGAACTTTACAAAAGGTTGTTAGAAAATATTTTTTTAATGTTTTGTTAATCACAAAAATTGCATATAATAAATAAAATTATATGGGGATGGACTGATCATCAATCTCCCCCTTTTTGGTGATGATAAAACACAAAAATATAAAGTTCTAAAAACAACTTAAATAATTTGCTGAATAAATTTAAGAGATATTTTTCAGAATATTTTCTCCCCCTTTTTGTCATTAAGCAAAAAGAAAAGTAAAGAGACAAAGAAAGAAGAGAAGAAAGATAAATGGGAGCCAACAGAACCACTATATTTGATTACTGAGTGGGCATAGAGATGTAGAAGGCAGGTGACAAGTGGGAGGCATGCGAGTAATGATCGGCCAAGCGTTGAGTTCCTACTCTTCAAAATGAAGCTGGAAAGCACCCCAGGCAATAGTGTAGGAAGGCCCCATAACAGGAATCATTCGCTGGATGTGAAGTTGCCTTTGAGCTTCTATGAAATTTGCATGCTCATCCTTTATAGAAGACGTCACCACGACATGTCGTCTTCAGATCCAGAACGCGACCTACCTTACATGTCACCTCTTGATCCTTAACGCAACACATCGTTGTGTCGCGTTCAGGACGCGATATAGGGACCTGTCGCCTTATCAGGCAGGAACCCTAATCCGGGCTGTCTCCATGAAAGCCCATTTCACACCATACAAACCACCCTTAATTCTTCGTTTTCATGCTTTTGTGAATACCTAAGCATGGTATCTAAGATTAGAAACACATTAAACTAATTAGAACCCTATCCCTTGCGATTTACACCCCAAAAACGGGAAGAGTTCACCTACCCTCACGAAGAACGCGTTATCCAGCGATCTCCAGGCGTTTCCCCTACTTCTTCCGGACTCCTTGCAGCGAGGACACGCCGAAGACGCCAAAACCCAGCAGAAATCACCACAGCTCCTCCCCGTGGCCGAGCAGAACCCTTGTGCGTTCTGCTTGGCTGGGGTTATTTAAAAAACTGCAGCGGTTCGGAATGCGATGCATAGTGGCATCGCGATCAGGTCGCGACGGACCTGTGCGTCGCCTTCCCAACGCCCACTGCCCTGAGCGCTACACGTGGCGCACATGTAGACGCTCAACACTTCAAGATGGCCACATGAACGTGACGGCCACCTCTGTTGCGTTAAGAAGGCGACACACCTTCCTATCGCGATGACAGGATGAGGAATCTAGGGTACTGTAGGCCCAAACTGTCGGCCCAGTAAGCCCCAGAAACACACACACACACGACACACAAGCCACATTGGCCTCACATTGGCCAACACAAGCGCTAAACACACGATCCACGAGGATCCAAAAAATGCACAACGTTACAAACATAAACCATAGCAATGGCAGCGGATCGTGCACAATTCTGAGATATGCATCAAACTATTCAGCAGCTCACTCAAGCACTACTTCAGGCTATTGGAGCCTGTGGAAACCGTGGAGCTAGAGATCTACAACAGAATTTCTGCAACTAGATCCCGCCTCATTTCAGTGGGACTACTGATCCCGATGAGGCAAAAAACTGGCTGAAGGAAATTGAACGTATTTTCCACGTCATGCAATGCACGGATGGAGACAAGCTACTACTTGCAACATTTTAGTTAGAAAGGGACGCCCATGCATGGTCGGAGTCCGTTGAAGCAACCAGGGCTGATGCACAATTCACCTGGAATGAAATCAAGGAGCACTTTAACTCCAAGTATTTTTCTGAAAGAGTTCAAGAGAGGAAGGCCTCTGAGTTTACGCCACTTAAGCAAAGGAACCTCTCTGTAGCCGAGTACGAAGCCCAATTCTCTCATTTGGCACGATATGCCAATCACCTTGTAGGCACCGAGAGAATGAAGGCAAAGCGCTTTCTTAATGGGCTCTGGCCTGCATATATCACCCAATTGGCACCCCTGGATATCCAAACCTATCTAGAAATGGTCAAGAAGGCATAGCTGTTGGAGGATGTGATAGACCTCACCGATCGCATCAAGGGTAGAATGGTCAAGAAGGAATAGACATCAGGAACCACAAGCAAGCCCACCACCGGCAAGAAGAGGCCCTTACGAACGGGCCAAGCCAAGAGCAGAAGCCCAAGGTCTTCGCCCCCACTACACCCAACAAGCTCAGATGCAAGCACTGTGGCAAGCTGGGTCACACTGTCGAGGAATGCTTGAGGAAGGTAGGCGCATGCCTACGCTGTGGTAGTCGAGAGTATCGTATCCTCGACTACCCTCTGCTTAAAGAGAATGAAAAGTGCCCGACAGGCTAGAAGAAGCCGGGCAGATTGCAAGATGTCTAGTAGATGGAGACCCGAGGAAGGTGGAGTTGTGGAAGGTACCTTACCAGTCTTTTCCCAGTCAGCATTTGTTTTATTTAATGCTGGCGCAACACATTCATTCATATCACAAGCATTTTCTAACACATTAAATGTTAAACATGTATGTATGGGAACTGAATTACCTGTTACAACCCCACTGGGTGAGAAAGCCCAACTGAATAAATATTTTCCATTAGCTGATGTGAAGATTGGTGAACTAAATCTTAGAGCTAATTTGATCAGTATGCCCATGGAAGGCTACGATGTCATATTGGGAGCCGATTGGCTGTCCACTTATGGGGCTATTGTAGACTGTAGAAGGGGGAAAATCTCCTTTAGTGAATTCCCTAAGCTGACCTTTACGGACGTAGATACAAGAGGCACTTGTCTCTCATCTCTGCTATTAAGGCACATAACATGATAAGAAAGGGATGTGTGGCATTTCTTACCGCCATAGTAGTTGAAAAGAAAGTGTCCAAAATATTTGACATACATATAGTGCAAGAGTACCCTGACGTGTTCCCCGATGAGCTGCCAGGCATTCCACCTGAGCGAGATGTGAACTTCTCAATTGATGTAATACTAGGAGCTGCACTAGTGTCACATCATCCATATAGAATGTCTCTTGCCGAATTAAAAGAATTGAAAGAGCAGTTAATGGAATTGCTGGAAATGGGTTTTATTAGACCAAGTACTTCTCCTTGGGGAGCACTTGTTCTATTTCTCAAGAGGAAGGACGGATCCATGAGATTATGCATCGACTACAAGCAGTCGAATCACCTGACTATCAAGAACAAATACCCTCTGCCTCGTGTCGACGAGTTGTTTGATCAAATATCTGGAGCTAAATACTTCTCTAAGATCGACCTTAGATCGGGATATCATCAGATGAGAATTAAGGATGCAGATATTTACAAGACAACTTTTAGGAGCAGGTATGGTCATTATGAATTTGTAGTCATGCCTTTTGGAGTAACCAATGCTCCTGCAGCTTTTATGCAACTGATGAATAGCATCTATCGGCCCTACCTCGACAAATTCGTTGTGGTTTTTATTGATGATATTCTTATATACTCCAAGACGAAGGAAGAGCATGAGGAGCATCTGAGGCTCGCTCTGCAGATCTTGCATGACAACAAACTCTACGCCAAATTAAGCAAGTGTGAATTATGGCTCGAGGAGGTGTCATTTCTAGGCCATGTCATATCAAAGGAGGGTATCACTATGGATCCTTCCAAGGTTGAAGCTATCTTAAACTGGGAGAGACTGACAAATGTCATCGAGATTAGAAGCTTTCTTGAACTGGTTGGCTACTACAGGCAGTTCATAAAAGACTTCTCCAAGATAGCTGTACCCTTGAGTCGTCTTACGCGAAAAGAGAACCCCTATGTCTAGAGCAAGGAATGCGAGAAAAGCTTTCAGACACTGAAGCAATGCTTGACCTCTGCACCTGTCCTCGTGTTACCAGTCGAGGGTGAAGGATTCTCAGTCTACACTGATGCTTCTGGAATCGGTCTAGGCTGCGTGTTAATGCAGAATGAGAAGGTGATAGCCTATTTATCAAGACAGTTGAAGCCACATGAGGTCAATTACTTTGTCCATGACCTAGAATTAGTTGTTTTAGTGTTTGCACTTAAAATATGGAGGCATTATCTTTATGGAGAACAATTCATTGTCTACTCTGATCACAAGAGTCTTAAGTACCTATTTTCCCAGAAGGAGCTCAATATGCGACAAAGGAGATGGCTGGAATATTTGAAGGACTTTGATTTCAACATCCAATACCACACAGGTAAAGGTAATGTAGTAGCTGATGCACTCAGTAGGAAGCCAGTAGCGTCCTTATCTTGTTTAGTCATGGGTGAGATGCAATTGTTAGAACAGTTCGCTAGTCTGAATATAAATATTGATTAGAGAAGTGATCGGGTGTTAGTGGCCAACCTTAGAGCTCAACCTGAGTTAAGGAAACCAGGAAGCAACAAGCTAATGATCCATTTCTAATCAGAGTTAAGGAAACCCTAGCGGACAGACCCGATTACTCCATCACTGAAGATGGGAGACTGTTATTTCAGGGCAGGACATGTGTGCTTGACAATGAGGAATTGAAGAGGAAGCTGATGGATGAAGCCCATAAGAACAATTGACCCAGGTGCAACCAAGATGTACCAAGACATGAAATAGTCATTTTGGTGGCCCAACATGAAGCGTGAGGTGGCTGAGCATGCCGTGTACTGCCTCGCATGTCAACAGGTAAAAGTAGAACATCAGCGTCCTGCGGGTGTGCTTAGACCCCTGGACATACCAGAATGGAAGTGGGAGAGCATCGGAATAGATTTCATCATGGGTTTACCCAGAACTCGTGGTGGACTGGATGCTATTTGGGTCATTGTGGACCGATTAACTAAGTTCGCACATTTCTTAGCAATTAAAAGTACCTGGAGTGTGGATGTGCTAGCTGCATTGTATGTAAAGGAGATAGTGAGATGACATGGAGTTCCTATGTCCATCATCTCAGATCGTGACCCTAGATTCACCTCTAGATTCTAGAAGGGACTTCAAAACGCACTAGGTACAAAACTAAATTTTAGCACAGCATTCCACCCACAAACAGATGGGCAGATAGAAAGAACCAATCAGATTGTGGAAGACATGTTGCGAGCTTGTGCCATAGATTTTGAAGGGTACTAGAATGACCAACTGTCACTAATGGAATTTGCCTACAACAACAGCTACCAGGCCAGCATTAAGATGGCTCCATTTGAAGCATTATATGGTAGAAGCTGTAGATCGCCAACTGCTGGAATGAAGTAGGTGAGCAGCAATGGCTGGGATCAGACATGGTACAGAAGACCAGCAGGGGTATACAAATCATCAGAGATAGAATTAAAATAGCTCAGTCCAGGCAGAAGAGCTATGCAGACAAAAGGAGAAAGGATCTGGAGTTTCAAACCGGAGATCATGTACTGCTCAAGGTATCCCCGACACGAGGATTTCAAAGGCTTGGGATGAAAGGCAAGTTAAGACCGAGATTCATAGGGCCATTTGAGGTACTGGAAAGAGTTTGTTAAGTGGCCTATCGTCTAGCATTACCACCTCAATTTTCCACTGTACACAATGTTTTCCATGTGTCAATGCTAAGGAAATATGTGTACGACCCATCACATGTGATCAGCTATGACGATATAATTCTAAACAAAAATATGACCTATGAAGAGAAGCCGGCAAGAATCTTAGACAAGATAATACAACAGCTTCGATATCGACCTATATCGATGGTCAAGATACTTTGGAGGAATCATGAAGTTGAAGAAGCCACGTGGGAACCCGAGGCAACAATGCGACGAAATTACCGGGAACTATTCAGTAAGTCATTCTTCGTCTTACGATCATATGAATTTGGGGACCAAATTCCTTTTAAGAGGGGGAGGATGTAGCAACTATTAATTTTTTAATATCAATAAATGTTATTAAATTAAGTATTTAATTGAATAAATATGATAAATAGATTTAAATTAGAATAAAGAGGGAAATAATTGAATAAAAGGGAATTAAATTAAAACACATTAAGATAAATTAGTAAATGGGTTATATTAATGGTCTACACAAGAGGTAATGGGCCAAAAAGCCAAGAGCCCATCTTTGGATGGGAGGTAATTAAGCTATATTTGCACTTTAAATAATAATAAATAGTAAATGGTTAAGATAATTATTAATTAACCCATATATATCATAAAAAGGAGCCCTAGACTTACCCAAACTCCTTACCCACGAAATTAAACGTCTCCCCGATCCTATTAGGTAGATAAAGGAAGAAATATGGAGATAAATATAGAAATTTGGAATTTTATGGAAATGAGGAGTTTTTAGAAGTTAGGACTCTTATAGATAATCAATACACACTCCAATTCATCCCTACCAACCCATAGAATGTTGCTGGAGCTCTAAAGGATGAGGAGAGCAGGCTGAGGATGGAAAGCAAGGAGAGGAAAGGCTTGGAGCAAGGGGATTTCTTCTTCTTCTTCGTCATAAACCCTAGGTTTTCTTCACAGCACGAAAAGGTAGGCAATCTCTGAAGCCCAAATCACATAATTTTGGCCATAGGTAGCCCATACATCCATCTTTGAAATTTCCATGATTTCCCCAATTTTTGTTGTTCCATGAGAGAGAATTAAATGCTCAAATCTCTGTCATCATCATGTACCCGAACCTTCATGTTTGGTTTCAATCCATGAAGATACTTGATCCCATGTCACAAAACTTTTATCCTAGATACTGCATGATGTTAAGGTTCTAATGAATCTATTTCCCCCAATTTTCATCATGTATCTGTTGCTAATTATATCATTTTCCATGACTGTGCATGTTTTAGGTCACCGAAAAGTAACCTAATTAAAGCATGCCCAATACTTGTTTATTTTCTAATTACTCATGCCTAGTGATATATCTACATGTCTAGTTTCGTTTAAAATTGGTTTCATGATTTTTGGATGTTCCTACGATTTTATATCGATTTTTAACTAACCCTGTATCATGCATGGAAGGGAAGGACCCAACCTAAAAAGGGTTGAATTCTCCTTTCTGGGCTCGGGGCGCCTTCTGAAATTACGACGGCCCGACCCATCACGATCTCAGAAGGCTTGCGACATGCCATGTTGCCCAGCTAGCAAGCCTAGAGGGGGGTGAATGGGATTCTTATAAAATTATTTAACACTTAAAACCTGTTCACAAAACAGTCACACAAAACACACTTTGCAGATTGTTAGTGTTAGTGAATCGAAGGATCAAACACACAAAAGCATTCACACGACACAAAGAATTATCCTGGTTCGGATCTCCTCTCCTTAGGAGTCCTACGTCCAGTCCCTGAGCAATATCTCAGGATTTCGCTAACAAGGGTACAGTCCCCTTAAGGACACTACAGCACCCAGCACCCCAGTTGGTCTTCCTTCACCCGAAGGGAACAACACCCTGGATACCTCACCAGGTCTTCCTTCACAACCAAAGGGAATGAACACAAAAGAAAGGTTTAAGGAGATGATGCCCCTAGATCAAGTTTATAGAACACTGCTTGTTCTAAAGCAAGAACTGAGAAGAAGAGATCTACAATCAAGGACTCTTCTTAGATCAAAAGGCTCTCTCACAGATCTAAACTCAGCACAGAGAGCAAGAGCTAAGACTAATGGGAGTTTTTGCTTGGCTCTAAAAACTTGCAGAGGGTTGAACGCGATGTGCTTGTTGTTCTCAAAACGGTTCTGGTTGCCTCTTCACGAACTTCATTCCTCTATATATATCATCTTTTGAAATTTGAACGTTGAAGTGCTCGTTGTCTCTATGCATAAGTGTGCTTGACACTTGGAAGTTTTCAGTCAACAGTCCTTTATCCTTTCATGCACGCAAAGAGAGAGAGAGGATCTGTAATCTTCTTTGGCTTCTATTTTGTCCAACGTTGTATGACAGATGCTGTCAGAGACCTACACATATTTAAAGATTGAACGATAGATAGCTAAGCCGTCTCCTATTGTCAGTCAACGTTAGAACGAATGTTCACCAAAATAGTAATGTCATTTTGTTGTTCTAAAAGATGTTTACAGAAGAAGATACGATAATGGAAGATATTGTCTGCATGCATGCAGAGATACGTACTGTCATAATAAATGCATGGATGTCAAAAGGATATACGTGAAGACTTTGACTTTTCAATGTTTTCAAGGATTAGTTCGAAAATCGAATCGTTGTTTTCCATGAAATCGTTATATACATTACTTATGAAATCGTTGTGTAGATGAGTAAATCGTTGTGCATTCATAAGTAAAGAGATGCGTACACAAATCGTTATGTGTATCAAATCGTTATGACATTATAAGCAAATCGATGTATAAATCGTTATGATGATATTAACAAATCGATGTATAAATCGTTATGATGTTATGAACAAATCGATGTATAAATCGTTATGACTTTATGAACAAATCGATGTATAAATCGTTATGATGTTATGAACAAATCGATGTATAAATCGTTGTCAATACTTAATGAATCATTATGAAAACAAGTCATTATGATGACTAAAGAAATCGTTACGAGAGCAAATCGTTAAGATGTCTAAAGAAATCATTACGAGTTCAAATTGTTACGATGACTAAAGAAATCGTTACGAGAGAAAATCATTATGATGAGTAAAGAAATCGCTACGAGAGTAAATCGTTACGATGACTAAAGAAATCGTTATGAGAGCAAATCGTTACGATGACTAAAGAAATTTTACGAGAGCAAATCGTTACGATGACTAAAGAAATTGTTAGAGCAAATTGTTACGAGAGCAAATCGTTACGATGACTAAAGAAATCGTTACGAGAGCAAATCATTACGATGACTAAAGAAATCGTTACGAGAGCAAATCGTTACGAAGGCAAATCGTTGCGATCACTTAACGAATCGTTGGGTGCAAGGAAATCGTTGTAGCTCTATAGAAATCGTTATGACCTATATTGAAAATTGATGTGTACTTAGAGAAATTTTATGTGAACTGAACTCTAAATACTTCAGGATGAGATACTTACAGAATTTGCTTGATTTTTATTGAGTTATTTCCTATGCTCAAGACTTGTAGAATATTTGTTAGTAAACTTTATCATAGTTTTGTTAATCACCAAAATAAGTATGTAATTAATTTAAATTACATGGGGACAGACTGATCATCAGGCCAGACCATTGCGTCTTGAACGCGACGGCCCGACCCATCACGATTCTCGACGGCTCACCCAGATCGGCCCGGTTCATCTGTCGCGATCGGCCACTGTGTCGCAATCTGAAACACGACGTGTATCCCCGTCGTAATTTCAGTAATCTGTCAGAACCTGAAATTGCTCTTATGCCCCTACTAATTACGCCATTTAGCCCTTGTTTAGTCTTAATTGAACATTGTTATAAATATTTCGACCTAATTAATTAATAACAGGCAATATTTACATAAATTACATTAATTAAAAGCCATGTGCACGATTATTCATGCTCTCATGATTTCTTTACACTTGCACACACTAAACATTAATATTTGCTATTTGACCTTATTAAATTACTGAATAATCTATCCAGTAATTAAGTGTAATTGTTTCACTTAAATTCCCTATTATTTTAAATAACACTTGTCTCTATTTTATTCGCATGATTTGTACATCGTTATCGCGTCTCTCTGCCTTCGAGCACTTGAGGCAAGACGGACAATGTTTCGTTATACACTTTTTGTTGGCATGGACCACCTTATCGTTGGGAATACTCCTGAGTGGATCAGGACTCCTTGTCAAGGCCTCCGTAAGTCTTCATGGCTTTGGTGCACGTCCATTGCCGACGAGCTGGTTGTACCCTTAAAACCCTTTACACCTTAGGGGTCAGTACAATCCAAATAGCCTTAGTATGTTCTCTTCTTACCTTGGGATCACTCCGAACCATCTAGCCTATGTACATAGCATGGCTAATGGGCGGTTGTGACTTCTACTGGACTGTCGGCACTCGACCTAGTGCTGTGCAACTATTACTATCGACTATTTAACGTTGCTTTACGAATATGTCTCTATTCTTATCTACTATCTTTGTCCTCTCATCTGTTCACTTTCTCCTATTTGGCCATCTATTTGATTATCTAAGATAAAAAATATGACTATGCCAGTGCAATAGGGCCCGATCTGGTCCTGGGAGGAGCGCCCGAAAAGTGCCATTTGTCGATGGGAGTTAAAATGATCAGGATGTTCGCATACATCCAGTGCCATTTTACTATCAAGATTTAATCCATGACAATCTATACAAGTGCTATCGTTACTAGTGCACTGTGGTGCAACTTTATGTGCTATATCATTACATGGCCAATCCATTATCATACTTGATGTGCTATTTTCCATTACAAGTGCTATCATTCTCTTGCCATCGTTATTTTACTCTGCCTGACTATTCTCTCTAGTTTTCCTACCATTTAAGACATTAATCATTTAAAGCATGCTTGTTCATACAAGATATTAAGTCCTACTGGGCGTTTATCGCTCATCCTGCGTTATTATTTCATGTGTTTCAGGCAAGTCTGATGGGGATCACCACAGTCATGAGGAAGGGACTGAGGAGGATGCTCAGGAGTGACCCGTTTCATCAACTAATGCTTAGTAGTTAGTTAGTTAGTCGTCAATTAATCATTATGTAATAGTTTAGCTTTGAATAAAGTACTCTGGGCCCTAGTTTTGGCTCTGATTAGTGGATGTAATAGTTAGTTGATGAATTATTAATGAAATTGGATTTCATTTGGTTTTATTCCAAATGCGCAATGGTTTGATGTCTATTCATCGATCGATACTATTTAATAACTGTAATATCACTCTGATATTCCGCGTCGGGGTGTTACATTTATTGTTATTTTTAGAGCCCAAATCATACTATGTGTGTGCTCTGTTTGTGAGCACGTTGTTGGTGTGTAGTGTGTGCGCGCATACACACTGGGTTGTCTCCTCCCTGGAAATGAGGTGGGGTTGTGGATGTCCCTGAAAACAACAGTGTGTGTGTGAGGTTTTGTAACTTGTACTTGGGAAACAAGTTAGTGGAAATCCTCACAGGGGTGTGGGGTAGTAGACATAAATGCACACAGAGGTGTGTTTGTTGAACCACTCTAAATCCTGCGTGCATGTGTGGTTTGCATTCATCTTATCTATCCTCATTCTACACACGTTAGGATAGTTGGTTTTGTCTGTATACTTGTTATATTCTGTTGTGCATATCAAATAAGAGGTTTGTTTAATTGAATCTAATCTATTCTTTGTAAAAGAATTTTTTATATAGGCGATAACCAATTCACCCCTCCCCTCTTGGTTGTCCGTCGCATCTCTGCACTTCAATTGATATCAGAGTAGAGCTCTTGATCTAAAGAGAGATCCTATTTGCGATGGCCAACAAAGGATATGTGCCTGAGGTTCACTCTATCAACCGTCCACCCTACTTTGATGGAAGCAACTACACTTACTAGAAGAACCGCATGCACGTCTTTCTTAGGGATCAAGATTATGAGATCTGGAAAGTCGTAAATATTGGTCCGTATGAGTTGCCAAAGGATGAAGGAAAGTGGACGCGGGATAGCATTAAAAAATACAATACAAATTTTAGTGCCTTGAATATTTTGCAATGTGCTATTCATCCTGATGAATGTCCTGTGTTTCCATGTGCAGTTTAACAAAGGAGATGTGGGATAAATTGAAGCTTATCTATGAAGGCACTTCACAGGTCAAGGAGACTAAAGCCAACATCTTTGTCCATGAATATGAGATGTTCAAGATGAGCCCGGTGGAGTCAATTTCTGACATGTTTGCACGGCTCTCCAAGATCACCAATGGGCTGAAGTCTCTTACCAAGAACTACACGTACACATAGATCGCCTGTAAAATTGTGAGATCCCTCTCACCGGCATAGCACATAAAACCCACAGTCATCTAGGACTCTAAGAACCTATCAATCCTCACCGTGGAGAAGTTGATTGGGAGTCTCATGACCTATGAGATAAACATAAAAAGGGAGGAAGCAGAGCAACCCATTTTCAAGCAAAAGGACGTGGCTCTGAAGGCTAAGAAATCCAATGTATATAGTTCTGAAGAAAATTACTCAAGTGAAGATGAGGAGGAAGTGGCCAAACTAGCCAGTAGCTTCAGAAGGTTTCTGAAAAAGAAGCTACAATATGTGTCATCTTCCAAAGACAATAAGGGCAAAAACAAGCAAGAGGACTCTAGCAGAAAATCAAAATTGATCTGCTATGAGTGCCAAGGTATTGGGCACATGAGATTAAAATGTCCAGTGTTTTTGAAAAAGCAGAGTAAAGTCAAGGCAAAGAAGTCTAAAGCCATGGTCGCCACGTGGAGCTACTGACTTGTCTTCCTCCGAAGTTGAGGATGCTAAAGAATCTAAGAAGGAGGACTGCGGTCTCATGGCTATTGAGGATGAATCTCCAGAGGTAACTTCTGATCGTGAATCTTTTACTCCTGAGGAGATGCAATCAATGTACTCTGTCTTGTATGAAAAATACATAAAAGTTAAAAAGAAAAACAAGGGATTGAAAAACAAAATCAATGATATTTTGCATAATGAATATCCATGTGAATCATGTGACTTGTTGAACGTTCAATGCAATGTTCTTCAAGATGAAAATGAAATAATGCAAAGTAAAATTTCATTGTATGAGTAAGAAATGGAATGCATGGCTAATGATAATGGTTTTTTAGATAAATTCTATATGCTTGAAAAGAAAAACATATCTTTGATATCTGAAAAGGAAAAACTAGGAAACCAAGTGCATGTGCTTGAAGAGAATATTAAAAATTCTGAAAATTCTATTAAGAAAATGCATGAAACAATAGATGATCTAAAATCAACTGTCTCTAGGCTCATGAAGGGGAAGCGAAAGCTTGATGAAGTCCTTAGTGTTAAAGTGAACACTAATAGGCATCGTTTAGGCTATTCATCTAAAAACAAAAAGACAAATCTATTGAGTCTAAAATGAAAACATCATTTGTTCATACTTCTAATGCTCCTAGCACATCACAGTCACATTTTATGAAAATGCTCATGTTAAAAAACCAGTTCATGCTAAGAAGACTGAGCAAGTTAAGAAACCAACCCATGTGAAAGGTAAGCATGTTCATATTCATGTCATTCATAGGCCACAACCCATAGAACACAATTCAAATGTCACATGTTATTTCTGTGGTGGACATGGTCATATGAACCACAATTGTTCTTTAAAGAAAAACAAGCTGAAATTGAACTTGGTGTGGATTAGGAAGGATCTGTTGCCTTCTATGACCAACAATATTGAACCCAAAACTATTTGGGTAGCTAAGAAATCTACCTGAGAATTTGGTTTTAGGTGTCTTGAAAATATGGAGATTGGTGGATTTATTTGAACTTCAAGATGATGAAATTGTTCAGTGAGTATCATGTCTTTTTTTTTCCTCTCTATTTTGGACTTTCAAGATAACACATGAATACTCTTGTATGTTGTATTGTTTACTCTTTTAGATTTTGTCTATAGGTTGTGTTTTTATTTTATTTCTATCAAAAAAATAAAAATATTAAAAAAAAATCAAAAACACAAAAAGAGTCTCAAGTCCTAGTGTCTATTGCATGTTTATCCCTTGTGTGCTTGCATGTAAACTATATGTAAAGACACTTTCTTGACTCTTTCTATGGCCCAATACTCCCTTGATATTTTATTGCATTGGCATAAGACTTAGTGTGCATCAATTCAGCCACTAAGGGGGAGATTTTTGCATTTGGTGTGTGCATACATTAAGGGGGAGCCAAATAGTTATGTATTTAACTTGCTTCTCAAAATTCATTTGAAATTGAAGCCAACACACGAATGCACATGATTATGATTAATATATATGTAACGACCCCAACGTCTGGACCCCTGGCTCCGCCAAGAATCTGACCGTCAGCACTACCGCCCATGGGCTCGAACACCCGGAAGGGCTAATGGGCCAGTCTAGCAAGATATGTAGTAGAAGTAAGCAATGACAACAAGCACTAAAATGTACTAACAAGTGAAGGAAAATCGTCCAACACAAAGTACGAGTCTAGTACAGTCCCAAAGTAACAAAGTACAAGTGTAGAAAGAAAGGGAATAACATATCCCTTAGGGTCATACCTCGAGGGTGACAGAACAAGTACGAAGGGAACACT
Organism: Colocasia esculenta; assembly: GCA_014218235.1. Classification (NCBI taxonomy): domain Eukaryota; kingdom Viridiplantae; phylum Streptophyta; class Magnoliopsida; order Alismatales; family Araceae; genus Colocasia; species Colocasia esculenta. The sequence continues at coordinate 99,106,492 of CM024755.1, read as the reverse complement.
GCTCATGAAAGACGTCGTCTACTACGGCCCTGTCTCCTCAACCCGCTGTGGAGGGTACTGCTGTGAAGTCTCACTTGTAAAGAAGGGAATGAGCTTCACAATGAAGCCCAGTAGGGACTACCAATCTCCCACTGGTTCTAACAAGCAGAATAGATATATGATTGAAGGATCGATAAAATATGTGGACAAGATCTAGAAGGGGGGGGAGGGGTTGAATAGATCTATGCCAACTAATGCGGAAGCTAAAACCAATTCGGAAAGTCCTTTGAATCAGAGTTAGATTAAGAGCAAATTTCACAGATCTGAAGAAAATTAAGTGAGTTAAGCAATTGGAGTGAGTAAACAAGTTGATTAGATAGATTCAAACGATCCACTGCATTCATCTAACGAGGAGAAAATTCAAACCACAAACATATCAATGCACAGAGATTTTAGGTGGTTCGGAAATCACACCACGTGACTCCTACATCCACCCCTCACACGCAGTGAGGATCCACTAAACAACCTGGGTTACACACCCCACACTGGAGCCTGACAACTCCACAAATGAGTTAGACAACTCACACACTACCTAGAGCAAGACTACTCTAGAATCTGAGCAAGACTGCTCAACCACACAACTTGAGTACGACGACTCAAAAACCTGAGCACACAGGCTCACAACCACTTGTAGAACAGAAACAACAAGATCCAGATCCTCTAGCAATGATCTGATCTATTAAGGCCAATTCAAGAAAATTGGTGCAACAGATTATGCACAATTTCTAGAATAGCCAGGAAGAAACAAGAAAGACTTTAGACTCGAGGTTGACAATTCTAGTTCTTCAAGAAAACTCCCTAGTAGAGGACGAATTGGAAGAATCTTGATCACTTGAAGTCCCTTGGCTGATGCTCTGCAACTTTGATCTTGGGATCTTCCTTGAGAGCTTCACAATTGTTGGCTTCTACTTGATCTGCTCCTTTGAAGTTGATCCTAGTGCTTCATGCTGATCAATATTCAAGTCTTGTGTTCGGAGAAGTGTGAATTGGTGTGGGAGCACAGGAGAGAGCAAGAACAGGGAGGTGAGACTCTCTTGCCGCCGCTTGCAGGTTTCTGGAGGCTCTAAAGAGATTCTCTTGGGATGAGTGCCCAATAAGAGGGTATTTATACCCTAAGTATTCTGAAGATACCCTTGGGGTACGTGGGCACATGATCCAAGAATGATCTGAGATCTCCCTAGGGTGCCACATGTCCAGGGGAAAGTTTAAGTCACAGAGATTCCGGAGTGTGTCGACCTGCCCATGAGGTGTGTCGACACACTCTCCGAGACTGGCAAAACAAATCCCTGGGAGAGGACTCTAGTGTCGACCTGAGATGATTCAGTGTCGACCTCATGTCCCAGACAGCAAAACAACCCTTCTGGGAAGGCTCTCTAGTGTCGACCTGATCTCATCTCGTGTCGACCTGCTTTGGCCATCTGAAAAACAGGCCTTCTGGGAGAGCCATCTAGTGTCGACTTGCCTGCATTTGGTGTCGACCTGCTTTGGCTATCTGAACAGTAGGCCTTCTGGGAAGGCTCTCTAGTGTCGACCTGCTCTGGACTAGTGTCGACCTGAGATGGACTTTTCTTCACATTTCTGCCTTTGTTCTGAACCATTGTGTCGACACCACTGATGGTTGTGTTGACACTACCTTCAGAAAGTGTTTGTCCCTTTGAAAATAAACACATAAATCATTAGTTAAATATATTATCATGAATATCAATGATAAATGTGCTTGGAAACATGCTTTTGAATATTGTAATTTCAGGTGATGTATTTTACATGTTCCAATGGTTATGCATCAAAATCACAACTTGTCATCATCAAAATGTGAGGAGAAATGAATTATATTCACACTCAACCCAACAATCTCCCCTTTTTGATGATGGCAACATTAAGTTCATTTGGGATTGGAAATTTTCAATGAAATGTGATTTTAAGCATTTTCATTTTCTTTTATTTATACTTGTCAAGGACCTTTGAACAATTTTTAGTGACATTGAATTTATACACATGATAGACACAATGTTACTAGAAATAAGTGTTTCCACACAAAGGTCAAGCAGCTTGACAAGCATTCATCACATTCACATTCATTCAAAAGATTTGCAATCACATTTAAGGCACAAAAATAGGCACAGAAATTTCTATTCATTTCATTTCATTCATGGTGTGAACATTACAATCTTTCAAACAAACTTCTCCCCCTTTGACATTATCAAAAGAAGTACATTACTGCGGAGGAGGAGGAGGAGGAATGGGTAACAAAATAGTCTCAATATCCGTTAGCCTCTTTTCCATTGAAGTTAGACTAAACTTCATTTGGGCTTGGATAGTTGACAGTCTTGTGTGCAGAAGATTCTCCATTCTTTCTGAATTTTCTGACATTGAAGCTTGAAGTGCACTGAACTCATTTGACCTTGGCTGTGAAGAGGAAGATGAACCAGTTGACCAACCTGGCCTATTCAATACTTTGAATTCTTTCTTGAGTGCAGACATTTCTCCATCAATGTGAGCAGAGAGATTCTTCATGCTCTCCAAGTCATCTACCATATGTGCAAATGATAGTCTTGTTTTGCTGATCTCAGATAGTGTCTGCTTGGTGTTGAAGACATCAGCTTGGGAATTTGCCAAAATTCCCTGAAGAACTATTTCCAGCTTTTGTTGGTGCTCCTTCAGCTCAATCGAAGCATCTGCCATTGTCCCAATCAACCTGTTGAACCTTTGGGCAGCATAATCTGAGGCTGCCTTTTGCTCAATGAACTTAGCAGATACTGTGTTCTCCAATCTTTGAATCCTCAATTCAAAATTTATGACATGGTCTGAATAGAGTTGTTCAAGGTGTCAAACTTGTCATTTAAGAAGGTGAACAACTCTGGTGGAACAGAAGGTCCACCAAAGGAGGAGGATGCTTGAGCTGGAGATGTGGTGGAGAAAATGATGGGATTTCAGGTTCAAGGTTCATGGAGGAGGAGGGCTGAGGTTGAGGAGAGTGAGGGGCAATGAAAGGTTCCTCAACTTCATCTGCCACATGAGGCTGATCCTCATTTATGGGAGGCTGGTCCTCATGAACTTGAGGCTGATCCTCTGGAGCTAGAGGCTGTTCCTCTGGAACTGGAGGCTGTTCCTCTTGAATTGAAGGCTGATCCTCCTGAGCCACAGGGGCCTTTACTGCAGCTGGCCCTCTCCTTACCTGATCACCAACAATCCTAAAGCCCATGAATTTCTGAACATGCTTAAAGCAATAGATGTTGGACTTAGGAATCTTCTCAGATTTTTCATTGTCAAGAGGCACACCAAAGTGCTTGAAGACTGCAGTCAAATGGGCTGCATATGGAAGAGATCTTTTCAAATCTGCCCTGGTGGTCTCAGAGATGATCTGGTACATGATGACATGAAGGTTTATCTTAATGCTTTTGCTCATACAGAAAAGGACAAACCTTTGAATGTCTGTTAGCCTATCTCTCCCACCACCTTGAGGTGATGATGGTAGTGAGCATGTGATGAGTAAGCCTCAACACAGGGGGAAAGGTGTTGGTATTGAATTTGGTGACATGGGTTTGCTTAATATCCGACTCATCTTCAGGCAAACCAGTCATTATGGTGTAGGCTTCATGAAGGTTGAATTCAAAATTGTGGTAATCTTCTCCTTCATCAGGGACTTTGAAAATTGAAGCAGCTATGTCTGTTGGCATGTCTATGGCAATCCCTTTGACCTTTGACTTGTACCCTTCTTTTGTGCATTCCAAATTCTGATAGAATTCTTGTACAAGTCTAGGATAAATTATACGAAATTCTGATATGAAAGACTGCCAAGACTGGAATTTGAAGAAGTTCAAGACTTCAGGAAATGCATCAATGAGTTCACTGTCATCCAAATCCACAGCTCTGGGTTTCAGGATGTCTTCCCGGCACTTAGGGGTTTGGAAGGGGGTCTCCTACTGGGCTGGGAGGACTCTGAGGAGGAGGATGAGGATAGGATGAGGATTTCTCAGAAATTTCAGGAGAAGAGTCTAGGGTTTTTCTCCTAGGGTACATGGACCCTTGACCTCGACCAGAGGAGGATGCCCTACCTCTCTTAGCAGATGAAGATCCTGGCTGCTCTGCAGGATCATGGCGACGCTTGGTTCTCCTCTCAGTGGAAGGAACCTCATCCGCCAGAATGGGCCTTGCCGAAGCCCTTGATTTTGCTCCACGGCGAGGAAGCTGCTTGGGTGCCATGGAAGCAGAGTGGAATCGGGGATGATGAGAGAGAGAGGAATGAGAGATGACGGATGGAGATGTATGGAGGAGAGAAAGGTGGAAAGGATTCAAAATCCTATCGGATTCCAGGAAGAATTGACGTCGGGTCGACCTGGAGAAGAGAAAGAGGGGTTTTGGATAACCTACCCTGCAGGAACAACTTGCGCTTAACCGGCGCCCACAGTTTAAATGAGTCTGGCAGGGGGGTCAGTGTCGACACTAGAGGATGGCAGTGTCGACCTGAGTCAAAGTGTGTCGACACTAGATGGAGTAGTGTCGACCTGGCCTGATGAAAAATTTTGGATTTGAGTTTGAAAAATTATGAGCTAGGGGATATCTTTATAATGATAAAAATGGGTGGAATGATCATTTCAAGGATATTTAAGAGACTAAAAAATTCATTTGTTAAATTTTGAAAAAATTCAACAAAATTCAAGTTTTACACAATATCCAACAGGATATGAGCATTCAGTGACTTGAGTCATTAAAATGATAATTTGAGGGATATAAAACATTTAACAATCAACTACACACTACCATATTCTTCAATTCCAAGAGAAAAAAAAAATCTTTTAGACTGAAAACAAGTGTGTTGACAGCAAACATTTTTAAGGAACAACTTGATGATGGATAAGAATGATTCTTTAAAACAAATTCTCCAATGACTATATATTTTGTTTTGAAACAAACTATCAAATGAGATATATCTTGTTCACTCAAGAACTAATAGTTTTTACACACTATAGTCCCTGGATACTGAAGATTTATCCATTATCAAGTCTCAAAGGGGTAAATGATGACCTTTTGACATGAAAATATACGTTTTTTGGACGCCAATATTTCCAGTTACTCAGTCATCATAAAAAATTGGGCACATTTATTTGTTTTGCATTGATTTTTAATTTTTAATCCCCTTTGAACAGAGATAGCATTAGTGCCTCATGACATACATGACACTTCATTCATTGTGAAGGTGTGCAGTTCTCAGCACATGTGCCATTGCTCTGTTGAATGGATAGATTTTGGAGAGTTTTTGAAAAAAGATATCATCTATATCCAACATCAATTGCAAACAAAAACATTTTAAGATCAAGACACACATTACCTTCAGTCTTAGAAAGAAATCTGAATTTCTATAGTTTTGAAGAATATAGGTGAGAGTTGACAAATGAATGTAGTAGATCACTCAAGGGATCATTTTGAGACTCTAGACACCTGAATGAGGACATCATGCAAGGAAATTGATGTAATGCAAGAAAAGTTTTGAATTTTGCAAAGGATAAACTTGTGAATTCTTTAGCTCCCCTGAGATGAGGATTTCAACCACTTTTCATCAGAATAAAGATATGCAAGTTTTGAAATCAGAAATAGTTCTCTTTGAACAACAAAAGCTCCCCCTCAACAATTGCATATTCATTCCTTGGTACTTGGCGGAGACACATACTCTCGCATAGTGAAAGTGTCCAGACAAGCAGAACTTGTCCTTCTTCAAATCACCATTTGATATACCAAGAAGTTCAACACAATGTGAGGTGAATAGTTATTGTCAAAAAGAAATAGAAGTGAAATAGAGAGAGAGAGAGAGAGATGAATCAAGGAAGCAAATGAGTATGATAATGCAAAGAACCCCCTCAGAAGATGCCTAACACTCAACCCAATCCCAATGGACATTTGCAAAGACCAAGTTCTCTCCTTAAGGATGAGAACCTACTGTCAGGAAGGGGTTTAGTGAAAATGTCAGCAATTTGCTTTTCAGTTTCTATAAAGTGGAGTTCAAAAGATTTCTTTGCTACCTCATCTCTCAAGAAATGATGCCTAATTTCAATATGCTTTGTTCTGGAATGCTGAATGGATTTTTAGACAGATTTATTGCACTTGTGTTATCACAAAGGATGGGAACACAACCTAACTCTTGGTTGTAATCAAGAAGTTGATGTTTCACCCAAAGAATTTGGGTTCCACACCTACCAGCAGCAACATACTCAGCCTCTGCAGTTGACAGAGCAACTGAATGTTGCTTCTTAGAAGCCCAAGAGATTAGGCACCCACCTAGGTACAAACACAAGCCACTTGTGCTTTTTCTATCTAATTTACAACCAGCATAATCACATCACAATAGGCAATCAAATCTAACTTGCAATTAGCAGGATACCAAATTCCTAAATCACATGTTCCAACAAGATATTTGAAAATTCTTTTAACCGCTAGCATGTGACTTTCTTTAGGATTTGATTGAAATCTAGCACACAAACACACACTGAATTGAATATCAGGTCTAGAAGTTGTAAGATAAAGTAGAGAACCAATCATACCTCTGTAGGTCTTTGGGTCTACTGACTTACCATTTGAGTCTTCTTCTAGCTTAGCATTTATAGCAATTGGTGTGTTGGAGTGCTTGAGGTTCTGAAAGTCAAACCTTTTCAGAAGTTCTTTGACATATTGGTTTGACTGATGAAGATCCCCTCATGAGTTTGGTTAACCTGCAATCCCAAGAAAAATTTTAGATCTCCCATTAAACTCATTTCAAATTCATTTTTCATTTGATTGGAAATTCATTACACAAGCCTTTATTGGTTGATCCAAATATTATGTCATCAACATAAATTTGGACAACAATTATTTGATTATTGATTGTTTTTGTGAACAGTGTTTGATCAACATTACCTCTAGAATATCCTTTTTCAAGCGAAAAGGAACTCAAACGGTCATACCAAGCTCTTGGAGCTTGTTTAAGACCATAGAGAGCCTTATGAAGCTTGAAAACATGGTTAGGATGATTTTTCATTTTCAAATCCAGGAGGTTGTTCAACAAAAACATTTTCCTTATATATCCATTGAGAAATGCACTTTTAACATCCATTTGATAGATTTAAATTTCATGGAGGATGCAAAAGCAAGGAAAATCCTAACTGCTTCTAGTCTAGCTACAGGGGCATATGATTCTTCAAAGTCAATTCCAAACTCTTGATTGTACCCCTTTGCAACTAGCCTAGCTTTATTTCTTATGACTTGACCAGATTCATTCAGTTTATTTCTGAAAACCCATCTAGTGCCAATGACTGTTTGGTCACTAGGTCTAGGTACTAATTCCCAAACTTGATTTCTTTCAAATTGATGAAGTTCATCATGCATGGCATTAATCCAATCAGAACTTGATAAAGCTTCATCAATTGATTTTGGTTCAACTTGGGAAATTAGAGCTAGTGGGTCTTCTTCAAGAGCATGCAGGAATGAAGATCTAGTCCTAACTCTATCATGTAAATTACCAACTACATTATCCAAGGGTGATCTCTCAAATTCGATGTTCAGAAGTTACCTGTTGAGGGGTATTCAAATTTGGAGCAATGTTACCTGTTCCACTTGAAGATGGTGAATTGTTGTTCAAGTTCTCACCACAGTCTTCAAGCTCCTCAACAGTTGGTGAAGAGTCCACAATGAAGTCATCCTCTTCACTGTCTTGTTTTTCCCTGCAAGATTTAGAAGTGTTAGTTGAAAAGGATTTTCATCAAATATAATATGAGGAGACTCTTCAACAGTTTTGTTTTTCAAGATGTACACTCTGAAAGCTCTTGACACTTCAGAATAGCCAAGGAAGATGGCTTCTGACTTTAGCATCAAACTTGTCAAGATTTTCTTATTATTATTGTGTACATAACATTTGCACCCAAAGGTTTTGAAATAAGAAACAGTTGGCTTTTGTTTTCAATATTCATAGGGGGTTTTTCTGATTTTTGGTCTGATCAAGGCTCTATTTAGAATGTGATTTGTTGTGTTTACAGCTTCAGCCCAGAAGGATTTGGGCAATTACTTTCTAAGAGCATGGATCTAGCCATCTCCACAAGAGTTCTGTTCTTTCTTTCCACAACTCCATTTTGTTCTGGAGTTCTTGGTGAAGAAAACTTGTGGAATATATGAAATTCAGCACACAAATCAGAAAAAGATTGGTTTTCAAATTCACCCCCATGATCAGTCAAAATATTTTTGATTTTATATGAATAATTTGTTAAGGCAGTGGTGCAGAATTTCCTGAACTCAAGGCAAGAATCACTTTGTGGGACAAGAAGATAACCCAAGTAAATCTAGTAAAATCATCAATGATTACAAATCCATATCTCTTGCCACTTAGACTTAGAACCTTGTTGGGCCAAAAGGTCCATGTGAAGTAGTTCTAGTGGCCTAGATGTGAGTACTTCATTGAAGTTCTTAAAAGATTTCCTGGTTTGTTTCCTTGGGCACAGATCCCACAAACTTGATTTTCAATGTTTGAAAAGGATTCAGGAAGACCCTTAACCAAATTCAGCCTTAACAATTTATTTAAAGTTCTGAAACTTGCATGGCCAAGTCTTTTGTGCCAAGTCCATGCAATTTCATCTTTATTTGCAACAAAGCAAAGATTTTCAGAAAAGTTTTTATTAAGGTCAATCATATAAACATTGTTTTCCCTTTTTCAAAAAATTTGATTTATCAGTTGATGAATCAATTATTTTGCAAAAATCAGATTCAAACACAACTTTGTGACCTTTGTCACATAGTTGGCTGATACTGAGCAAGTTGTAATCAAGACCATCAACTAATAAAACACTATCAACAGAGTTTGAGGAAGTTTGACCAACCTTTCCAGATCCAATGATCTTTCCTTTATTTTTACCTCCAAATGTTACTGAACCTCCCTCCTTCTCTAGCAGGAAAGAAAATTTAGCTCTATCTCCAGTCATGTGTCGTGAACACCCACTGTCAAGGAACCACACATTTGAATTGGGTGCACGACCTTCCTGCAAAAACATTTAGTGGAGAGAAGATTTTGGTACCCAAACAGAGTTGGGACCATCAGAAAGTTTGGACAACATTACCAAATCTTTTCTCACCCAAATTTGACTTGTTTTGAATTTTGGTTTTATGACATTGGTGTTCTCTGACTTTTTCATTTTCTTCTTTTCTTTAGGAATGAAAACACCAGTTTTTGTTTTTGGTAGGAGGGGTGTTTTTCATTTGAGCATGAGAATTCAGATGAGGAGGTGGAATCCAAGGATTTTGTTGGTACATCAGAAAGTTTGGATAGAAAAATTGAGGATGATACCAACATGGGTTGTTATACCATTGGCTCCAAGAATTGGTCCAATCAGCTTGATATGCTGTCTTGGAGGTCCAAGGTTCTTCATGAATGACTTCCTTTGACTTTTTCTTATTTTTCAAATTTTATTTGAATTTTTATTTTGTTTTTTGTCTTTGTTGGTGTTGAGCAGGTCGACCTCTCTTTGACTGGTGTCGACACTACAGCCACAGAAGCCTTCTTCTTGTGGACTGGTGTCGACCTGTCAGGAGATTGTGTCGACCTGGTTGCTTGTCTTTGTTCTGAGTTTTTGGACTTTTTTGTGTTTTGCTTGATTTTTGTTTGACTTCTGTATTTTCAAGACTAGGGCCCTTAACAAATTTGATTAGTGGTGCTTTATCCTTCTTTTCACCGGATTTGTCTTTCTTAGATTTTTGCTTATCAAACCCTAGTCCATGAGAGATTGATTTCATATTTGTTCCCAACAAGGCCTCCAAATTATCTTTGCCATTTGTGAATGTTTCAATGACTTCATCTTTTTGTCTTAGCTGGTTTTCCAAAATTTTGATTTCTTCAATCTTTTGTTGTTTATCTTGATTTTCTTTTTCCAGCTTTTCAGATAAGTCTTTGAATTCATTGGTGGCCTTTTGAGAAGCTAGCTTAAGTTCATCAATCAGATTCAGAAGATTTTCTTTTTCTTCATTTAATTCAGTTACTTCATTCTCTAGTTCACAAATTCTTTTGTTTGAAGATTGGTTATGATAAATATTTTCAATTTTCTTTTTGAGATGCTTATTTTCTTTTCTCATTTCAGTATAGTTTTCAACTAATTCAGCATAAGCATCCTGCCAATCTTCAACAGAAAAATCTTCAAAAGAAGTGCTTACCTTTCCATCTGAGCTGTTTGCCATGAAGCAAATCTCCTCACTTCCAGAGCTTGAGGATTTTTCTTCTTCTTCATTTTCACTTGTGTCCTCATCAGACCAAGTGGCTACCATGGCCTTCGGCTTCTGAATTTGTGAATTTTCTTGTGCTTCTCCTTCTTGTTCTCAGGACATTCTCCCTTCATGTGTCCTGGTTTGTTGCACCTGTAGCAAATGACAATTTCGTCAGATTTTTTATTCTTGTTAAAATTAGCATTAGAAAAGGAAGTGTTTCTTTTTCTGATGAATATTTCTTTTTCCAGAAATTTTCCTTTTCTATATTTCAAGAATTTCTGAATTGCCTGGTCATGAGGGCAATTTCATCCTCATTTGACTCAGACTCATCAGAACTAGTTTTATCCTGACTTTTGTCCTTGTTACTAGATGAGGCCTTTAATGCTACTGGCTTGGTTTTGATTATGTGTTCTTCATTTCTTTTCAAGTTTATTTCATATGTCATTAAAGATCCTATTAATTCATCCAAAGAGATTTTGGACAGATCTTTAGAATCTTCAATAACAGTGGCCTTTGTGTGCCAAATTGAAGAGAGTGAGCGTAGAATTTTTTTACCAAGTCAGCATCAGTATAGTCCTTACCTAAGGCCTTTAGTCCATTGACTATGATCATGAACCTGGCAAACATTTCAGAGATTGTCTCATTAGACTTCATCATGAACAATTCATATTCAGAGACAAGTATGTTAGCCTTGGTTTCTTTAACCTGAGATGTTCCCTCATAGAGTAACTCAAGTTTATCCCACATCTCTTTGGCAGATTTGCACATTGAGATTCTTGAGTACTCTTTGGGGTGAACAGCACATTGAATCATGTTCATGGCACTATAATTCAATGTAGCTCTTCTTATTTGTTCTCTAGTCCAGGTTTCTTCTTCTCCCTGGTTTTCATAGGGACCTACCTCCACTACTTTCCAGATTTCATAATTTTGGGCTCTTAGAAAAACTTGCATTCTATTTTTCCAATAAGATTAGTCTGTTCCATTAAAGAATGGTGGCCTATTTATGGAATGACCCTCAGCTATGAATCCTCTGGAATCCATTTAATTAAACAGATGGTGCAAGAAAGGAAACACTCAGCAAAACAAACAATCAAGCAAACAAGCAACACAGAACACTCAGAAACTACTCAGATCAGATCAGATCAAGTGTAAACCCGCTCTGATACCAATTGAAGGATCGATAAAAGATGTGGACAAGATCTAGAAGGGGGGGGGGGTTGAATAGATCTATGCCAACTAATGCGGAAGCTAAAACCAATTTGGAAAGTCCTTTGAATCAGAGTTAGATTAAGAGCAAATTTCACAGATCTGAAGAAAATTAAGTGAGTTAAGCAATTGGAGTGAGTAAACAAGTTGATTAGATAGATTCAAACGATCCTATGCATTCATCTAACGAGGAGAAAATTCAAACCACAAACATATCAATGCACAGAGATTTTTAGGTGGTTCGGAAATCACACCACGTGACTCCTACCTCCACCCCTCACACGTAGTGAGGATCCACTAAACAACCTGGGTTACACACCCACACTGGAGCCTGACAACTCCACAATGAGTTAGACAACTCACACACTACCTAGAGCAAGACTACTCTAGAATCTGAGCAAGACTGCTCAACCACACAACTTGAGTACGACGACTCAAAAACCTGAGCACACAGGCTCACAACCACTTGCTAGAACAGAAACAACAAGATCCAGATCCTCTAGCAATGATCTGATCTATTAAGGCCAATTCAAGAAAATTGGTGCAACAGATTATGCACAATTTCTAGAATAGCCAGGAAGAAACAAGAAAGACTTTAGACTCGAGGTTGACAATTCTAGTTCTTCAAGAAAACTCCCTAGTAGAGGCCGAATTGGAAGAATCTTGATCACTTGAAGTCCCTTGGCTGATGCTCTGCAACTTTGATCTTGGGATCTTCCTTGAGAGCTTCACAATTGTTGGCTTCTACTTGATCTGCTCCTTTGAAGTTGATCCTAGTGCTTCATGCTGATCAATATTCAAGTCTTGTGCTCGGAGAAGTGTGAATTGGTGTGGGAGCACAGGAGAGAGCAAGAACAGGGAGGTGAGACTCTCTTGCCGCCGCTTGCAGGTTTCTGGAGGCTCTAAAGAGATTCTCTTGGGATGAGTGCCCAATAAAGGGTATTTATACCCTAAGTATCCGAAGATACCCTTGGGGTACGTGGGCACATGATCCAAGAATGATCTGACATCTCCCTAGGGTGCCACGTGTCCAGGGAAAGTTTAAGTCACAGAGATTCCGGAGTGTGTCGACCTGCCCATGAGGTGTGTCGACACACTCTCCGAGACTGGCAAAACAAATCCCTGGGAGAGGTCTCTAGTGTCGACCAGAGATGATTCAGTGTCGACCTCATGTCCCAGACATCAAAACAGCCCTTCTGGTAAGGCTCTCTAGTGTCGACCTGATCTCATCTCGTGTCGACCTGCTTTGGCCATCTGAAAAACAGGCCTTCTGGGAGAGCCATCTAGTGTCGACCTGCCTGCATTTGGTGTCGACCTGCTTGGCTATCTGAACAGCAAGCCTTCTGGGAAGGCTCTCTAGTGTCGACCTACTCTGGACTAGTGTCGACCTGAGATGGACTTTTCTTCACATTTCTGTCTTTGTTCTGAACCATTATGTCGACACCACTGATGGTTGTGTCAACACTACCTTTGCAGAAAGTGTTTGTCCTGTGAAAATAAACACATAAATCATTAGTTAATATATTATCATGAATATCAATGATAAATGTGCTTGGAAACATGCTTTTTGAATATTGTAATTTCAGGTGATGTATTTTACATGTTCCAATGGTTATGCATCAAAATCACAACTTGTCATCATCAAAATGTGAGGAGAAATGAATTATATTCACACTCAACCCAACAATGATTATAAGAGAAATTAAGCAAGTAAATCTATTCTACAAACAGAGTAAGTGTAGAAGTGGAAAGTAACTACACAGCCATCGGTCTAAAATAAACACTGGGGCCGAAAAACCCGTGTAAACCACGACACTAGAACGAATCCAAGGCTATAAACACAGATAGTAAACAACTGCCTGAACAAATACACTAGCCACAGAAGGCATCTACCACTGGTCAACCGGTCAGGTGTGCCACGCTCCTTACCCTCGACCACCAGTCCATGTCTAACACCTCCTGTCGGAGTGAAATGCGGAACCACAAGTACCACACAACTGCCATAGTCTGGCCAGACTACGATCCCATGCCTGACCCCTCTAAGTGGTATGGGTACTACGTAGAGTGAAGCAGTGAGAAGGACTAACTGATCTGTGCCAGAAGTACAGCAAAACCACCTCGACGTTCTAGACTCAGCTAAGAGAGCTCTACAAACGAGTCAATGTCGCTGTCCCCACCGTTTTCCCCTCAGCTACTAGAGTCCTAAGCTCGAGCACGCCCACCGCCTGGAGAACTCCCTCAACTGACGTGTGGGGACGGGGGTTCAGGTAACAGTAACAATCTCTCAACAGACAAGTCGATAAGTGCCAAGCACCAGGCAGACAACTAGTGTAGGACCGTGCTAGGAATAACATAGGTGCTATGAAATAGAGTCACAGCAGAACGGAACTCCGAACAGGTCGCCAGTCACTCTCTATCTAAGAAGGCGGCAGGGTCATCCTCGCGTTCTCAGAGGAGGCAACACAAGGGTTGTCGCCGCCAGAAGGTGACACCCGGCCTATCACGACTTGGGTCTAAAGGCAACAGGGAAACTGTCACTATCTAGGTCATGACAAGGGCATTGTCGTGACCACAGACAGAGATCCGGGTGACTATCCGAGACCTCCCACAACCCACAGGGGAAGCCAGGTCAGAAGGCGATGACCACCCTGTTGTGACAGGAATGCAACAAGGTGAATGTCTCTACCTAACCAGAAGGCGACGAGGCGATACATTGTGATAGGAACCTTGTCGCGACCACAGACAAAGGCTCGGGTGCCAACCCGAGACCTCCCAAAATGCCCCAAAAACACAATTCCGGTGCACATAGAGGGAGGGGAGCATGGAGAACGATGTAACCACAAGCTATAAGCTCAAACCACCCTCATTTACACCCATGCATGCCAATGTGAATGATCTACACTCATGAAACCTCACATGCACACATGATACTCTCAAACCCCCAAACCCCAACACAAGCTCAAGAAACCAACCATGCAAACATACACACCTAGCATGATTCTACGAAGGCTTAGAGAAGGGAATGGAGACCCTAGCATGATAGAAATAGGGGGAAGACAAGGGGTCCCTACCTCAAAAGGAAGAGACAACCCGTAGGGGTCTTCTCGTGTGCATGGCCACCTCCTCCTCGCTCCAAGCTCTACGCTCACACCGTCCACTAGCAACGAACATCATCCTACACGCCAGAGAAGAGGATCACCACCACGAAGAGGAGAATGCCATGCTCACACCTGAGAAGAACACCATGCTGAGGAAGAAACACACCTCACACACCACCAACACCCTCACACTCTTCCCACGGAGCTAACACTCATAGAGGGTTCGCAAGAAGGAAGTAGGAGGAAGAAAAGGGGAAGAGGATGATAGGTCTGAAGGCCTTGTACATATAAGCCTCGGACCTGAGAATGCGACAGTCAACCCGTCACGTTCACTTACTGAACGTGACGGCTAACCTATCTCCACCTCAAAGTCATGGTCAGACCTGACCAATAGATTGACCACATGTCATCTTTGAAGACCTGACACCATGAACGCGACACCTAACATGTTGCCTTTATCTATCAGTGCTTAAAACTTGTCCCAATTGTCCCGAAAGCAAGTCGACAAAACTACATGCTACAGTCAGAAGGGTGAATGCGATGACATGCTTATCGCATTCTTAACCAAAACGCGATAGCCATCCCGTCGCCTTCAGAAGGCGACGATCCGATACGTCGCTACCTTCATCAGAAGGTGGCTCACCAAAGAGGGTGTTACAATCTAACCAACAAAAAAACAATTTCGTCCTCGAAATTAAGGGAGAAACCCAGGGGACGAAGGCAAGCAAACATACCAGTCACTCCAACAAGTAAGGAAAATGCTCCCGCGTCTCGTCCTCACACTCCCACGTGGCCTCACCACTGACCCGATTCTTCCACACAACCTTGACGAGTAGGATTTGCCTCTTACATAACTGCTGCATTCTGCGGTCTACAACACTGAGTGGGTAATCTGGCACTTATATATCTGGAGCAACCTCTAACTTTGAGTAGTCTAGCACATGTGATGGATCTGGCATGTACTTCCACATCTACGAGACGTGGAAGACATCGTGAACACCAACCAACTCGGGTGAAAGAGATAACTGTTGAACCACTCCTATATTTTACCCTTATATTTTGGTGATAATAAAATTTATGATTATTAAATATTATTAAATATATTAAATATTATGTTTTTCTAATAAATATAAATTTATGACAGTATTGCCGTATGATTTGCACTAAAAAGATAAATTGATGTCTATTCAATATACATCGATTTCTGTTCAGTGCCACATCGATTCCGCTTTCACATCAATTTCATAAGTGAAACATCGATTTGTTGGATCGAAATGGCAAACTAGATGTCCTAGAGGGGGGTGAATAGGACTTCTTAACTCTTAAAATTTTCTTTTGAAATGCATAACACTAAATAGACGAGTTAGTACTTAGTGTGTGGTGTGTGATTCAAGTATGAACTTGGCGGAAAAATAATCACACAAAAATGCACAAGAGTTTATCCTGGTTCGGCCCTTCCCACATGGAAGTCCTACATCCAGTCCTCAAACCAACCACTTGAGATTTCCACTATCTGCCAATAAATTGGCCTTCTCTCACCCTTGAGAGGAATTACAAACCCACTTGCTCCCAAGCAAGTCTTCCCTAAACAGGGGTACAACAATTGCCTTTCACAAGGCCTTCCCTACACAGAAGGGGCAATGTAGAAACAGACTTCTGCAGAAATTACACAAGAGAATAAAGAAACACTTGTGTGTTTGCCTCAGATCTGAGCACAAAAACATACAGACTTCAGAAGGATTAATAGATCAGAAATGAGACTTGAATCCTATCTGAAAAAAGCAAGGGTGGACTTAAAGAAAATAGGCAATTAAAGTTGCCACCCAACACTAGACTTCTTCTAAGAGAGATTCAGAGAATGGCTTCTTAAGAGGAGCAGCTCTCAGACTTTTGCTTGCAGAAAGCTTGTGTGGACTTGGAAGAATTCGAATGAAGTTCACAGGAAAGTGTAAAAGCTTGTATGCTCATCTTATTGTTCTTTTCAAACTTGAGCTCCTTTTATAAACTTCAAAAAAATAGCGTTTAGAAAATTGTCGTTGGAGCTTGTGGTCGTTTGCAGTATGTCCATTTGAAGAGATCTCTAGGATCCTTTGGGTCTTGCAGTGTTTGTTATCCAGAAGTCTTTCAGTTTTGCTTCTTTCCAAGATCTTCAGAAGGAGGTGCAGTTTTCACAGCTAGGAGATAAGCTCTCTCTCTTCGGAGTGAACTGTGAAAGAGACATGCTAAAAACGTGCTCCAATAAATGCCTGCACAAAGACAAGACAAAAGATAAGAGTATCTCCATACCTTTGAGGTAGGTAAGTCAGAGAAGTACAAAGAAAGGTATGGAAACCTCGTATCACAGGCTTTCAGATAGAAGGAGTAGACAAACAGTTAGGCTAAAAAGGTAAAGCATGGGTCTATCAGTGGTACGTGAGTCTTGTCAGATGCCATGCGCCTGAAAATACATAAATGCACTGTATCTATTGTATCCCGGAAAATCCAGAGTAAAGATGTGAAGACCATGAGGCTCAGATCAAAAAATATTTCATAAGTAGTCTGCAGTCTGCACAGGATTTAGATAAATATTTTAAGTTTAATATGTCTTGTCCTGCCAGGGAAATACAATAATAATAATAATAAAATAATGACAAGTTGATGTACCAATAAGATATTGAAAGTTCATTAAAAAGATGTATGAAAAGATTTGGAGATAAACTTGCATTAGATGTTAAGCCTAAAAAGGATCAGAAGAGAGTTTAAGTATAGAGTTAATCAGTGAAGTCGAATCCAAAAGAACATGCAATTCGACTGAAGAAATAGGAGTGATTCGACTTCAGTAAAGAAATAATAAGGTAATTCGATCTCTAAGAAAACAAGGCAATTCGACTCTAACAAGAAAATATCAATGTAATTCGACTTCTGAGAAGACAAGGCAATTCGACTTCAGCAGTCGAATACTGAGATTAATTTCTGAAGCATTCGACTGTGGCAGTCGAAGATGACAGTCGAATCAAGTAGAAGATTATATGAAGCATTCAACTATACCAGTCAGAGACATCATCCAAATCAGGTATAAAGTTGTGAACTTATAAGATTTTCAAGGTTGTTTGTCTTCGATTCTGAAGGAGTCGGATTTGACAGTCGAAGTTAACAGTCGAATTCAGTAGGACAAAGAGAGTCTGTGGACTTAAAGAATTTCTGTGATGGAGGTATTGTCCTACAATATACCTATATGATTCTTGTGATATGTAATTAATATATTTGCTTTGTAGAAAGTTTATTTTAAAGAGTTTTGTCTTAGCAAAAACAATAGATATATTAATTTAAGAAAATTCCTAAATTCCTTAGGGGTAGTTGCTCAACAATTCTCCCCCTTTTTGTTAATGACAAAAATCTTTAAATTGACAGTAAAAAGCATAAGTGAAGTGTGAATATGTGGCTGTCTCTCCCCCTTTGTGGCATTAACATAAAGGAAATCATCACAAGATATTGAACACACAAGATGTAAAATAGAACAGAATTACATGATAAAGAGGTCAGAAACATAGCAGAAATTTTTTATAAACTACATAGTTCTCAAAATATAACAAAAGTTGTTCATGACGTAGACAGAGAGCTGGGTAAGTAAAGAGATCTGGGAATTTTAGCAAGGAAAGGTTGGATGAGATCCCAGAGCTTCTTCTCATTCTCCTCAAAAAATTGTCAAGGAGAGCTCCATCAATGTTGTAGGAAGGATTGGTGGAGGGTAACTTCCGATGGGATTTGATGTGGCGCCTCCAGAACCAAGACATCCTATCATAATACTTGTCTCTATTGACTCTATACTTGAGAGAAACAAAGTTCTTGGAGGCAGCAAGCATGAGAAACTCATGAGCAGTGATGTTCCAATGCAGTCCACTGGAAACAACAACATCTTTGGCTTGATAATAAATGAGGAGTCTCTGAGCCCATTTATGCCCAATGTTCTTCCTCAAGTCCTTAAGACTCTTATAATGAAATTTATGAAGAGAAAGTTTCAGCCTTTCACTATCTAAATGATATGAAGGATATGTTGCTGCCCATAGATCTAGATCGAATCTTTCAGATTCAGCAAAACAAAGTTGAAAGTCCAGAAGATAATGATGATGCTTGGATAGTTGCAGAAAGACAAATCTCTGGAAAGATAATTTCAGTTTGTATTTGATTTTGAATCTGGTTGCAATCCAGATGTATTTGTTGAAAACTGCCTTTGTAAAATCTCTTCTGTAGGAAACTGCTTCTATGAGGGGAGGATGCAAGCCAGAAGGTAAAGCCACAGTCATGGAAGGAACAATCTCTCTCTGGCCTCTTAAAAGATTTTCCCATTGGCCCTTAGAGATATCAGACAGACCCAGCTTGAATCTTTCAAAATTGAAATTTTCATTCTGTTGTATTTGGCTTGTAAGTCCCAGAGAAGTAGTCCGAACATGTCATGAAACCTTAGACATATGTGATGCAGGACTGTCAAAAATTGGTTTCTGGACTGATTTTGTTGATATCTAGTAGCTTCATCAGGATAGAGATCAAGGAACTCCTTGGGAGTTAAGCAATGACTCTTCTGGGAGATAAATTGAAGTTCCTCTATAGAGATTTGGGTAGTCCTAAGAAGAGTAGGTAGCCAATGTTCAAAGGTGAACCCTGGCATGTCATGAACTTCAAGAAAGGCTCGAATAGCCAGATATTCTCTGAACAGATTCATGTGATGTTCAGATTGATTGACAAAAGCATACCAAAATGATGGAAGGAGGTTTGAAGGACTGTCTCCCAAGTTGGGTCCAATGGTGGAAGAAAGCTGGATACTAGGAAGTATTTCAGCCAGATGAAGGAGTGTTTTCTTGGAATATGTTTTGGAGGCTGTAGGAAGACAAGAAAAGTAATGAGGGGGTTGAGTGGAAAGGTTTAGAGAAGCTGCTTTGAGAGGCTTGAATTGATATTTAGTGGGATAGATGGAGAATTTGATATCTTGATAGAATGGATCCATAAGAATAGCTGCAAGTGGAGGAGGATCCGAAGAAGTAGACTGTGAAGGGGTTTCAGTGGTGGAAAGAGTGGGAGCTGTGGGTGTAGAGGGTTTAGGTCTAGCTGATGTTGATCTTTTTGGCTCAGGAGGAGGCTTAACAGTTGGAGCTGGAGTAGGATGAATTGGTCTAGAAGGAGGAGGAGGGAAGACTGGGTCCCCATTTTTGACCAGTCTGCGCTTCACTTTCCTCTTGAAGGTTTGCAAATTAGGAGTGGACTCCCGGGGTCTCTTAGCCATAGATTCCATCTGGGAAACCTGCCTGGGCTGGGAAGCCTCTGCTGCTGCCATTGCCACTTACTGCTTTTCTAACCCAGACTGTTGTTGTTGCTCCACTTGAGGTTGAAACACTACCATAGCTAATTGTGCCTCATGCCCTAAATCTTTCTTCTGCTCATGAGGCTGTTCCTCCACACTCTGCTGCTTATCCTGTGGCTCAGGCTCCTTGTGCTGATCAGGAACTAGTTTAACATGTTCTTGTACTTGGGATTCTGGCTCCTATTCCTGCTGCTGCTATGGTTGCTGCTCAACCTGCTGGGATTGGTCTTGTGTTGACTGATGTTCCTGAGCTACTACTTCAGGTTCTGGTGCTTGAGATTCTTGGACTTGAACAGGTTTTTCTCGCTGTTGATGGAAAGCAGGCCCTGATGGCCTAGAAGTGCCCTGCTGGCACACTAACTGAAGTAGAAAATCTTTCATTTACTTAACCTCATCAGACAAACTATCAAACTTGACATCAATAAACTCTATTTGCATTTGAAGGACTGACAGGTTTTCTTGTTGCTTGCCCAATAAGTCAAAAATGGTATGAAGGTTGTTGCTACTCTCCCCCTGAGACCTTGGCCGGGACTCAAAATGAGAAGGAGAGAAATGATGCTCTCTTTCTTCAAAATCTGTTTCTGCAGGAATGTCATCAAATGCAATACCTTTGCCTCTAATATCTCTTAATACTTCATTAATAGTTTCCTCAGGACCATCTGGTTCAGGAAATGAGGACGAAACATGAAACTGATCTTCTTGCTCTTGGATCTGACCTGGGGCTTCAGATCTGACTTGGACTTGAGGCTCTATCTCTTGTTGAATCATTCGAGGGACTGAAGGAACAAGAGGTTCATCAGGAAAAACTTCATGATCACATTCAGGCACTGAGTCTTTTAGCCAAAGATTTTGCTTCTTGTTGACCAAGGAATAATGGCTTCTTCTCAAGGTAGTGATCCCAATCTTCTCTTTAATTCCAATAGATATTTCTCCTGACAGATCTACTGCGTATCTCTTAAAGATCAGGGAGAGCAAAGGTCCATAGGGAAAAGATTCTTGTAGATTCTTAGCAGCTATCATTCTATCCAAAATGATTCCAGCCAAATTCACTTTGTGGCTCTGAATAGCCCAAAACAACAAGTTCCCATCTCTAGAGGTGATAGATGAGTGGGTTCCTGCTCTAGGGGTCACAATGTTGGATATCACAGAATGAATTAATCTCTTCTCGGCTGACAGCTCATTTACAGACAGACCTTTCTTGCTAATAAAGGCCAAACTCCCAATAATGCCCAATTTCTGCTTTTCCAAAGGTATAACTTCATTAAGCTTATGCCCGGAGTTTGGACACTCCAACATCTCAACCAGCAGTTCCTCAGAAATAGAGATCTTGGTTCCTTTGACATAACCGAACACTGTATTTCCAGATGAGATTTCCATGGTGACATAAAAGGTTCTAACGACATTCTGAACAGTGGGTTCTGAAATCTGGCACAACTTGGTCCAACCCATGGCATTGAGGGTGTCCTCTACCCATGCTAGACTTCTAGTAAGATGGGAGAAATCTACAACCTTCCCTGGGTAGATGGGAATCTTAGCAAGTCTCACAAGTTGATCAGGGGTCAACTCGACAGTATCCAGAACCCTAGACGAAGCCATCTAGAATATGGAAGTGGAAATGACTCAGGGAACCAGTAAAGGAGTGATAGAAATGTTGAAGAGAGTTCCAAGATCCTACCTTTCTTCGAGGAGGATGGAGATTTCAGGGTTTTTTGGAAGACCTTCGCCGGAGAACAGTAAGGGCGCGAAGAGGCAGAAGGGGACAAGGGAGTCGAAGACGGATTTCGAAAGGGTGTCTTCTAAAGGAGACGGGGTTTTCTTTTATAAGGAAAGAGAAGATAACTGCCCCTAGATTTCAGGATGAACAGTCGGGATTAAATGATTTGACCGTTAAGACATGAAGGGATGCGTCTTAAGAGAGTGGCAGTTATATAATTTTAAATTACAAGCGCCTTTTCACGATTTCATAATAAGTCGAATTATGTATTCGACAGCATCAGTCGAATGCATGTATTATAACATGATTTGAATGCATTGTTTCTACATAAGTCGAATGTCTGGGACTTAGAATTTTTTTAGGATGGTTTTTCACAGACAATTCATACAACACTATCTTAGCATACAATTCAAGTATCATTTTACTTTGGTAATTTAATCAAGATTACACATACCTATTTCTCTTCTAATAGATGTGAATCTATCCTCAGGAAGAGGTTTTGTAAAAATACCAGCAAGTTGATTTTCTGTAGAAACAAATTCAAGTGAAATATTGCCATTACTTACATGATCCCTGATGAAGTGATGTCTAAGCTCAATATCTTGGTTCTTGAGTGCTGGATAGGACTCTTGGTCAAATTTATTGCACTTGTATTGTCACATAGCATTGGAATTTCTTGGAGTTGATGACCATAGTCTTCCAATTGGTGTTTGATCCACAAGAGTTGAGTACAGCAACTCCCTGCTACAATGTATTCAGCTTCTGTGGTTGACAAAGCTACTGAGTTCTGCTTTCTGGAAGACCAAGATATCAAGCACCCTGCAAGAATTTGACAAGTGCCACTGGTGCTTTTCCTATCTATTTTACATCCAGCATAGTCAGCATCACTATATCCAATTAACTTGAATTCTGAACATCTGGGATACCATAGTCCTAATTTACTGGTATTTATAAGATATCTAAAAATTCTTTTAACAGCACGAACATGAGATTCTTTTGGATCAGCTTGGAATCTTGCACATAAACAAACACTAAACATTATATCTAGTCTACTGGCAGTAAGATAGAGCAGTGATCCTATCATTCCTCTATAGATCTTCTGATCTACCTTCTTACCAGGAGGATCACTATCTAACTTAATGCCTCAGCTCATGGGTGTTCCTAATGGCTTACACTTGTCAAAACTATATTTAGAAAGTAAATCTGAAATATATTTGGTTTGACAAATGTAAGTTCCTTCCTTGGTCTGCCTTATTTGCAACCCAAGAAAATAATTTAGTTCACCCATCATGGTTATTTCAAATTCATTTTACATTTAATTTTTAAAGAACTTACAAAGTGATTCATTAGTAGAACCAAAGATAATGTCATCAACATTGATTTGCACAATTAAGATTCCATCTGAAATTTTCTTTATAAATAGTGTGCTATCTACTTTTCCTCTTGTAAAATCATGTGATATAAGATAAGCACTTAATCTTTCATACTAAGCTCTTGGAGCTTGTTTCACACCTTACAGTGCTTTCTTTAAAAGGAAAATATGATTAGGATAAGTAGTATCTTCAAAACCTGGTGGTTGCTCAACATATACTTCTTCTTTAATAAAATAATTCAGAAAAGCACTTTTAACATCTATTTGGAACAAATTCATGTTAAGAGAACATGCATATGCTAATAAAATTCGGATTGCCTCTAATCTAGCTATTAGAGCATAGGTTTCATCAAAGTCTATGCCTTCCTCTTGGGAATATCCTTGAGCAACAAGTCTGACTTTGTTCCTAGTGATTACCCTGATTCATCCATCTTGTTTCTGAAAACCCATCTGGTTCCAATAACTGGATGGTCAGTAGGTCTAGGTACAAGAGTCCAAACCTCACTGCGTTGGAACTGATTAAGTTCCTCTTGCATAGCAAGGATCCAAGATTCATCACCTAGTGCATCATTGATTGTCTTAGGCTCAATTTGTGAAACTAAGGCAAAAAAATCACAAGGAATTTGCATACCTATTGTTCTTACTCTATCTTGAGGATTACCTATGATGTTTCCTCTAGGATGTTCCCGGTGGTACCTCAATTCCCTAGGTAGTCCTTCTTGTGGTTCTTCTAGTTGTTGAAGATCTTCTAATCGAGGGTCTTCCTTTTCTTCATCTTTTCCTTCTTCTTCAAGAGAAGTCTTTTCTAGATCCCTGCATAGATCATCAACACATTCTTCTTCTTCTTCTATCCTTTTGATAGAAGGGTTAGTCTCATCAAATAAGATATGTATAGATTGTTCTATGGTTAATGTCCTTCTATTGAATACTTTATAACTTCTTGGTTTTGAAATGTATCCTAACAGGAAACCTTCATCACTCTTAGCATCCTAAATTATCCTTACCATTATTTATGATAAAGCACTTACAGCCAAAAGGTCGAAGATGACTGATGTTGGGCTTCTTTCCCTTGTAGAGTTCATAAGGAGTCTTCTTTAGAATGGGTCTGATCATGCACCTGCTGATGATGTAGCAGGTTGTATTTACTGCCTCTGCCCACAAGTATTTTGGCAAATTATACTCATTCAACATTGTTCTGGTCATATCCAGTAGTATTCTGTTCT
This sequence comes from Colocasia esculenta, assembly GCA_014218235.1. Lineage (NCBI taxonomy): Eukaryota > Viridiplantae > Streptophyta > Magnoliopsida > Alismatales > Araceae > Colocasia > Colocasia esculenta. The sequence goes on along the minus strand of CM024755.1, from coordinate 99,082,293 downwards.
TTCTTTCTGCTACTCCATTCTGTTGAGGTGTTCTTGGTGCTGAGAAGTTGTGCTCAATCCCATTTTCTTCACAGAAGTTCATGAATTCTTCATTTTTGAATTCACCTCCATGATCAGATCTAATGCTTGTAATCTGAAATTTCTGATTTTTCTGAACTATTTTGCTGAACTTCAGAAATGCTTGAAAGGCTTCAGATTTGGCTTCTAGAAAAGACACCCAAGTGTACCTTGAGTAGTCATCAACTAATACATAGCCATAGACTTTACCTCCAAGACTAACTATCCTCATAGGTCCAAACAGATCCATGTGAATTAACTCCAAAGGCTTGGAAGTTGTAACAATTGTCTTGGACTGAAATGAGGTCTTGGTCTGTTTTCCTTTAGCACAAGCTGAACAAATTTCAGATTTCTTAAGTTTCATCTTTGGAAGCCCCTCAACCAGATCATGCTTCATTAATTTCTTGATTACTGAAGTGCTTGCATGACCAAGTCTTCTGTGCCACAACTCAGACTCTTCACTTTTGGTGATTGCAAGACATAAGTTTACTTCCTTCAATTCTGCTAGTTGCAATGTATATAAATTCTTTATTCTTTGAGCTTTGAACACAATCTTGTTACCTTTCTAAATAATACACTTATCATTCTGAAAATTTATTGAATGTCCTTTATCACATAACTGACTAATACTTATCAGATTATGCTTCAGACCTTCTACATACATGACATCTTCAATTAAGTTCTTTTCTTTAGTACCAATTGTTCCACATCCTAATACTTTTCCTTTTCCATTATCACCATATGTGACTTGACCACTTTCTTCTCTAAAACTTGTGAATAAATTCCTATCTCCTGTCAGGTGCCTTGAGCATCCACTATCCAAATACCATTTCGATGCCCTCAGCCGACCCTGCAAACAAAATCAGGTTGTAACTTTTGGTACCCAAATTTTCTTGGGTCCTTGATGGTTAGTTTTAGGAATCCATGTTAAATGTCTAGTGGTGCATGTGCTTACTGTGTGTCCTAATTGGTTACAGTGACTGCAGCATAAATCAAAAGCATTCTTCTTATGCCTATTATTATTAAATTTCTGTTTTTGTTTGTACACATGCTGATTTGTCTTTTTAGTATTTTTGATTTTTTTTTCTGCTACAAATTTAGGGGTTGGATACACTTTAGGATGAATAATGCTTTCTTCATTTTGTGGAGGTATGTATCCTAATCCATATTTCTTCTTTCCTATTCTAGAACCTTTTATGTTGACGAATAAAGAAGTTTTGCAGTTAGAGATCTTTTCTATGGTGGCTTTTAGATAATTGTTTTCATCTAACAATTTTTCTTCAATTTTGAGTTCCTTAAGATTTGATTCAATTTCCAAGATTTTGTTGTTTTTATTTTTTAAGTCTTCGCACAACAATTCATTAGTTCTTTTTGTTTCACTTAAACTTTTGTTTAACCTTTCTGTTTCATTTTTAAGAAAGGTGTTAGCCTTTTCTTGGTTCAGTAAATTTAGTTTAACTATTTTCATTTGTTTTGCTACTGTTTTATATTTTTCATAAAGTTCTATCAGAATCGGATTCAGAACAGGAAGTGAATGAGGTTTCTGAGTTTACCTGTTCTAATCCTGCCATGAGGGCTAGATTTGCCTTCTCTTCTTCTTCTTCTGATTCTAAACTAGATGATTCTGAACTTGTTGCTTCTTCATTATCCCATGTTACTGCCATTGCCTTCTTCTTGAATTTTCTAAACTTCTTTTCCTTGCCTGTCTTCTTGTCGGATTTTTCTGCTTGATCCTTCTTCTTAAGCTTGGGACATTCCGATTTGTAATGTCCTGGCTGATTACACCCATAGCAAGTTGGCTCTTTCTTCTTTTCTTTCTTGAAAAATCTTTTTGAGCCAAACTTCTTCTTCTTTGCAACGATTCTCTGTAGTTTTCTTGAAAGCATGGCCTCATCATCACTGTCATCTGACTTTTCTTTTGAGTCTTCAGATGAAGAGGATTCTGCAATCTTCAAAGCATTTGAAATTTTCTTTTTCGATGAATTTTCAGAAAATCTTTCCATGTTAATTTCATGAGCCATAAGGGATCCTATTAATTTATCAATAGACAATTGTGTTAAGTCATGAGCTTCCTCTATGGTTGTAACTTTAGGGGTCCATACATTAGTTAGAGATCTTAGGATTTTCCTAACTGTTTCTTCATTAGTTAGGACTTTTCCTAAAGAACTTAGTCCTACAATTATGTTTGAAAATCTATTATACATTTGGGTTATGTTCTCATTAGGGAGCATTTTGAACTGTTCATATTGGGATACAAGTATATCTATACTTGTTTGTTTAACCCAATCTGTACCTTCATAGGTTACTTGAAGCTTATCCCACATTTCTTTAGCTGTTTTACAAGCTGAAAGTCTATTAAATTCTCTTTTAGAAAATGCACAGCAGAGGTAATTTTTTGCTTTGTAATTTAATGACATACTTCTCTTATCTGCTATGAAAAGACCAGAGGAAGAAGATTCTCCAAAGATTTGATAGTCACCTTGTTCTATTACCTGCCATAAGTCGAAGTCAGTACCTCTGATGAAGCATTCCATTCGCATCTTCCAGTATTGGTAATCTTCACCATCGAAGAATGGTGGCCTTGTAACTGATTGGCCTTCATAGTTGTGAGCTTCAGATGCCATTTCTTCTCAAATCTTTTAGATTCTTCTGAGAAGACCTCCACTCTGATACCACTTGTTGGATCGAAATGGCAAACTAGATATCCTAGAGGGGGGGTGAATAGGACTTCTTAACTCTTAAAAATTTCTTCAGAAATGCACAAAACTAAATAGATGAGTTAGTACTTAGTGTGTGGTGTGTGATTCAAGTGTGAACTTAGCGGAAAAACAATCACATAGAAATGCACAAGAGTTTATCCTGGTTCGGCCCTTCCCACATAGAAGTCCTACATCCAGTCCTCAAGCCAACCACTTGAGATTTCCACTATCTGCCATTAAATTGGCCTTCTCTCACCCTTGAGAGGAATTACAAACCCACTTGCTCCCAAGCAAGTATTCCCTAAACAAGGGTAGAACAATTGCTTTTCACAAGGCGTTCCCTACACAGGAGGGGCAATGCAGAAATAGACTTATGTAGAAATTACACAAGAGAATAAAGAAACACTTGTGTGTTTGCCTCATATTTGAGCACAAACACATACAGACTTCAGAAGCATTAATAGATCAGAAATGAGACTTGAATCCTATCTGAAAAAAGCAAGGGTGGACTTAAACAAAATAGGCAATTATAGTTGCCACCCAACACTAGATTTTTTCTTGGAGAGCTTCAGAGAATGGCTTCTTAAGAGGAGCAGCTCTCAGACTTTTGCTTGCAGAAAGCTTGTGTGGACTTGGAAGAATTCGAATGAAGTTCACAGGAAAGTGTAAAAGCTTGTATGCTCTTCTTATTGTTCTTTTCAAACTTGAGCTCCATTTATAAACTTCAGAAAAATAGCCGTTTAGAAAATAGTCGTTGGAGCTTGTGGCCATTTACAATATGTCCATTTGAAGAGATCTCTAGGATCCTTTGGGTCATGAAGTGTTTGTTATCCAAAAGTCTTTTAGTTTTGCTTCTTTCCAAGATCTTGAGAAGGAGGTGCAGTTTTCAGAGCTAGGAGATAAGCTCTTTCTCTTCAGAGTGAACTGTGGAAGAGAAATGCTAAAAACGTGCTCCAATAAATGCCTACACAAAGACAAGACAAAAGAGAAGAGTATCTCCATACCTTTTAGGTAGGTAAGTCAGAGAAGTATAAAGAAAGGTATGGAAACCTCGTATCACAGGCTTTCAGATAGAAGGAGTAGACAGACAGTTAGGCTAAAAAGGTAAAGTATGGGTCTGTCAGTGGTAGGTATGTCTTGTCAGATGCCATGCACTTGAAAATACATAAATGCACTGTATCTATTGTATCCAGGAAAATCTGGAGTAAAGATGTGAAGACCATGAGGCTCAGATCAAAAAATATTTCAGACGTAGTCTACAGTTTGCACAGGATTTAGATAAATATTTTAAGTTTAATATGTCTTGTCCTGTCAGAGAAATACAATAATAATAATAATAATAATAATAATGACAAGTTGATGTACCAATAAGATATTGAAAGTTCATTAAAAAGATGTATGACAAGATTTGGAGATAAACTTGCATAAGATGTTAAGCCTAAAAAGGATCAGAAGAGAGTTTAAGTACAGAGTTAATCAGTGAAGTCGAATCCAAAAGAACATGCAATTCGACTGAAGAAATAGGAGTGATTCGACTTCAATAAAGAAATAATAAGGTAATTCGATTTCTAAGAAAACAAGGCAATTCGACTCTAACAAGAAAATATCAATGTAATTCGACTTCTGAGAAGACAAGGCAATTCAACTCCAACAGTCGAATATTGAGATTAATTTCTGAAGCATTCGACTGTGGTAGTCGAAGATGACAGTCGAATCAAGTAGAAGATATATGAAGCATTCGACTGTACCAGTCGGAGACATCAGTCGAATCAGGTATAAAGTTGTGAACTTAGAAGATTCTCAAGGTTGTTTGTCTTCGATTCTGAAGGAGTCGGATTTGACAGTCGAAGTTATCAGTCGAATTCAGTAGGACAAAGAGAGTCTGTGGACTTAAAGAATTTCTGTGATGGAGGTATTGTCCTGCAATATACCTATATGATTCTTGTGATATGTAATTAATATATTTGCTTTGTAGAAAGTTTATTTCAAAGTGTTTTGTCATAGCAAAAATAATAGATATATTAATTTAAGAAAATTCCTAAATTCCCTAGGGGTAGCTGCTCAACAGATTTCACTCTCACAACGAATTTGTAAGTGAAACATCGATTTGGTCTCTATAACGATTCGATCATCATCATGATTTGATGTCACAATAGCGACTTGGTCTATGTAACAATTCGATAAAGCAAACAATGATTTGTTTATTACGATTTGCTTACATCTGTATAACGACCCGATCAAACAACGATTGCTTTCACTAAACAACGATTTGATAGCCGTATCGATTTGTTAAGTGAAACAACGATTTGGTTGCTATATCGATTTGATAAGTTAAACAACGATTTGATCATTGTAACGTTTCTATAAGGCAAACAACAATTTGCTCTTTCTCAAACATCGATTTCCTTTATATTTCAAATGTTTTGGCGCCTAATGAAAAGTCAAATATATTTTTGACAGAAGATCTTTTTTATCTCTCTAGATCTCTTCTCTCCTGTCAGACAAAAAGGGGTTTACCTACCACTTCTGGGAGACAACAGTAACATAGAGGTAAGAACCTTTTTGACAGAAACACTCTTTTATCTAAACTCTTTCTTCTATGTTTACAGACCTTGAAGACCACCAAGTGGCTGACAGTCTGAAGAAGAAAAAGAATAGAAAGATCAGTAACGACTAGAAGAGTTCCAACAAATCTCTTCAATGGATTTGTTCAAGCCTCTCTTATTAAAGATGAAGCAAGACTGAAGAAGAAACAAGAGCTTTCTTGAAGATTTTTTAAAGAGTGTACATCCAGGAAGAACCTAAACGCCACATACACTCAAAGGAAAAGAGAGAAAGAGCCTGAGCCCAAGAAGAAGTGTTCAAGCATCTGAAGGACTCAAGCTTCAAGCTCCTTCTCCTCTCTTCACTCTCTCTGTGTGCATCTTTGTAATCTGGGGGAGAGTGTCTTTTCACCAAGAGTTCTTTTAGTTGGTTTTCATTTGTTCCAACTCTCAGCTTTGTTCTTTCTTTTATAAGAAAGACTTCTGTCCAACTGTAAGACTGTATACAGTGTAGAACCTAGCTAGGGGTTTAAGTCTAGCAGAACTACATTGGGTTTTGTACCAGGAGGTTGGCTTCTTGACCTGTAAAAGAAGTGGACTGCCTTCTTGCCCGAAAAGAGAAGAAGACCAGCTTGGGTGCTGTGTGTTGTATTGCCCTTGAGGGGGACTGTACCCTTACTTAGTAAAATTCCAAGAGGAGGACTTCCATATGGGAAGGGCCGAACCAGGATAAATTCCTTGTGTCCTCTGTGTGATTGTTTATTTGCTTCCGCACCGCTACTCTTTATCACACTCAACTAACCAAACTTTCAAGTGATAATTTTCTGTATTTAAGTTTTTGTTTCAGATTTTAGAAAAAACTATTCACCCCCCCCCCTCTAGGTTAGCTTGCTGCCGTACCAAAAGGGCCAACAAGTGGTATCAGAGAGAGGTTCTCTGATCAATCAAGAAGATCCAACGATCTTAGAGAAGATTCATGGCAGCTCAAGGATTTGCTGAAGGTCAATCAGTCATCAGACCTCCACTCTTTGAAGGAGAAGATTACCAATACTGGAAAATGAGAATGTAATACTTCATTAGAGGCACAGACTTTGATCTGTGACATGTAATAGAGGTAGGTGATTATGTTATTATTCCTGCTGCATACTGCTATTACAGCAGCTGATAAGAATAAACTATCTTTAAACTTTAAGGCTAAGAACTACTTATGTTGTGCCTTATCTAAAAAGGAATTTAGTAGAGTATCTTCTTGTAAATCTGCTAAAGGGATGTGGGATAAACTGTAGATAACTTATGAAGGAACAGATAAAGTAAAACAAACTAGGATAGATATTCTTGTTTCACGATACAAACAATTTAAAATGATTCCTAACGAAAGCATTACTCAAATGTATAATAGATTTTCTAGCATAGTAGTAGGTCTAAGCTCTCTTGGTAAAAATCATTCTGATGAAGAAACTGTTAGAAAAATACTTAGATCTTTAACCCTTTCATAGACCCCTAAGGTCACCGCTATTGAAGAAGCCCATGATCTAACCAAGTTTTCTATTGATAAGCTAATTGGTTCCCCCATGGCACATGAAATTAATATGGAGTGATTATCTGGAGGCTCATCCAAGAAAAATTCTAATGCTCTTAAAGTTGTAGCTGCTCCTTCCACCTCTTCTTCTTCTAGCTCAAAAGTTATAGGATCTGAAGACAGTGATGTAGATGAAGTTCTATCCAAACTTCAGAAGATTCACAAGAAGAAGAAAAATGGATCGAGAAGGATTCAAAAGAAAGAGAGAAAAGAAAAAGAACCAGTCTACTATGAATGCAGAAAACATGGACATCTAAGACCAGATTGTCCAAGACTAAAGAAGACTAGTCAACCAAAAGAGTCCAAAAAGAAGCACAAGAAATTCAAAAGAAAAACCATGGCAGCTGCTTAGGAAAATGAAGAGGCCACAACTTCAGAATCTTCAAGCTCTGAATCGGAGAAAGAGCAAGTAAGTCTAGCCCTCATGGTAGGACTAGATGAAGTACATTCTAACCCATCTTTTAATTCTTGCACAGATTCAGGATCAGAATTTGAAGATTTAGAAAAAGTCTTTAATTAACTATATGAAAAACATAAGTGTGTTGTAAAAGAATTAAAAAAACTGAAAAACAACACTACTTGCTTGGAAAACACTAATTCTGATCTTAAATCCGAATTGGAGCAACTAGAAAAATAATTAAAAGATAATAAATATAATAATTATCTTTTAAATGAAGATTTGAAAAGCAAGAATAATGAGAAGTTAGAGTTAGAAGAAAAATAAAAAAATCTAACTGAAGAAAATCTCTATTTAAAAGAATCAGTTAGAAAATTAACTAAAGGGAAGACATCTTTAGCCCTATGCTTAAAAGGATCAAAATATGGAAATAATAAACAAGAGCTTGGATACATACCTCCGGAAAAAGGGAAACAAGTCATAATTCCTAAAAAATATCCATTACCAAAATTTATAAAAGAAACAAAGATGCCTCAGAAAAAGGCCCCTGTAAAGGAAAAGGTTTCCAAAAATTATGTTCTAAACAGACATCATAAAAATAATAAGAACTATAAAATAGATTATATTCATTGTTGTTCTCATTGCAATAAATTAGGACACACAGTAAACACCTGCACAACAAGGCACCTAGTATGGATCCCGAAAGGATATTTGTATGCATCTAACCATCAAGGACCCAAAAAGATTTGGGTACCTACTGCTAAGTAGTTTATTTGCAAGATAGCCTTGGAGCATCAGGAACAAAGGATGCTCAAGGCACTGATGACTGCCATCTATTCATCTAACTCACATCTGAAGAGGGAGTAGTCACTATTTATTTTTTAAATTACAATATTACTAACAACTATTTGCAAGTCTCATTCAGGAGGAGTCTCTCATTCAGGGGGAGCACAGACTAAGGGGGAGTTATTCTTTAATGTCAATCATTGTTGAACCCCTCAATGGTAAGAAATTTTCAAAGGGGAAAGAATGCATGGTAAGATCCTTCCTTTTTGGTTAGTGACAAAAAGGGGGAGAGAATTTTCTATGAATTTTCTGTATTTTATATGCTTTAAGTATTTTTGTCAGAAAAGTTTCGTAAATTTTGTCATCACCTAAAAGGAGGAGATTGTTGAACCACTTCTATATTTTACCGTTATATTTTGGTGATAACAAAATTTATGATTAATTAAATATTATTAAATATATTCAATATTATTTTTTTCTAATAAATATAAATTTATGACAGTATTGCCATATGATTTGCATTAAAAAGATAAATCGATGTCTATTCAATATACATCGATTTCTATTCAGTGCCACATCAATTTCGTAAGTGAAACATCGATTTCACTCTCACAACGATTTCGTAAGTGAAACATTGATTTCGCACTCATACTGATTTGTTAAAGTGAAACAACGATTTGATCGCTCAATGATTTCATCTTATAACGATTTGATAAGTGAGTACAACTATTTCTATAACACCCCGAAAATATAGTGATTTAAAAATTTTGGAAATAAAGGAGAATAAATTAAATAAACATATTGGAGAGACTTCCAACACCATGTGTTAATGACCCATTAACAAGATAGGGCCAATGGAGCGCATTTGGCCCAAGGAGATAAAATAAATTGGGACAGGAAATTACCCAGAAATTCGTGTATGTAATTATGTCATAATTAGAGAGGGCAAGTTAGGATTAAAATTAAGGTAATTAGTCATGCAAGGTAAGCCAAAACCGAACCCAACCCCAATTGGTGGTTTCCTAAACCATTGCTACCTCCTTTGGGTGAGAATCCCAGATTTTGGAAAGAAGGAAGCAGAATTCGCAGCCTCCTTTCCTAGTCCCGTTAGGACTCATAGCTACACCCTAAATCTATAAGAACTCGTCCCTAAACTCTTGGAGAATGTTTAGCAACAAGTTGGGGTCGAGAGTAGCAAGTTTGGAGCGCTGGGGAAGTGGAGAACGGCTGGGGAATATCGTGGTCTTCCTCAACCTCGCTCTGCATCAACCCAGAAATCTGCAGAGAGTTCTTAGCATCTAAGGTAGGTGTTCTCGGGCCAAGATTAAAGAAAACCAACACCATCATGTAGTTCTTTAAGTGTAGGTTCATTTGCACTTGGTTTGACTAGTTTTCATGGAGTATACATTGTGTATTCGTGGTTTTCCCGAAGTCTCGCACAGTTAGGGTTTTTCCCGTTCTTCTTATTATGAACACAATTTGACACCGAATTAGACTAAACTTCCTTCATGAAAGTTATTCTACGTGTAGTAAAGATCATCTTTTATGTTGGACGTTTTGTCCAAAAGCCTTTCGTTAGAGAGTTATAGGCATGGTAAGACAGTCACTGCATGATACTGTGATTTCGGGCTGCACTTAGCTTTATGTTCTTCATATGTTTTCTCAGGTTTTGAGACCGCATTAGATCAAACCCCAAACATAACAGTTCTTCTACTAATTGTCCTCGTTATCTTTCATGTTGAACGTTTTGTCTAAATGTCATTCGTTATAGAGTTATAAGAGAGGCAATTAAATCGCTACATGAGATGTATTTTCGGGTTACACTTGACCTATGGGTTTTGTTCTGGGAGGGCCTCTATTGTCAACACTACTTGAGCTAGTGTCGACACACTATCCCAAAACAGCCCAAAAGGTGTTCTAGGAAGGCTTCTAGTGTCGACACTACTTGAGCTAGTGTCGACACACTGTCCCAGATTGGCCAGAAGGTTTTCTGGGAGCTATTTCTAGTATCGACACTACCTGATCTAGTGTCGACACTACTTGACCTTTTTGCCTTGTATTTGAAGCACTGTGTCGACACTACCTGATCTAGTGTCGACACTACTTGACCAGTTTTGCATTATTTTATCTTGTGTTTGAAGCATTGTGTCGACACCAGTAAGGGGTGTGTCGACACTACCCTTACAAAAAATTGGCATATTTTGGGTCTGATCATTTCATGATGTCTACTAGCATGTGCATGATGTTATATAGTATGCATGGACCTAAAATAAATCAACCCATTGAAAAATAGTAATGATATGAATACGATTCTAATGTGTAATTGTGATTGTCCTTATGTTCATTGGATTATCTTGTGATCTTACTTATTGTCAATTGATAAGATAAGAATATGATATAAATGTGGGGTGAATACATGTTAGTATGGACTTGTTAGTGGAGTTAATATCATGATTTGCACATGAGTTTCAATAGTTTTATGTTTCCGGTGTTCAATTAATTATTTGTCAAATGCATACATGCTAGGAAAGATCTGTGACTCATCACTTACACCTTTGTACGATTAGGCACACCCACCTTGGGAAATTGAGAGCACATGTTCTGCATACGATCTGTCTTTAGAAACATCCTCATGTCAAGACATTAATGAATTATGAAACAGAAGATACGTCGTTATCCTGCCTTGTTCTCTCGAGCTATTTGTCATTCCTTGACTCTATGAATGATCATGTTCCTTTTACTACGAGCTTGTTATTGAAACTCTGTGGCCATAATATGAATCTGTTTGTTCGGCACAACGTGGGACTCCGGTCCAAATTTGATCCAATGCCTGTGGAAAAAAAAAGGGGCCTGGTCTGGTCCTGTGGAGGAGCACCCCAATGTACTTATTAACCGCGGGAGTATGGACTTCTGGTGCTTGGCATAGCACAAACAAATAAGCAAGATTAGTGTGAATGTGCCGTTGTATGATATGATAAGTCTAATTTGATCTGATATGATATGATTTGATATGATACGTCTGATCATGTGAACGCATGATATCTGTCTTAATATGGCCAATCTCTTTTGATACGATTCTACTCTTGAAATATTTGTCCATTGTATATGCAACTCGACATTTTGATCTGATATGATATCTGTTCTATTCTGCTATTCAATCTGTTAGTATTGCATACATTGTCATCATATTCATGTGCATATCTGCCTATTTAAAATGTTAATCATGTATATTAGTGTCTGCACAATATTGAGATGTAAATCCTACTGAGCTAGTTCGCTCACCCCTATCATCCTGCCCTTTTCAGAAAGTGATGAAGAACCAGTGGAGTCCGATGGGGCAGGGCAAGAGTGATGAGCACCCGCCATATAAGTAGATGACAGTTTAGAAATAGACAATTGAGTAGTTGATGTATTAGAGAAACATTGTTATTTGAATAATGAACCCTGTTCAGTGAGTTCTTCTTATGCAAGGTTGTAACTAGTTGAATGGAATGGAATAAAGTATACTTTTGGTGACCATATTATAGTCTCGAATGTGTTATTATACTCAATTGTGACTCTGCGCTATTCAACTCTGATACGTCTCTTTGTATCGTTCACGCCCCTGGTATTTATTCCGCTGCTAAATATCGGGGCGTGACAGTTGGTATCAGAGACTTAAACTTTAGGTCCAAGGGAATAAGAACATAGAATGGAACTAGATCACACGAGTCAAAATCTGTCATACCTAATGTGAGCTTGGGTAGAACCATGGGAATAGAAGTCACATGTTATATATATTTAGATGACTGACTTATATTATTATCTTGAAGGTACTTATTACCTTAATGGCCGCTAAATGTGCCCAGGCTAGGGTCATGCAACGAACAATACAGAACTTGACTTAGGCTATCCTACAAGCCACCCAGGGTGGAGGTAACCGCGGAGCCGGTGATCTCCATCAGAATTTTCGGAATATGGATCCACCTAGGTTTGAAGGGAGTACTGACCCAGATGTTGCTGAACATTGGGTTAAGGAAATTGAAAGGATATTTAGGGTCATGCAATGCACAGACCAGAACAAAGTACTACTAGCGAATTTCCAATTGGAAAAGGATGCCAGGGCATGGTGGGAGTCGGTAGAAGCAACATTGAATGGCCAACAACTAACATGGGCTCAGTTCATTGAGCAATTCAACATCAAGTACTTTTCTGAGAGGGTTTAGGAACGGAAAGTAGCCGAATTTACGGCTTTAAAGCAGAGAGGACTCAATGTGGCTGAGTATGAGGCCCAATTCTCTCGTTTGTCCCGATATGCTGTTCACTTAATTGGGACAGAAAGGATGAAGGCAATTCACAAGACAGCCTTCCGAAGCAGGTATGGGCATTATGAATTTATTGTTATGCCTTTCGGACTAACAAATGCCCCTGCAATTTTTATGCAGTTGATGAATAGCATTTATCGCCCATATCTTGATAAATTTGTGGTGGTATTCATCGATGATATATTGATTTATTCCAAGACAAAGGAAGAGCATGAGAAGCATTTGAGGATTTCATTACAGATTTTAAGGGAGAATAAATTATATGCAAAGCTAAGTAAATGTGAATTCTGGCTTGAGGAGGTATCCTTTTTAGGGCATGTGGTAACCAAGGATGGTATCGCTGTTGATCCATCAAAGGTTGAGGCCGTACTGAAATGGGAAAGACCGAGAAGCGTCACAGAGATCAGGAGCTTTCTCGGATTAGCAGGATATTATCGAAGGTTTATAAAGGATTTCTCAAAGATTGCAGTGCCATTAACCAAGCTGACCCGGAAGGAAAATCCGTTTGTGTGGACAGATGAATGTGAAGAAAGCTTTAACAACTTGAAGAAGTGTCTGACTACTGCTCCTGTCCATGCCTTACCCACTGCAGAGGGAGGATTTGAAATTTATTCAGATGCTTCTGGAACAGGTCTGGGATGTGTCTTAATGCAACAAGGGAAAGTAATAGCTTATGCCTCAAGACAGTTGAAGATCCACGAAGTGAACTACCCGGTTCATGACCTGGAGTTAGCAGCTGTAGTATTCGCCTTGAAGATTTAGAGGCATTATATCTATGGTGAGCAATTTAAAGTCTTTTCTGACCACAAGAGCTTGAAATATTTATTCTGACAGAAGGAGCTTAATATGAGACAAAGAAGGTGGTTAGAGTACCTTAAGGACTTTGACTTTTCCATTCAATATCACCCTGGGAAAGCCAATGTAGTGGCAGACGCTCTAAGTAGACAACCAGGAGCTATGCTAGCTAGTATGATGTTGGGCGAATGGAAGTTACTGGAGCAATTTGCAAGCTTGAACTTAGACATGGGAAAGAAGGAGAAACAGGTAATGACTTCCAATCTCCAGATACAATCCGATCTACTGACCGAAATCAAGGAGAAATAGGGAGAGGATCCATTCTTAGTTGAGATCACGGAGAAGCTAGAACAAAGACCTGACTTTACTCTATCAGCTAAGGGAAGATTACTATTTCGAGGTAGAACATGTGTCCCTGATCATGGAGAACTCAAGAAGAGGTTATTAAAGGAAGCTCACTAGTCCAAGTACATGATTCATCCAGGATCAACAAAGATGTACCAAGACTTGAAAAGGTCATATTACTGGCAAAATATGAAGAGGGATGTGGCCGATCATATGTCATACTGTTTAACATGCATGAAAGTCAAGGCCGAGCATTTCCGTATAGCTGGTGGACTGCTACCACTAGAAATCCTGGAATGGAAATGGAATAGCATCGGTATGGACTTTATCATGGGATTGCCCAAGACTAGAGGTGGTATGGATGCAATTTAGGTAATAGTTGATCGATTGACTAAGTCGGCTCACTTCTTGCCGATTAAGAGTACCTGGTCAGTGGATGTATTGGCTGCACTATATGTTAAGGAAGTAGTCAGATTGCATGGGGTTCCATCTAACATAATATCGGATTGGGACCCTAGATTTACTTCACACTTCTAGAAGGGTTTACAAGCAGCAATGGGTACTAAGCTGAACTTTAGTACTGCTTTCCATCCTCAGACCGATGGACAAACCGAAAGGACCAATCAAATTGTGGAAGATATGCTTCGTGCTCTGGTGCTATATTTTAGAGGTCGATGGGATGATCAGTTGTACCTGATGGAGTTTGCATACAACAACAGCTATCAAGCAAGTATCAAGATGGCACCGTTTGAAGCCTTATATGACAGGAGTTGCAGATCACCCCTTTGTTGGGAAGAGGTTGGGGAGAACCAATGGGTTGGACCCGACTTAATTGAGGCGACTGTCAGGAAGGTTCTGATTGTCAGGGAACGTCTGAAGATAGCACAATCCAGGCAGAAGAGTTATGCAGACAAGAGAAGGAGAGAACTAGAATTTCAGGTTGGCGAACATGTTTTCTTGAAGGTCTCACCTTCAAGGGGAATACAAAGATTTGGGATCAAAGGAAAACTAAGTCCCAGATTCATAGGGCCATTTGAAATCCTAGAAAGGATTGGTCAGGTGGCGTATAGACTTGCACTACCTCCACAGCTGGCGAACGTGCATAATGTGTTCCACATATCCATGCTGAGAAAGTACTTATTCAATGCTGACCATGTAATCAACCATGAGGACTTGGAGATTCAGGAGGACCTGACTTATGAAGAGAAGCCGATCAAACTGTTGGATCGGAAGATTCAACGACTCAGAAATCGTACCATACCTATGGTGAAGGTCCAATGGAGTCGAGAGGGAGTTAACAATGTTACCTGGGAAACAGAGGAGAGAATGAATAAAAACCACCCAGAACTATTCTCAGGTACAAACTACACCATTACGTGTAAATTTAGGGACCAAATTTTTGTAAGTGGGGGAGGATGTAACACTCCGAAAATTTAGTGATTTAAAAATTTTGGAAATAAATGAGAATAAATTAAATAAACATATTGGAGAGACTTCCAACACCATGTGTTAATGACCCATTAACAAGATAGGGCCAATGGAGCACATTTGGCCCAAGGAGATAAAATAAATTGGGACAGGAAATTACCCAGAAATTCGTGTATGTAATTATGTCATAATTAGAGAGGGCAAGTTAGGATTAAAATTAAGGTAATTAGTCATGCAAGGTAAGCCAAAACCGAACCCAACCCCAATTGGTGGTTTCCTAAACCGTTGCTACCTCCTTTGGGTGAGAATCCCAGATTTTGGAAAGAAGGAAGCAGAATTCGCAGCCTCCTTTCCTAGTCCCGTTAGGACTCATAGCTACACCCTAAATCTATAAGAACTCGTCCCTAAACTCTTGGCGAATGTTTAGCAACAAGTTGGGGTCGAGAGTAGCAAGTTTGGAGTGCTGGGGAAGTGGAGAACGGCTAGGGAATATCGTGGTCTTCCTCAACCTCGCTCTGCATCAACCCAACAATCTGCAGAGAGTTCTTAGCATCTAAGGTAGGTGTTCTCGGGCCAAGATTAAATAAAACCAACACCATCATGTATTTCTTTGAGTGTAGGTTCATTTGCACTTGGTTTGACTAGTTTTCATGGAGTATACATTGTGTATTCGTGGTTTTCCCGAAGTCTCGCACAGTTAGGGTTTTTCCCGTTCTTCTTACTATGAACGCAATTTGACACCGAATTAGACTAAACTTCCTTCATGAAAGTTCTTCTACATGTAGTGAAGATCATCTTTTATGTTGGACGGTTTGTCCAAAAGCCTTTCGTTAGAGAGTTATAGGCATGGTGAGAGAGTCGCTGCATGATACTGTGATTTCGGGCTGCACTTAGCTTTATGATCTTCATATGTTTTCTTGGGTTTTAAGACCAAATTAGATCAAACCCCTAACATAAAAGTTCTTCTAGTAGTTGTCCTCATCATCTTTTGTGTTGAACATTTTATCTAAATGTCATTCGTTAGAGTGTTATAAGAGAGGCAAGTAAATTGCTGCATGAGATGTCTTTTCGGGTTACACTTGACCTATGGGTTTTGTTCTGGGAGGGCCTCTAGTGTCGACACTACATGAGCTAGTGTCGACACACTGTTCCAAAACAGCCCAAAAGGTGTTCTAGGAAGGCCTCTAGTGTCGACACTACTTGAGCTAGTGTCGACACATTGTCCCAGATTGGCCAGAAGGTTTTCTGGGAGCTGTCTCTAGTGTCGACACTACCTGATCTAGTGTCGACACTACTTGACCTTTTTGCCTTGTATTTGAAGCACTGTGTCGACACTACCTGATCTAGTGTCGACACTACTTGACCAGTTTTGCATTATTTTGTCTTGTGTTTGAAGCATTGTGTCGACACCAGTAAGGGGTGTGTCGACACTACCGTTAGAAAAAATTTGCATATTTTGGGTCTAATCATTTCATGATGTCTACTAGCGTGTGCATGATGTTATATAGTATGCATGGACCTAAAATAAATCAACCCGTTGAAAAATAGTAATGATATGAATACGATTCTAATGTGTAATTGTGATTGTCCTTATGTTCATTGGATTATCTTGTGATCTTACTTATTGTCAATTGATAAGATAAGAATATGATATAAATGTGGGGTGAATACATGTTAGTATGGACTTGTTAGTGGAGTTAATATCATGATTTGCACATGAGTTTCAATAGTTTTATGTTTCCAATGTTCAATTAATTATTTGTCAAATGCATACATGCTAGGAAAGAACCGTGACTCATCACTTACACCTTTGTACGAATAGGCACACCCACCTTGGGGAATTGAGAGCACATGTTCTGCATACGATCTGTCTTTAGAAACATCCTCATGTCAAGACATTAATGAATTATGAAACAGAAGATACGTCGTTATCCTGCCTTGTTCTCTTGAGCTGTTTGTCATTCCTTGACTCTATGAAATATCATGTTCCTTTTACTACGAGCTTGTTATTGAAACTCTGTGGCCATAATATGAATCTGTTTGTTCGGCACAACGTGGGACTCTGGTCCAAATTTGATCCAATGCCTGTGCAAAAAAAAAGGGGCCTGGTCCGGTCCTGGGGAGGAGCACCCCAACGTACTTATTAACCACGGGAGTATGGACTTCTGGTGCTTGGCATAGCACAAACAAATAAGCAAGATTAGTGTGAATGTGCCTTTGTATGATATGATATGTCTGATTTGATCTGATATGATATGATTTGATATGATACATCTGATCATGTGAACGCATGATATATGTCTTAATATGGCCAATCTCTTTTGATACGATTCTACTCTTGAAATATCTGTCCATTGTATATGCAACTCGACATTTTGATCTGATATGATATCCGTTCTATTCTGCTATTCAATCTGTTAGTATTGCATACATTGTCATCATATTCATGTGCATATCTGCCTATTTAAAATGTTAATCATGTATATTAGTGCCCGTACAATTTTGAGATGTAAATACTACTGAGCTAGTTCACTCACCCCTATCATCCTGCCCTTTTCAGGAAGTGATGAAGAACCAGTGGAGTCCGATGGGGCAAGGCAAGAGTGATGAGCACCCGCCATATGAGTAGTTAACAGTTTAGAAATAGACAATTGAGTAGTTGATGTATTAGAGTAACATTGTTATTTGAATAATGAACCCTGTTCAGTGAGTTCTTCTTATGCAAGGTTGTAACTAGTTGAATGGAATGGAATAAAGTATACTTTTGGTGACCATATTATAGTCTCGAATGTGTTATTATACTCAATTGTGACTCTGCGCTATTCAACTCTGATACGTCTGTTTGTATCATTCACGCCCCTGGTATTTATTCCGCTGCTAAATATTGGGGCGTGACAATTTCAGTTTCACATCGATTTCGGTCTACACAATGATTTTATAAGTGTCACATCGATTTGGTCTCTATAACGATTCGATCATCATAACGATTCGATAAGTCACAATAGCGACTTGGTCAATGTAATGATTCGATAAAGCAAACAACGATTTGTTTATAACGATTTGCTTATATCTGTATAATGATCCGGTCAAACAACGATTGCTTTCACTAAACAATGATTTGATAGCTGTATCGATTTGTTAAGTGAAACAACGATATGGTTGCTGTATCGATTTGATAAGTTAAACAACGATTTGATCGTTGTAACGTTCCGATAAGGCAAACAATGATTTGCTCTTTCTCAAACATCAATTTCCTTTATATTTCAAATGTTTTGGCGCCTAATGAAAAGTCAAATAAATTTTTGACAAAAGATCTTTTTTATCTCTCTAGAACTCTTCTCTCCTATTAGACAAAAAGGGGCTTACCTACCACTTCTGGGAGACAACAGTAACATAGAGGTAAGAACCTTTTTGACAGAAACACTCTTTTATCTACACTCTTTCTTCTATGTTTACAGACCTCGAAGACCACCAAGTGGCTGGCAGTCTGAAGAAGAAAAAGAATAGAATGATCAGTAACGACTAGAAGAGTTCCAACGAATCTCTTCAACGGATTTGTCGAAGCCTCTCTTATTAAAGATGAAGCAAGGCTGATGAAGAAACAAGAGCTTTCCTGAAGATTTTTTAAAGAGTGTACATCCAGGAAGAACCTAAATGCCACATACACTCAAAGGAAAAGAGAGAAAGAGCCCGAGCCCAAGAAGAAGTGTTCAAGCATCTGAAGCACTCAAGCTTCAAGCTCCTTCTCCTATCTTCACTCTCTCTGTGGGCATCTTTGTAATCTGGGGGACAGAGTCTTTTCGCTGAGAGTTCTTTTAGTTGGTTTTCATTTGTTCCAACTCTCAACTTTGTTCTTTCTTTTATCTGAAAGACTTATGTCCAGCTGTAGGACTGTATACAGTGTAGAACCTAGCTAGGGGTTTAAGTCTAGAAGAACCGCACTGGGGTTTGTACCAGGAGGTTGGCTTCTTGACCTGTAAAAGAAGTAGGCTGCCTTCTTGCATGGGACAGAGAAGAAGACCAGCTGCGGTGCTGGGTGTTGTATTGTCCTTGAGGGGGACTGTACCCTTGGTTAGTAAAATCCCAATAGGTTGCTTAGGGACTGCATGTAGGACTTCCATGTGGGAAGGGCCGAACCAGGATAAATTCCTTGTGTCCTCTGTGTGATTGTTTATTTGCTTCCACACCGCTACTCTTTATCACACTCAACTAACCAAACTTTCAAGTGATAATTTTCTGTTTCAGATTTTAGAAAAACCTATTTACCCCCCCCCCTCTAGGTTAGCTTGCTACTGTGCCAAAAGGGCCAACACTAACCTGTATGCGACCTCGCCAACCCGCTCCAGGATGGGAAAGGGACCAACAAACCTCAGGCTAAGCATGCCCCTCTTCTCAAACCTGAGAATGCCTTTGGTTGGCGAGATCCGTAGAAACACACTGTCACATGCCTCAAACTGTAGTTGCCTTTAGTGAACATCTGTGTAACTCTTCTACCTTCTCTGTGATGTCTGCAGTCTCTGCCTGATCAGTCTCACTATGTCTGCACACTACTGTACCAACTATGGCCCTAGTAATAACCTCTCACCAACCTCATGCCAGCGCAAAGGTGTCCAACACGGTCTACCGTACAAAGCCTCGTAGGGCGCCATCCCAATGCTAAAGTGAAAGCTATTATTATATGCAAACTCCACCATGGGAAGGTGCGACTCCCACGTGCCACCCCATCCAGACAACATGCTCTCAACATGTCCTCGAGGGTCTGTATCGTCCTCTCTTACTGACCGCCTATCTGCAGATGATAGGCTAAACTTAGTCTCAACTCGGTACCCAGTGCCCTCTGAAAATTGTGCTAAAAGGGAGAAGTGAATCTCGGATCTCTATCTGAGACAATAGAGACAGAGGTCCTGTGCAATGGTGCAACTTTGTCCACGAACAATCTGTCAAGTCTGTCCACTGACCAAGCTGATCTGACTAGTAGAAAACGAGCTATCTTCGTCAGATGATCGACGATCGACGATCACCCACACACTGTCATGCCCCTGTGAAGTACGAGGTAAGCTAACCACAAAGTCTATGGTGATGTGTTCCCACTTCCACACAGGAATGGGCAACAACGGTAACTCACCACTAGGACACTGGTGCTCTGCCTTCACCTACTGACAGGTAAGGCAACGAGTGACAAACTCAACAACATTTCTCTTCATCCCAAGCCACCAAAAGTGCCCCTCAAGTCGTGGTACATCTTGGTGGAACCAGGATGAATAGAGTACCTTGATCTGTGCGCCTCAGCTAACAGCTCCTGCCTGACGTCCACTAGAACATACAATCTGCCTCGAAACCTGACCTCGCTATCCTCATCCAGCTCTACCTCTGGCATCTACAAAATATTTATGAACTCTGCGTCTGCACTCTGAGCCTCTATCACCTACTGATATATGACTAGACGAACTGTCAAACTACTCAACATTGCTCTATCTCTGAGTCTCGATGGAGAAAACACTCCCCCAACGGCATCCTCTAACAACCTCCAATGTCTAACCAACAAAGAACTCAAGTGGGCTATCATGCTCAAAGCGTCAGCTACGACATTAGCCTTTCTCAGATGATAGGAAAGAGTAAAGTCATAGTCCTTTAGGTACTCGACCCACCTGTACTACATCAAGTTTAGATCTCTCTGAGTGAAAACATACTGTAGGCTCCTGTGGTCTGTGAACACCTCGAACACCTTTCCGTACAAGTAATGTCTCCACAACTTCAAGGCAAACACGACTGCTGCAAGCTCCAAGTCGTGTGTCGGGTAGTTCTTCTCATGCTCCTTCAACTGCCGAGAAGCATAAGCGACTACCCTCTTGTGTTGCATCAACATGGCACCAAGACCAGTCGCTGAAGCGTCAGTGTAGACAACAAAACCGCCACTACCAGACGGTACAACAAGGATCAGAGCTGAAGTCAACTTGCTCTTCAGCTCCTGGAAACTCTGCTCACACTCTGTTTTCCACACAAACCTGGTCTCTCTTCTGGTCAACCTTGTCAGCGGCTCAACAACTCTCGCGAAGTCCTGCACAAACCTCCTGTAGTAGCCCGCCAACCCCAAAAAATTGCACACCTTTGCAACTGCAGTGGGCTGGCCCCACAAAACCACTGCCTCGACCTTGGTGGGATCCACTACCACCCCTGCACCTGAAACCATGTGACCGAGAAAGTGCACCTCCTTTAGCCAAAATTCACATTTGTGGAATTTGGCATAAAGTTGGTGACTCCTCAGTGCCTCTAACACCAGCCTCAAGTGAACCTTGTGCTCCTCCGCTATCGCTGCGTACACCAGGATGTCGTCCACGAACACTACCACAAACTTATCCAAGTACTCTCTGTCACATCCCGAGAATTACGCAGTGAAAATATTTGAAGAATTAAAGTTGATATACCGAGACGTGAACAGTCGGCAAATAAGCCTCTAGCTAGCGATCAATAGATGTGATATCAACACAAACACAACAGGGCCAAAATAATGAACATAACCAAACATGTATTCCAATCTCAACAACTTGTTTTATTTCAAAATAACTAATACAACTCTTTCATTGAGACTCAAATAAAGGAAAAGTACATATAATCTCACTTCTTACTACATTGTCCTAACACTCAAGTAACTAAGGATAGATGCTAGATTGGAATGCTCATCACTCGGACGCATTCCCATCAAGGTCCTGACCTTCTTCTCCTTCTTGCAGGTCGTAGTCACTTAGAAGGTTAAATGTAGGGAATGAGCAAACTAGCCCAGTAGGATTTATATGTCAATGTGTGAGCAATGATATATGTCACGCCCCAACGCGGAATATCGGAGCGCGAAGGTAGTTGCAAGAAAAGGTATAGAGCGTATACTAGACATCAAACCATTGCACACTGAATAATACTAAAGCAAATCTTTCTCATTAATAATTTTCAAATGTCTAGTTACAACCACTAATATCAGAGCCATTCTAAAGGGCCCAATTACATTGCAACAGAAGGAAATAACTAACTACAACTCTAAGATAACATAATGACTCGAGGGTACTCCTGGCTTCACTCTTGGTCATTCCCTTCCTCGTGAGTGTATGTGTCGTCCTCGGTCTCACCTGAGAACACAACATCAAATAACGTAGGGTGAGCGATAACGCCCAGTAGGACTTAAATCTCAGGCTCAAGCAGGCTTTAAATAATTAACGCATTTAATGGCAGAGTGTCTAGAGATAGCAGGTACGAGAGAGTCAAAATATAGTAAGAGATAGCACAACAGGTAACAAGAGAGCACAATAGCACGAGATCGAGTATAGTTTCCAAGAATAGCACAAGTATCGAATATAGCACGAATAGTAGGATGGCCATAGCACAACTAGCATAATTATAGTAATAGCACGACGAGTATAGCACTTGTTTGTCATTCTAGACATCGAGAGAGTATAGCACGTTTGTGTTTTGATTGTCATATAGATAGTCGAGATAGATAGCACTTGAGTGTAATGCCAAACACTCTGATCATTTAACTCCCATGGGCACTAGCACTTTCAGGCGCACATCCCAGGACCAGATCGGGCCCTTTATATATTGCCAGGCATTGGTTATATTGTTTATCTTTAGACAATCAGTCAATGGCCAATATAGAGTACCAAGAAGTAGATGAGAGCACTAGATGAATAGACGAGATAGTAGAGTGAACGTGAATAGATGAGTGAATAGAGTATAGATGAGAGCTAATGGACATTACACGTAATGCGACGAGTAACAGGCGATAGTAACAGTTGCACAACACGCACACTTGGTGTTGGCAGTCAGGTGGAACTCACGACCCTACCACTGGCCTTGTTATGCACAGGTCCAGAGGTCCGGCGTGATTTAAGACGAGAGTGAATCTCTAATAGCCGTTTGGATCATACAGATCCCTAAAGGGTATCATAGGTATTAGGGTACAACCGGCTCGTCGACCATGTGGGAATCCATGATCAGAGGAGACTTACGGAGGCCTTGTGCAAGAGTTCACTAGTCCGGCGAAAGGAATATCCGACGGAGAGTTCAACACAAGCCAAGTAAAGTGTGTATATAAAACATGTGCTCGACGTTCTAGAGGAATTCTAGAACAGTGGAGCGTCGATATCGGTATATAAACAACGCAAGAAACGAATACAAGTCCTTTAAAATAGGGCAATTAATATACTTTATTGCAATAAATTACCAGATACATTATGAGATATTTTATGCAATATTTCAGCCATATATGGATGGTTCAAGTGTGTGCAAGTGCAAGATAAATCATAGATAGAAATAAGTCGTGAACATGTATTTTAAATCATTCAATATGGCACCATCTTTAAGTAGGGTTTTTACTGGGGGTATAACGGTAAGAAGGCGTAAGAATTATTTAGAAAGTGACAGAAATATTTTATTATTTTTTTTATGGGTTTTTCATCAAAAACTTGTGAAGGCGACATACCCCTGTACGGGTCGCGACAGGGTCAGGACAGAACGCGACAGGGCCTAAAATGGGTCGCGACAGGGCTTGCAGATCGGGTACTGAGAACGCGACGGCTTACCTGTCGCCTTCTTGGTCGCGACAGGAAGGCTGTCGCAATCAGGCCACAGAAAGCGACGTATCGAGGTGTCGCCTTCTGGTTGTCTGCGCCTGACGCTGACAGGAGTCAGACCAGACATTGGATTGCGGACCAGAACATTTATATTTCGATACAGGGTCATTTAGAAAATCATAACTAATTATATAGTCAACGAAAAATCATGAAACCAGTTGCAAATTAAACTAGACACGTAAGAGTACTTCTAGTAAATCGGAATTAGAGAGAGAGCATGGTTTGGACATGGTTTGAGAACGAACAACAATGAGTAACACAGAACATGACATAGAGAGCAAGACTGATTTAATTCGAGCAACATGCTCCATGAAATTTAGGCTTTTTAGGGGCAAATGATCCCTAACAACATGAAGTATCTACAGTAAAACTTTCGTAGCATGGGATCAAGTATTCATAGAGATTTGAATTAAACATGACACCTCGGAGTTATCATGTTTGTAGTTCTTCAAAAATTAAGAACAAAAGATAGGATGGATGGAAAAATATGAAACTTGGGGGTTTCGTTCAAGAGGGTAGGAAGAACCTACAGAAAAAGTTTCATGGTTTATGCTTGTGAGAATGCCTACCTTGACTCGATTTCCTCTTCTAGGGCTAGAACTTGAAGAACGAGGAAGAAGCTCCAAGAACTCCTTCTTCCCACGAGATCCTCTCCTCCTTGGCCTCTTCTCCACGTCCAACAACCTTTGGCAACGAGCTAGGGTCGGCCAAGAAGGTTTAGGAGGTGTATTTAAGTAAACACAAGTTCCTATTCCTATTTCAACTCTAATTCCTCTTAAATTCCGAAATTTCCTTACTCCCACCTTCCTTCCTTGCTTCCAATCTCTATTTAGACTTGGAGAAGATCCAAATTCGTACTAACCCATATGGGGTAGGTTTAGGAATCCTATTATGACTCAAACTAGCTATTTAATGTATTAAATATCCCTTTTCTATTTAGGTAATAATTTAGTTACGAATTTAGGGTATTTTCCTATTATTCTCCCTTTGTAAATTCATATTTTTGACCCAATAAATTCTAGAAGATCCATTAAGCAAAGCCCATTACTCTTTTCCATCTAATGGGTTTTATTTAATGCTCTATTTAAATATCCATTTAGCTAGGTTTTAAAATTTTTATTTAAATTTTTATTTTTCGAAAAAATTCAGTTGCTACAATATAAGTGATTATTATTTAGAACTAGGCAAGCTCGATGATTAAGATATGCATGTATGATAAAATTCATTAAAACACGATATGTGAGCAAGATAGATTGAATAAGAATGATTGAACAAGATCTAGAATGATATAACGAGCGAGAGCTATCAATAGAGTGGTATGTAACAAGCACGCAAGATATCACTTAATTGCAAGAACACAGGATGTCATGTAATTGCAAGAATGCAGGATGGCCAGATCACACAAGCTAGCAAGCACGCACGAGCACGATCATGTAACACTTAATTAAGAACGAAGATGCTAATGTGCACTATGGAACTATGCCACCTTGGAATGCACACTAGGACACGTATATGTGGTTATTGTATCTAACATTCAACATGCAAGTACTCCCAGCGCAGATGCAACGCTACTAATCATTATACCCCATGGTTAACAATATATTTATGACTCTCCATCATTAGGGCTAGACTGGAGCCCTTGGACACTCGCCATGCCCGATCAGCATCTCACTTGATTTCAAATGTAGATAAGAGAGGAAGTGCACTCTATCTCCAAGGAACTTCAATGGTACAACCAACTCGGTCTCCACGAGGGAATCCACAGAGTACAGAGAAATATGGAGGTCTTAAGAGAAAGGTCACTAGTCTGCCGATACAGAATGACCGGCCGAGAGTTTCCAATCCCCTAAGAAGGGCTGCTTATATGTGCAAGAGTGTAGTGTAGACATGTCTCAATCCACAATCGATCAGTTTTAAACATGCGGAAAGCAAGTAACATGATGGTATAACACTAGACATGCACTAATCTCAACATGATTTGCAGTGTTTTAAGGTAACATTCATTCACTTTAATAAGCTAGAACAGCAAGATGATCAATCAATCATTGCAAGAATAGCTCAAGTCATTTAAGAATAAATAGCATAAACTATTGCCCAGCTAGCTAGCCCAGAGGGGGGGTGAATGGGATATTAAAAAATTATTTAATACTTAAAACCTGTTCACACAAAGGTCACAAAAACACACTTCCTAGATTGTTAGTGTTAGTTAAGGAAAAAAATCAATCACACAAAAGCATTCACATGACACAGAGAATTATCCTGGTTCGGATCTCCTCTCCTTAGGAGTCCTACGTCCAGTCCCTGAGCAATATCTCAGGATTTCACTAACAAGGGTACAGTCCCCCTTAAGGACACTACAGCACCTAGCACCCGAGCTGGTCTTCCTTCACACGAAGGGAACAGCACCTTGGAACCCACCAGGTCTTCCTTCCAACGAAGGGAACAACACCCTGGAACCCACCAGGTCTTCCTTCTACATGAACGGAATCTCACACCCTGGATCCCACCAGGTCTTCCTTCCACATGACGGGAACAAACACTCAAGAAAGTGTTCAGAGATGAAGCCCCTAGATCAAGCTTATAGAACACAACTTGATCTAAAGCTAAGAACTGAGAAGGAAAAGATCTATAACAAAGAACTCTTCTCAGAACTAAAGGCTCTCTCACAGATCTAAACTTAGCATAGAGAGCAAGAGCTAGAACAAATGGGAATTTTTGCTTGGCTCTGGGAAAGCTTGTAGAAGGTTGTAAGCATTGTATCACTTGTTGTTCTCCTTGTTGTTCTAACTTCTGTGCTTCAGAAGCTTCATTCTTCTATATATATCACTCTTTTGAAATTTGAATGTTGAAGTGTCCGTTGTCTCTAAGTTCTAGTTTACATTAGACTACATGGTACTGTAGAAGTTCAACGGTCTTTTGGCTTTCCATGCACGCAAAGAGAGAAGATCTTCTGAAGTATCCTTTGGCTTCTATTTTT
Source organism: Colocasia esculenta (assembly GCA_014218235.1). Taxonomy (NCBI): domain Eukaryota; kingdom Viridiplantae; phylum Streptophyta; class Magnoliopsida; order Alismatales; family Araceae; genus Colocasia; species Colocasia esculenta. The sequence goes on along the minus strand of CM024755.1, from coordinate 99,055,762 downwards.
TCCAACATTGTATGACGAATGTTGTCAGAGACCTGCACACATTAAATGCTAAACAATAGACAGCTAGACTGTCTCTTGTTGTCAATCAACGTTAGATTGATTTTATACAGAAGTAGAAGTTCCATTCTGTTCTTCTAAAAAGATGTTTACAGAATAAGCAGGAGAATAGAAGATACCGTCTGCATGCATGCAGTGATACATTCAGTCTTCATAAATGCACAGCTGACAGAAAGATATGCATGAAGACTTTGACTTTTCAACGTTATTAAAAAATTAGCTTGAAAATCAAATCGTTATATTCCACGAAATCGTTATATGCATGACTTATGAAATCGTTGTGCAAATGAGTGAATCGTTGTGAAATGTATCGAATCGTTACAACGACCAAGTCGTTATGTAACTTGATGAGCCGTTACAGTGATAGAGTCGTTATGTAACTTATCGAATCGTTATGAGAGCAAATCATTATGATTAGTTAAAGAGCCGTTGCGGAAAGCGAATCGTTATGATTACTTAACGAATCGTTGTGAGAAGCAAATCGTTATGATCACTTAAGGAATCGTTGCGAAAAGCGAATCGTTATGATTACTTAACGAATCGTTGCGAGAAGCAAATCATTATGATCACTTAAGGAATCGTTGCGAAAAGCGAATCATTATGATTACTTAACGAATCATTGCGAGAAGAAAATCGTTATGATCACTTAAGAAATCGCTACGAGAGCAAGTCGTTGCAGTCACTTAACGAATTGCTGTGAGAGAAAATTGTTGTAGTCACTTAACGAATCGTTGTGAGGGCAAATTGTTGTAATCACTTAACGAATCGTTGTGATAGCAAATCGTTGCAATCACTTAACGAATCGTTGTGAGAGCAAATCGTTGCGAGAGCAAATCGTTGCAATCACTTAACGAATCATTGTGAGAGCAAATCGTTGCAATCACTTAACGAATCGTTGTGAGAGCAAATCGTTGCAATCACTTAATGAATCGTTGTGAGGGCAAGTCGTTGCAATCACTTACATAGTGAATCCTTGCAAGTATGAAATCATTATGGAACTAAGGAAATCGTTATAGCTTTATAGAAATCGTTATGGAATCACAAAATCTATGAAGAAATCGTTATGAATCAAGTGGAATCGTTATGATCCTACTGAAACTGTTGTAGCATAAAGAAAGTCAATGTGGGCTTAGATAAATTTCATGCTTTGAAATAACTACTGTAGGAGTAATACTTACCAGTTTAGCTACTGTCCTTTGATACAATTCCTGTGCTTCAAATCTCATGGAAAATATGTTAGATTTAATCCTTATCATAGTTTTGTTAATCACCAAAATGAATATGTAATTAATTTAAATTACATGGAGATAGACTGATCATCAATCTCCCCCTTTTTGGTGATGACAAAACTTAACAATAAGCACACATTATCTGAAATAATTCTAAGTATGATTGTGGAAATAACATAAGGAATGTATTTCAGAAATGTAATATTTCTCCCCCTTTTTGTCATTTAAGCAAAAAGATCAAATGCTTAAGACAAAGAAGAAGAGAAAAATAAATGAGAGAACAGAAAATGATTGTATTACTCTTGAAGGGGTACAGGGAGATAGAATTTTGGAGAAAGAAGAGAGGCATGCCGGGAAATAAGTTCCCAAGCCTTAATCTCATGTTCTTCAAAAAGTTGTTGGAAGATGCCTGAATCTATAGTGAAAGATACACCCATCTCAGGACGCATGCGCTCAATGTAAAGCTGTCGTTGATCTTCTAAGAAACGCACATACTGATCCTTATCAAGGGTGAACCTGAAATGGCTGGACTTCCCAAAACTTGCACGCTGAAGGAAGTGAGCAATGGTAACATCATAGAAGAGCTGATGATCCTTCAGGTCTTTTAGCAAGGAAATAAAAGCGGAGTACCACGCAGCCCATTGCACAAATAGTTATTGAACTAGATTGATGGAATTCAAGTCCAGGAAAGCTTCAGCAGAGAGAGGTGGCTTGCCTGCTCAGACCAAGGAGCAGTTCAAGGATTCCAACTGGAGAGCAGATTGATTGTAGTGCTTCTCCCAATCTGTGGGAGAGAGACTTTCACATTCAGACATCAAAGGAGCAAGCACTGCAGAAGAGATGTGGCCCAGATGATATTCGCGAAAGATAAACCTTTGAAAGGAGGGAAGGCGACCCTGCTGAGCTGAGATTCTCCCCATGACTCGTGCAAATCTTTCAAAGGCATGAGAGCCAATGGAGGAATCTAAGACCAAGGAGTGTAATTTCAGAAGAAATACTACTTCAAGCATCTTCAGAGTGGTGAAGTCTACTGAGAAGGGGCAATTAATGGGACCTTCAGATCGAAGAATAGCAAAAGCCCCATGGAATTGGCCAAACTGAACATCGGGTAGCTTGCATAAATAACAAAAATCATTGTAAAGCTGGAAGCACCTGGTGATTCTGATTTCTTTGAGAATGAAAGGGCCCCAAAGTGCTTGATGATGAAATACAAACCATTCAGAAAGGGTGAGAGGATGATCCTGTCGAGAGGTGCTGTCTGATCTGGCAAGAAGATACTTGTTGTAGAGAGTCTTATGCCCTTTGACCCATTGATCTTTAGTCTTGCATTCATCCAATTGGAAGATTTTGAGTTGGTCGACTTTAGAAAGGTGGCAGTAGGGAAATACAATGTTAAGGTGATCAGTAAGATTGAGAAAAGGAATGCCAAAAAGGTTGGCGAGAATACATTTTTGGAGATATTCGCAGTAAATTGGTCTCCTTCGATTTTCAACTGTGAGGGAGTACCAAAGAGGAGGAAACATGGGTTCAGAGGAAAGAGCAAGAGTTTTTGAAATTTTCCTCTTTTTAGAAACAGGACTAGAAGAATCAGTCATGTGAACATGTGAAGCAACTGCCAGGATTGAGATGAGTGTGGTGCATTCCAACTCATCCTCAAATTTATTTTGAAAAACACTGGCAAGTTGTGGATTAGTAGGAGTAATTGTAACATATGTAGGTGGAGTAGGAGGATGAAGGAATGATCTAGGAGAAAGAATAGTGGATGCTCCGGCTGATGAGGGACCAGATGATGAAGAGGCTCCAGCTGATGAAGAAACTGGAGGATCAATAACAACAGAAGGAGAGAGAGAAATGGATGTGGAAATGGTAGTGGGCATGATAGGAGATGAATAAGGTTCATAGGGAAAAGGTGCTGGAGATGAGATGGTTCTTGGTACAGGTTGTTTGAAGGTAGGTGGAGCTGGAGGTGTTGTGGATGAGGATGGTGGTGAAGAAGGGGCTGGTGTTGCAAGGGATGAAGGCTCAGGGGCTTCAGGAGCAACTGCTAGCTCTTCTACACTTGACTGCACATCCTCGGAGACCACTGGCCCTGTTGGCCCTGAAACAACCTCGACTGGCCCTGATGGCCCTGCTGGTTCCTTCTGAACTGCCTGAGGCCTGGATGGCCTTGCTGGTTCTACCATAATTTGCCTTGATGGCCGATCTTCTGCTATACTAGATGGCCCTGATGGCCCGGCCTCTTCTTCTTGCTGCCTGGCCTGAGAAGGCCCTGAACTGCTGACTGGATCAGCAGGAAGGGGAATAGGAGGGGCAGAGGAGGATTGATCCATTGAGGAGATAAGCTTCTTGACACTGTCAAACTCACCTTTTATCCATCTGCATAATTTCTTGAACGTTTTAAAATCATCTCTCAAGTTATGTACTTCAGTGGACAAAGTTCCAATTTCATTTATTGCAGAAGCCTAGCTGATAAAGATGGACTGAATATTCGATTGCATAGATGTGATGGCTTTGCCTTGCTCATTCAACCTTCTGATGACAGGCTTGAAATTGACCTTCAGCTGTTTCTTCTTTGTCCTTCGATGAGCTACTCGTTTCCCTTTTTGACCTACCCTTGCAATGGGCTCCACAAAATCAACATGTTCCTCAGTGAATTGATCATTCATAGAAATATTTTTAGTGTGCTCCCCCTGAGGTGCTCCCTCTTTCTCAAATGATTGCTCCCCCTGAGCAGGAGCATCTTCCATTTAATCTTCTTCAACAGTAATTTCTTGCTCCCCCTGAATGGGAGCTTCCTCCATAACAACTTCTTCAGTGTGGCCTGATGCCACAGCTTTAGTGATAGGTTCTTCTTGCTCTTTCTGGCTGGGAGCATCTTCCACAGAACTGCCATTTGTGTGGCCTGGTGCCACAGACTCCTCAACACTAGCAACCTCTTCCACACATTTAGTGCTTGGAATGGACTCAAGTGCTCTTCGGAGGACTGACCCTATCCTATAAGTAGGAGGGGCAATCTCTTGGAATTCTTCTACAGGTACGAGGTTCTCTAGAGGAATATCCTCTATCCTTCTCTCACTGGTTCTGATTTCCTCAACAATTTCCTGAATAATATCTGCTGCTTGCTCTTTTGCTGGTGCTGCTGCTTGGTCTGCTGCTGCTGGTGCTTCTGTCTGGTCTGCTGCTGCTGGTGCTTCTGCCTGTACTGATTCCTCTCGAACCACTGCAGACTATGAACTGTGACCTTCTTGTTGTTCTTCTTGGACAACAGGTACCTCTACTGCTGCTGCTGCGGATTCTTCTTGAGCTATTTGGGCTGCAGCCTCTCCTACCTCTTCCTGGACTTCTTGGGCTTCGCCAATTATGGCCTCACCCTCAGCCACCGAGGTTTTGGTCCAAACACCATTTACCACAGAAAATCTGCTTTTCCTTAAATTTCTGCTGCGGATAGCTTGCCCCATCTTTTCTACTACTTCTCTAGATAAATTTATGCCAAAATGTTTGAATACTTTAGTGAGTAGATGGGCATATGGAAGAGACACATTTAATTTGCTCTTTGTGTCCCAAATCTGAGCATGAGCAAACTTCATTCGCTCCAGAATAACTTCAGCCATGTTTATCTCCTTGTTCTAGATGGCCCAGAACATCATGTCCGAATCTGCCTTGGTGCACGTGGAGAATGTAGCACTTCTTGGAACCAAAATTTGACAAACTATAAAGTGCAATAGACGGTTGAATGCATCATCTGATTAATATCAAGTTTGCCATCCTTCAACCGAAATTCGAGACCTACAATCCCTAGTCCCTTTGCCTAGGTATCCACAGTGTGAATCCCACTGCGACCAGTGGTGCTAACTCCAAATAATAACCTCAATAGCTCATGATCAACTTTAATCTGGATACCTTTGACAGATGATGTCAAGGACCCGTCTGCCTTAGTTCTTAAGCAAACATAGAAAGCCTTCACCAAGTATGGATAGCTTACCTCAGAGAAAGTTGCAATCTATGTCCACTTCATCATTTCCATTGCTGCCACGATGTTGTGCATCCCATTCTTCTCCAAGTCAGCAATGTCCACAGCCTTATTTTCACAGAGCTTCATCTTCACAAAGGTGAACCTTTCCTGCTGCTTCGCTATGAGGAACTCGGCTCCATAGCCCCCGACGCTACCGGAAACAATAGGTGCGGCCATGGATTTTGATGGGGAAAGTTTCTGAAGGGTTGGAGTGAGGAGAAGAGCAAAAACCCCCAAGAAATTTCTCGCGGGAATGAGTTTGGAGCTTGAAATCTCAGAGAGTCGATGCTAGAGTCGATAGGGTATCGCCTCAGGCAGGAGGATGGAGATGAAGAAAAGGATGTGAATCGTTTCCACACAGATTTCGGGTATATTAGGGGAAGAATGACTTTTTGAAACCGGAGGCACTTTGATGGCAGAAAACGACAAAAACGACTAGTTCAATAGGAGTAGAAGCTTATAAAATATTGAACCGTCAAGGGTGTAAATACAGATAAGCAATAATTAAATTTTTGCTTAAATTTGAAGAGAAAAAATGATTTAAATTCTGAAAAATTAGCATTTCAGTTTTAAACAGATAACTCTTTCACAATTTACACATGCCTAATTCCCTTCTAAGAGAAGTGAATCTCTCTTCAGGTAAGGCCTTTGTGAAGATATCTGCTAACTAATTATTTATGTCAATAAAGGAAATATCTATGTTGCCATTGGCTACATGATTACGAATAAAATGATATCTAACCTCAATGTGCTTCGTCCTTGAATGTTGTACTGGATTCTTGGTGAGATTTATAGCACTGGTGTTGTCGCATAACAGGGAAATTGTCTTGATGTGTAGCCCATAATCCTCAAGTTGCTGTTTGATCCATAGAAGTTGTGTACAATAGCTTCCAGCAGCCACGTACTCAGCTTCAGCTGTAGACAGTGCTACTGAATTTTGCTTCTTTGAGGACCATGATATCAGACATCCTGCAGGAAATTGACAACATCCACTGGTGCTTTTTCTATCGATTTTGCATCAAGTGTAGTCAGCATTAGAGTATCCTACCAAATTAATTTGACATGATTTTGGATACCATAAACCTAACTCATGAGTCTTGGCTAAATATCTGAAAATTCTTTTAACACTAATTAAGTGAGATTCCTTAGGATCTGCTTGGTATCTAGCACACATGCATACACTAAATAAAATATTAGGTCTACTTGCCGTTAAGTAAAGCAAGGAACCTATCATACCTCTGTAGATCTTTTGATATACTTTCTTACCATCCTTGTCACTGTCCAATCTTGTTGAGGTGCTCATTGGTGTTGACAGTGGCTTGGCGCTTTTAAATCCTAACTTCTTCAAGAGTTCTTTGGTGTACTTAGCTTGACAGATGTGGATGCCTTCCTTTCCTTGTTTGATTTGCAGTCCAAGGAAGTAGTTAAGCTCCCCCATCATGCTCATCTCGAATTCTCCCTGCATGAGCTTCTCAAAGTACTTGCAAAGAGATTCATCAGTAGAGCCAAAAATTTCATCATCTACATAGATTTGTACAAGCAATACATGTTTGACCTTAGACTTAATGAACAGTGTACTATCTACTTGACCTCTAATAAAACCATGATCTAATAGAAATGAGCTAAGCCTTTCATACCAGGCCCTAGGTGCTTGTTTTAAACCATATAAAGTTTTGTGCAACTTAAAAACATGGTTGGGAAAATCAATATCATCAAAACCTGGAGGTTGTTCTACATAAACATCCTCCTTAATAAAACCATTAAGAAATGCAGACTTTACATCCATTTGAAATAGTTTTAGATCTAATGCAGACGCATAAATAAGTAAGATTCTAATAGCCTCAAGTCTTGCTATAGGTGCATAGGTTTCATCGAAATCTATGCCTTCCTCTTGGGAATAGCCTTGAGCTACCAATCTGGCCTTGTTTCTTAAGATCACACCAGCTTCATCCAATTTATTTCTGAACACCCATTTGGTGCCAATCACTGGATGATCTGATAGTATAGGAACAAGTGACCATACATGGTTTCTCTTCAACTGATTCAGTTCATCTTGCATGGCTAAAATCCAAGATTCATCAGTAAGAGCTTCATTGACTGTCCTAGACTCTATTTGAGAGACAAAAGCTAGATAATCACATGGAATTATATTACCTCTCGTTCTTACCCCTACAGATGGATCACCAATAATGTTTTTAGGTGGGTGATCTTTCTTGTATCTCCACTCTTTTGGAAGATTTTGATGAGAGATATCCCTTTGTTGCAGGTCTTCCACAGGTGGATCTTCCTTGTCCTCAATTGAAGTATTCTTTAGTTTCTTTGACAATTCATCTGCATCATTATTGTCACTATCTTCTTCCTTTCTCAAGGAAGGGTTAGTTTCATCAAAAATAACCTGTACTGACTACTCAATTAATAAAGTGCGCTTATTAAACACTCTATATCCTTTAGGTTTAGAAGCATACCCCATGAAGATGCCTTCATCTGATTTGGCATCTAACTTACCAATGTCTCTTTTGCCGTTGTTGTGGATGAAACATGGACATCCGATTGTCCTGAAGTGACTAATCTTCGGCTTCTTTCCCTTGTACAATTCATAGGCTGTCTTCTTTAGTATGGGCCTGATCATTAATCTATTAATGATGTAACTTGCTGTGTTAACTGCTTCAGCCAAAAATATCTTGGCATATCATATTCTGACAACATTGTTCTTGCCATGTCGAATAAAGTCCTGTTCTTTCTCTTAGCAACTTCATTCTGCTGTGGTGTCCTTGGTGCTGAGAAGTTATGTTCAATTCCTTACTCATTACAGAACTTGGCAAACATTTCATTCTGGAATTCTCCTCCATGATCTGACCGAATTCCAACATTGCAGTACTTCTAATCATTCTGAACCTTTTTGCTGAAGCTCACAAAACTATCAAACGTATCATCCTTATGTTCCAGAAATGATACCCATGTGAATCTTGAATAATCATCCACTATAACGAATCCAAAATTCTTTCCTCCAAGACTTGTGGTCCTCATTGGCCCAAATAAGTCCATATGAAGGAGTTCTAGTTTGACAAGAGGTTAGTTTACCCATGGGTAAATTACCCATGGGTGGGCTAACCGCCCTTTCACCTGCTGCTCAGTTTGACAAGAGGTTACTTTATACATGGGTAGAAATTTTACCCCATCTCACGAGCTGGGGTAGAGATACCCACGAAATAGGTGGGTAACCTTGGTTAGGCCAACCCACCCTGCCAAATCAAAAAATTGAGTTTACCCAGGGGTACCCCTGGTTTACCCCCTTAAGGTTTAGAGGTGGTTACCACAGTCTTTGATTTAAAGGAACTCTTGGTATGCTTTCCTTTCGCACATGGACTGCAGACACCATTTATTTTTGTGCTTACTTTTGGTAGACCTTCCACCAGGCTTCTCTTGATCAGTTTTCTCATGCCATCCAAACTGTACTGGCCCAATCTTCTGTGCCACAGCTCAGTTGATTGCTCCTTGCTTGCAGCCAAACAGATGTCTTGATCTTTCAGTTATTCAAGGTAGAGTACGTACAGATTCTTTTCTCTATTAGTTTCGAAAATAACTACTCCATCCTTTATAATACTGCATTTGGATTCTTGAAATCTGATCTGATGTCCCTTGTCGCATAATTGGCTAATGCTGATAAGATTGTGCTTCAAGCCTTTTACACACAGAACATCTTCAATTATTGTTTTGCCTTTGCTGCTTACTGATCCACTGCCTATCACAGTCCCCTTTCCATTATCTCCATAGGTGATTGTGCCTTCTTCAGCTTCTAGATGGGTAAACAGCCTTCTATTTCCTGACATGTGCCTTGAGCATCCGTTATCCAAGTACCACTTAGATGCCCGAAGGTTTTCCTGAAACGAAAACATCAAGCTTTAGGTACCCAAGTTCTTTTGGGTCCTGGTTGGTTAGTGTCATCAATTTTCCTTTTCATTATCCATCTTTTATATTTAGTTGGACATGATATCTTGGTGTGTCCTAGCTTGTTGCAGTGACTGCAACATGCTGTTCTAGTTACCTTTTCATATAGAACATATTTAAAATTTGATTTGTATGTTACATCTTGTTCAAGTATGAATTTTGTAGTTGGATATGTTTTAGGGTATACTGTTGTGTCTTCATTATCTGGGGGTGTATAGCCTAGTCCATGTTTCTTCTTTCCTGACCGCCTAGCGCCTTGTAGTATTAATCCAGTTTTACCATTAGTGAATTTTTCTAATGTACTTGATAGTCTTTCATTTTCATCCGTTAGTATTTTAATTTTATTTTTTAACTCACCTGGACTTTCTTATTTTTCTAATTCTGTTATCTGTTTGTTTTTATCTTTCAGATCTTCGCATAACAAATTGTTTCTTCTTTTAAGTTCAATGATTTGTTTCTCCATTTCCTCATTTTCTGACTTTAAATCTGAATTAGTATTTTCTAAGCAACCAACATTTTTCTTACTAGCTTTTAGTAATTTAGATACTTCTTTATATTTACTATATAACTCATTAAAAGCTTCTTCTAAATCGTCAGAATCTGAATCATTACATGAATCAAAAGAGGAGTTAGAAGTTACCTTTTCTTCTGTGTTGGCCATGAAAGCTAAGTTAGCTTCTTCTTCTTCCTTGCTACTCGAGCTTGACTCGCTGTCCGAGTCACTGCTGTTGCTCCAAGCTGCTGCCATTGCTTTCTTCTTGTATCTCCTGATCTTCTTGGAACTGTCTTTCTTTTTGAATTCAAGTTTCTTCAGCTTCGGACATTCTGCTTTTATATGTCCGGGTTTCTTACATTCATAGCATATGGGCTCACCTTTCTTCGAGTCCTTTCCTTCTATCTTCTTAGACTCCTTATTTTTCTTGAAATATCTTCTGCCGACTGATATCTTTTCTTTTTGGCTAAGATTCGTTGAAGCCTCCTACATAGCATAGCTTCTTCGTCTTCACTGTCTTCACTGCTGGCTTCATCTTCAGATTTTTCCTCAGAGCTACCTTCTGCTACTTTGAGAGTATTTGCGTGCTTCTTCCTACTAGATGATTCTCCTAATCTCTCCATGTTTATCTCATGGGCCATGAGGGACCCAATGAGCTTTTCCAATGACATCCTTTTCAAGTCATTGGCTTCTTCTATAGCTGTTACCTTGGGAGTCCAAGAAGATGGTAGAGATCTAAGAATTTTCCTTACCATGTCTCCCATCTCATAGCTTTTTCCTAATCCTGCTAACCCGTTAGTGATGTCTGTAAATCTGCTGAACATTTGTGTAATGGTTTCTCCTGACTGCATCTGGAATCAGAATGTCTATTCTGGTTTCTTTCACTTTATCCGTGCCTTCATAAGTGATTCTTAACTTCTCCCACATCTCCATTGCTGATTTGCAGGCTGAAACTCGGTTAAATCCTTTCTTGCTAAGTGCACAGCATAATATGCTCTTAGCTTTGCAGTTGAGAGAAATCTTCTTTCTATCATCTTCTGTCCATTTGTCCTTTTCGTTGGTGACTAGAAGGTCTCCTTCTTCTACAATTGACCAGATCTAAAAATCAAATCCTTGCAAGAAGTATTCCATCCTGGTCTTCCAGCAGGTGTAATCTTCTCCATCGAATAGTGGTGGCATGTTGACTGACTGACCATCAAAGTGACCTTGGGCTGCCATTTTATCTTTTCTCTTCAGATCCTTGGATCTTTTCTTTGTCAAAGAAACTCACTATGATACCACTTGTTGCCCAGCTAGCTAGCCCAGAGGGGGGGTGAATGGGATATTAAAAAAAAAAGTAATACTTAAAACATGTTCACACAAAGGTCACAAAAACACACTTCGCAGATTGTTAGTGTTAGTTAAGGAAAAAAATCAATCACACAAAAGCATTCACACGACACAGAGAATTATCCTGGTTCGGATCTCCTCTCCTTAGGAGTCCTACGTCCAATCCCTGAGTAATATCTCAGGATTTCACTAACAAGGGTACAGTCCCCCTTAAGGACAATACAGCACCGAGCACCCCAGCTGGTCTTCCTTCACACGAAGGGAACAACACCCTGGAACCCACCAAGTCTTCCTTCCAACGAAGGGAACAACACCCTGGAACACACCAGGTCTTCCTTCTACACGAAGAGAATCTCACACCCTAGATCCCACCAGGTCTTCCTTCCACATAAAGGGAACAAACACACAAGAAAGTGTTCAGAGATGAAGCACCTAGATCAAGCTTATAGAACACAACTTGATTTGAAACTAAGAACTGAGAAGGAAATGATCTATAACAAAGAACTCTTCTCAGAACTAAAGGCTCTCTCACAGATCTAAACTTAGCACAGAGAGCAAGAGCTAGAACAGATGGGAATTTTTGCTTGGCTCTAGGAAATCTTACAGATGGTTGTAAGCGTTGTATCACTTGTTGTTCTCCTTGTTGTTCTAACTTCTGTGCTTTAGAAGCTTCATTCTTCTATATATATCACTCTTTTGAAATTTGAACATTGAAGTGTCCGTTGTCTCTAAGTTCTGGTTTACGTTTGACTGCATGGTACTGTAGAAGTTCAACGGTCTTTTGGCTTTCCATGCATACAAAGAGAGAAGATCATCTGAAGTATCCTTTGGCTTCTATTTTTTCCAACATTGTATGCCGAATATTGTCAAAGACCTGCACACATTAAATGCTAAACAATAGACAGCTAGACAGTCTCTAGTTGTCAGTCAACGTTAGATTGATTTTATACAGAAGTAGAAGTTCCATTCTGTTCTTCTAAAAAGATGTTTGCAGAATTAGCAGGAGAATAGAAGATATCGTCTGCATGCATGCAGTGATACGTTCAGTCCTCATAAATGCACAGCTGATAGAAAGATATGCATGAAGACTTTGACTTTTCAATGTTATTCAAAAATTAGCTCGAAAATCAAATCGTTATATTCCACGAAATTGTTATATGCATGATGTAAGGTCTCGGGTCTTTAGTGGATCCTTATTGGGTCTGTAATGGTTCTGTGTGGTCGACGACAAGACCATTGTCGTTGACTTGGGATTGACGGCCAGGGCTTGCCGTTGAGTCAGAGTCAGCGTCCAGCGATGTGGACGTCTGATGTTGAACTCAACGACATGGGATCTGGACGTCAGTCTGTAGGCGGTTCAGTAGGCGACCAGTGATGTTGACGTCGAGTGGTCGGGCCTGTTGAAATAAGGCAGCCCGAGAGCAGAACTCATCTTTCTCCTTTCCTCTCCTTCCCTCCACCTTTGCTTTTCTTGATTTCCGCAGCTCCTGTTGGTTGATTTGAGCTTGTGGGAAGCCCCTGGATCGTGTGGCGTTGCTTGATCGGGCGGGGAACGCGAGATTTTGGTGTGATTCGCGCGGAGTCTTCGGGGGAATCCGGCGCAATTAGTGGCTGTTTGGGGATTCTTAAGGCTTTCTGAGGTAGGGACTTAACCCCTATAACCTTCCCCAGCAAAACAGCATGCCCAATTAAGTGAATTGGTGTGTAAATTATGGTTTAGGGTTTGGGTTATATTATGCCGGGATTTTGGGCAAATTGGACAATCTAGGTGTTAGAATGTTTAATTTAGTTATTCTGGTAGTTTAGATTGATGAGAGGAAGTGTTTCCCTCCATTAGTCGGATTTCTGTTGAGTTTTGCTACCCATTTGAACTGATTCGGTTCAGTTCTGGGTTTAGGGGACTGAAGATATCAACGTCCACATCTGTTGATGTTGAGATCTTCAGGGGTGATTTAAACGACAAGGTCGATTGCCGTTTAATTAGGATAAACGACATGGTGAGTGCCGTTTACCTTATATTGACGGCAATCGATGTGGCCGTTAATCTCCTGTCTCCCAGCAGACTTGAGTTGTGTGATTAGAGGCGATTGACATGTGATGTCCGCCCTAATAGCACAAGTGGGCCAGGCTTAGAGTGCGACTCCGCCTGTGCTTTTGAGTAGTTGTTTGTGGCACGAGGTGTTTACTTACTGTACAGGGTTTCAGACGTTGAGTGTGTTCCGTCTATTGTACGCACGTTGCATTACCGTGTACCCGTTTCTGTTGTGTTACCTAGGCGTGGGTGCGACTCCGTCTAGACGACTAGTGTGTGGTTATCCTCCGCTAGTGAGCCAGGACGTCGAGTGCGACTCTGTCCTGTGCGTACTCCTTGTGGTGGTTTTGAGCCGGTCTCCGTGGAGCCCCTTCTCTACCGCTAGGGTCAAGCGTAGGGAAAAACCGGTCGTGAACCAGACGCGAGAGAGAGCGTCTGTAGTGTGCACACGTGGCTGGGGTTGAGAGCCTCTGTGGTGACGGGACGCCGAGCCACAGACCCTAGCTGAGTCCTACTTGCTGTGTGTGTGAGTGTGTGTACTGAGCCGCGTGGTTTACAGTTTTGTGTTGTGGTGCGACGTGTACTTACTTTCAGTTTTTACTTTCCGCACTTTAGTTTAGTTACCGTTGGGGTTACTTTTCCCTACTGGGTCTCTTTTCTTGAGACTCACTCCCTTCCCTTTTAGGTGGGTCTTCGTCGACTCCCGTTCCAGGCGAGTCTAGCCACTCCGGTGTTGGTGCTCCCTAGCTGCAGTGAGTAGTACCTTTTTGTTGTACTTCTGTACTCTGTACCTTGCTCAGACTCTGAGGTTGTATATGATATGTTCATATAGTGAAATTTTACAGCTTTACATGGTGTGTATCTTCTTACATATAGTCTCCTCGGACTTTCACTTCCTACCCTTCCGAGCTTGTCTCGTGGGTTAGCGGGTCAGAATTCGGGTTACTGGTTGTTACTGGTAATGCGGATTCTGGGTCGTTACAGTTTGGTATCAGAGCCTGGTCTGATGAGATATATATAAGAAAATACTTATCATGTAAACTCAGAGTATAAAGAGTACAGCTGCAGCTGTAGCTTGCTATCTATCTAGCTATGTAGCCCGGAGTTAGTTAGTGTATTTATGTGTGTATTTTGTTCTGTGTGTAGTTCTATGGCGCCTAGGCGACGTCCTAGAGAGGGAGTAGCCGAGCAGGCGACTCGTCAGGAGGTTGGAGATGCTCCGCCACCTCAGCAGACGCAGCCTTTGCCACAGGACGCACATAGTGGTATTGTTCCGCTGCCGCCACCTCCACCTCAAGTAGCTCAGGGGTTAGACATGACTAGATTTCTTGAGGGGATGGCTCAGTTTGTAGCTCAGCACCGTGACGCGCCGGTACCCCAGGGTGGTACTGGGAGGGTGTTGAGGGAGTTCTTGCAGTTTCAGCCTCCTCAGTTTTTGGGCCAGCCTGATCCAGATGCAGCGCGGGCATGGTTAGATGCAGTGGAGCGGACTTTTCGTTCCATGGAGTGTGTTCCAGAGGAGCGAGTGCTGTTAGCCAGTTACCAGTTGCAGGCGCAGGCGTTGACTTGGTGGTCCGCTGAGTGGGAGACTACTTTTCAGTCTCGCCCACTTAGGCAGATTCCGTGGCAGGAGTTTGTTGTTTCTTTTGAGAGAGCCTTCTGTCCTACTTACGTCCGGACGGAGAGGTTGTACCAGTTCCTGGACTTGCAGCAGAGGGACTCTACTGTGGTGCAGTACAGGGCCAGATTTGTGGAGCTAGGGCGTTATGCTCCGCAGATTATGGGAGATGAGGGTCTGAGGACTCAGCAGTTTGTGAGAGGCTTGAGGCCAGAGCTCAGGCAGGCGCTGATAGTTGCTCGTGTCACAGACTTGGATGCGGCCTATCAGACAGCGGCAGCATTGGAGGCAGACACCTTGCGGACTCGTGCTCGAAGTGCAGAGGTTCAGACGCAGGTAGTTCCTTCTCAGCCTCACCAGCAGCAGGGTAGTGTGCAGACGACCCCGAGGACTGCGACTTCCTACGCGTCCACTTCTACTGGGACGACGGCGAAGTCAGGATCTCGGAGGAAGTTTCGGCGTGATAGGAGGCAAGCAGAGCAGAGGCAGCAGTCGGTTGGGAGTGTTCAGCAGCCGGTAGGTCAGCCCTCGCAGTAGGTACAACATACTTTTGCTGGGCAGTGTTATCGGTGTGACCAGATGGGTCATATGGCGCGAGATTGTCCTTTGCTACCTCGTGTGCCGCAGCAGCAGACCCAGTCACAGCCTCGAGTGCAGCAGCAGCAGCAGGCACCTGTACAGCAGCGTCAGCAGACCGGAGGTTCTGGTGGGTCGAGAGGTAGAGGTCGTGTTACTCACTTGACTCGTGCAGACGCGGAGGCAGCTCACCTGGTGGAAGGTACTGTTTCAGTTTTTGGTTGTGCAGCTAGAGTCTTGTTTGATTCCGGTGCCTCTCACTCTTTTGTGTCTGAGGACTTTTTAGACTCCCTTGGAGAGTTGAGTTCGGGAGAGTCTGTTGAGTTGGAAGTAGAGTTGCCGACAGGGGACTTTGTCCTTACGTCCTACTGTCTCGAGGAGGTACCTGTGCAGTTGCAGGATCAGTTGTTGTCAGCTCGTCTGTTTGCCTTGCAGTTACATGACTATGATGTGATTTTGGGTATGGACTGGTTGGAGCGGTATGGTGCAGTGATGGATTGCCAGAAGAAGAGGGTGCACTTGCTGATACCTGGAGCAGCGGCGTTCTACTTCCAGGGTATCGTACCTCTTACTTCTCGCTTTTTAGTTTCTGCTTTGAGGGCAGGGAGGTTGCTTGCTTCTGGTTGTCAGGGTTTTCTAGTTTCTACAGTGACTCTTGACCAGATTGCCTCAGGAGTGGGAGACATTCCTGTAGTGTGTGAGTTTCCGGATGTCTTTCCGGAAGAGTTGCCTGGTCTACCACCAGAGAGAGAGATTGAGTTTACTGTAGAGTTGGTTCCTGGCACTGTACCTTTTGCACAGGCACCGTACCGTATGGCACCAGCAGAGTTGAGGGAGTTGAAGAGGCAGCTTGAGGAGTTGTTGGAGAAGGGCTATATTCGTCCTAGCTTTTCTCCGTGGGGGTCACATGTTTTGTTTGTCCGGAAGAAGGATGGTAGCCTGAGATTGTGTATTGATTATAGGAAGCTAAACCAAGTGACCATCAAGAATAGGTATCCTTTGCCTAGGATTGATGATCTCTTTGATCAGCTTCAGTCTGCTCGTGTCTTCTCGAAGATTGACTTGAGGTCGGGCTACTATCAATTGCGGATTAGAGATTCGAACATTGAGAGGACTGCTTTTCGGACCAGATATGGACACTTTGAGTTTTTGGTGATGCCATTTGGGCTCACCAATGCTCCAGCAGCCTTCATGGATCTGATGCATCGGGTGTTCCACCAGTTCTTGGACCGGTTTTTTGTAGTGTTTGTTGACGACATTCTGGTGTACTCCACTTCGGAGGAGGAGCACGCCGAGCACCTGAGGATCGTGTTGCAGACCTTGCGAGAGCACCAGTTGTATGCCAAACTTAGTAAGTGTGAGTTTTGGCTACAACAGGTTCACTTTTTAGGGCACGTGATCTCAGGTGAGGGAGTTTCTATAAATCCAGCGAAGGTTGAGGCAGTTTTGCAGTGGGAGAGTCCCAGATCTGTGTCTGAGATTCGTAGCTTTCTGGGTTTGGCAGGTTACTACCGCAGGTTTGTTCGAGATTTTTCTCAGGTTGCTGCACCCTTGACTCGGTTGACGAGAAAGGGAGTTCCGTTTTGTGGTCGGAGCAGTGTGAGGAGAGCTTCATAGAGTTGAAGCGACTGCTTACGTCGGCGCCAGTTCTTGCCTTACCTTCAGGTGAGGAGGGTTTTGAGGTTTGCACAGATGCTTCAGGTGTTGGTTTGGGTGTGGTTTTGATGCAGCAAGGCCGAGTGGTGCTTATGCGTCTCGCCAGCTTAAGCCCCACGAGGAGAGTTACCCGACCCACGACCTAGAGCTTGCAGCTGTGGTGTTTGCTTTGCGGATTTGGCGTCTTTACCTATACGGAGTGAGTTTTGTAGTCCGTACCGACCACCAGAGTTTGAGATATGTGTTTTCTCAGAGGGATCTAAATATGAGGCAGCGTCGATGGATGGAATATCTGAAAGACTATGATTTCAGCATTGAGTATAAGCCAGGAAAGGCGAATGTAGTTGCAGATGCCTTGAGTAGGAAAGCTCAGATGAGTCATCTGATGCTTAGAGAGTGGCAGTTGTGGCAGTTGCGACAGAGGGATCTTTCAGAGTTTCGTCCAGTCGTCGTCAGTGTGTGTTGGGCAGTTTGTTAGCAGCTCCCGCCGTTGTGAGACAGGCTGCTGAGGCTCAGCAGGCAGATCCTGAGTTGCACAGTGTGTTGCTTCTCCCAAAGGTTGAGCTTTGCGAGGACGGGACTGTTAGGTTCCGAGATAGACTCTATGTTCCTGTTGAGGAGTCTATCAGG
The DNA here is from genome assembly GCA_014218235.1 of Colocasia esculenta. NCBI lineage: Eukaryota > Viridiplantae > Streptophyta > Magnoliopsida > Alismatales > Araceae > Colocasia > Colocasia esculenta. The sequence goes on along the minus strand of CM024755.1, from coordinate 99,038,182 downwards.
AGAGTTGTGTTGCAGGAGGCACATGGTTCCAGGTACTCTATTCATCCAGGGGCGACCAAGATGTATCACAGGTTGAGACGTCAGTTTTGGTGGCCTGGGATGAAGAGAGACATAGCGGCTTTTGTTGCGAGGTGTTTGGTCTGTCAGCAGGTGAAGGACGAACATCAGCGTCCAGGAGGACTTGTGCAGCCGTTAGAGATTCCGATGTGGAAGTGGGACCACGTGACGACTGACTTTATTTGTGGTTTGCCGAGGACAGCTGGAGGTTTTGATAGCATTTGGGTTCTTGTGGACAGATTGATGAAGACTGCCAGATTCTTGCCTGTCAGGACTAGTTGGGGTGTGAGTAGGTTGGCCGCGTTGTACGTAGAGCGGATTGTTCCTTTGCATGGAGTGTCGATCTCTATTGTGTCAGACAGGGATCCTTGCTTCACTTCTAGGTTCTGGCGCAGTTTCCAGAGAGCTTTGGGGACAGAGTTGGCTTTTAGTTCCGCCTACCACCCTCAGTCAGACGGTCAGTCAGAGCGGACTATCCAGACTTTGGAGGACATGCTTAGAGCTTGTTGCCTGGAGTGGCAGGGGTCGTGGACAGCTCACTTGCCGTTGGTTGAGTTCGCATATAATAATAGTTATCACTCCAGTATCGGTTTGGCACCATATGAGGCTTTGTACGGACGACCGTGTCGCACTCCTCTTGACTGGTTTGAGGTTGGCAAGCGAGTTGTCACGGGGCCGGAGTTGGTTCAGCAGGCAGTTGAGGTAGTTCAGCTTGTGAGACAGAGGCTTCAGTCAGCTCAGAGTCGGCAGAAGAGTTATGCAGATCAGCGCAGACGACCGCTCGAGTTTCAGGTAGGAGACCAGGTGTTTGTTCGTGTGTCTCCTATGAAGGGAGTGGTGAGGTTCGGTAAGCGTGGAAAGTTGAGTCCTCGCTTTATTGGGCCTTTTACCATTTCTGAGCGTGTCGGAGGTTTGGCGTACAGACTTGAGCTTCCGTCAGAGTTGGCAGCAGTGCATGACGTGTTCCACGTGTCGATGCTTCGGAGGTACCTTTCTGACGAGTCTCACGTTCTGCAGAGTGCAGAGTGGTCTGAGGTGACTCCAGTGTTGACTGTACCAGAGTTTCCGTTGCACATTGAGGATCGCCGAGTTCAGAGGTTGAGGAACAAGGCAATCCCTTTAGTTCGTGTTGCGTGGCAGCGGCACTCCGGTGGTGAGTCGACATGGAGAGGGAGGACGAAATGCGCGAGCAGTTTCCGTACCTCTTTGGTGAGTCTTCTTTCTTTATGTTGTTTGAATTTTGAGGGAAAATTCCTTAAGGGGGGAGGGCTGTAAGGTCTCGGGTCTTTAGTGGATCCTTATTGGGTCTGTAATGGTTCTGTGTGGTCGACGACAAGACCATTGTCGTTGACTTGGGATTGACGGCCAGGGCTTGCCGTTGAGTCAGAGTCAGCGTCCAGCGATGTGGACGTCTGATGTTGAACTCAACGACATGGGATCTGGACGTCAGTCTGTAGGCGGTTCAGTAGGCGACCAGTGATGTTGACGTCGACTGGTCGGGCCTGTTGAAATAGGGCAGCCCGAGAGCAGAACTCATCTTTCTCCTTTCCTCTCCTTCCCTCCACCTTTGCTTTTCTTGATTTCTGCAGCTTCTTTGGTGATTTGAGCTCGTGGGAAGCCCCTGGATCGTGTGGCGTTGCTTGATCGGGCGGGGAACGCGAGATTTTGGTGTGATTCGCGCGGAGTCTTCGGGGGAATCCGGCGCAATTAGTGGCTGTTTGGGGATTCTTAAGGCTTTCTGAGGTAGGGACTTAACCCTATAACCTTCCCCAGCAAACCAGCATGCCCAATTAAGTGAATTGGTGTGCAAATTATGGTTTAGGGTTTGGGTTATATATGCCGGGATTTTGGCAAATTGGACAATCTAGGTGTTAGAATGTTTAATTTAGTTGTTCTGGTAGTTTAGATTGATGAGAGGAAGTGTTTCCTCCATCAGTCGGATTTCTGTTGAGTTTTGCTACCCATTTGAACTGATTCGGTTCAGTTCTGGGTTTAGGGGACTGAAGATATCAACGTCCACATCTGTTGACGTTGAGATCTTCAGGGGTGATTTAAACGACAAGGTCGATTGCCGTTTAATCAGGATAAACGACATGGTGAGTGTCGTTTACCTTATATTGACGACAATCGATGTGGCCGTTAATCTCCTGTCTCCCAGCAGACTTGAGTTGTGTGATTAGAGGCGATTGACATGTGATGTCCGCCCTAATAGCACAAGTGGGCCAGGCTTAGAGTGTGACTCCGCCTGTGCATTTGAGTAGTTGTTTGTGGCACGAGGTGTTTACTTACTGTACGGGGTTTCAGACGTTGAGTGTGTTCCGTCTGTTGTACGCGCGTTGCGTTACCGTGTACCCGTTTCTGTTGTGTTACCTAGGCGTGGGTGCGACTCTGTCTAGACGACTAGTGTGTGGTTATCCTCCGCTAGTGAGCCAGGACGTCGAGTGCGACTCTGTCCTGTGCGTACTCCTTGTGGTGGTTTTGAGCCGGTCTCCGTGGAGCCCCTTCTCTACCGCTAGGGTCAAGCGTAGGGGAAAAACCGGTCGTGGACCAGACGCGAGAGAGAGCGTCTGTAGTGTGCACACGTGGCTGGGGTTGAGAGCCTCTGTGGTGACGGGACGCCGAGCCACAGACCCTAGCTGAGTCCTACTTGCTGTGTGTGTGAGTGTGTGTTACTGAGCCGCGTGGTTTACAGTTTTGTGTTGTGGTGCGACGTGTACTTACTTTCAGTTTTTACTTTCCGCACTTTAGTTTAGTTGCCGGTGGGTTACTTTTCCTACTGGGTCTCTTTTCTTGAGACTCACTCCCTTCCCTTTCAGGTGGGTCTTCGTCGACTCCCGTTCCAGGCGAGTCTAGCCACTCCGGTGTTGGTGCTCCCTAGCTGCAGTGAGTAGTACCTTTTTGTTGTACTTCTGTACTCTGTACCTTGCTCAGACTCTGAGGTTGTATATGATATGTTCATATAGTGAAATTTTACAGCTTTGCATGGTGTGTATCTTCTTACATATAGTCTCCTCGGACTTTCACTTCCTACCCTTCCGAGCTTGTCTCGTGGGTTAGCGGGTCAGAATTCGGGTTACTGGTTGTTAGTGGTAATGCGGATTCTGGGTCGTTACACATGACTTATGAAATCGTTATGCAAATGAGTGAATCGTTGTGAAATGTATCGAATCGTTACAGCGACCAAGTCGTTATGTAACTTGATGAGCTGTTACAGTGACAAAGTCGTCATGTAACTTATCGAATCGTTATGAGAGGAAATCGTTATGATTACTTAAGGAGTCGTTGCGGAAAGCGAATCGTTATGATTACGTAACGAATCGTTGCGAGAAGCAAATCATTATGATCACTTAAGGAATCATTGCGAAAAGTGAATCGTTATGATTACTTAACAAATCATTGCGAGAAGCAAATCGTTATGATCACTAAAGGAATCATTGCGAAAAGCGAAACGTTATGATACTTAACGAATCATTGCGAGAAGCAAATCGTTATGATCACTTAAGGAATCGTTGCGAGAGCAAGTCGTTGCAGCCACTTAACGAATCGTTGTGAGAGCAAATCGTTGCAGTCACTTAACGAATCATTGTGAGGGCAAATCGTTGCAATCACTTAACGAATTGTTGTGATAGCAAATCGTTGCAATCACTTAACGAATCGTTGTGAGAGTAAATCGTTGCGAGAGCAAATCGTTGCAATCACTTAACGAATCATTGTGAGAGAAAATCGTTGCAATCACTTAACGAATCGTTGTGAGAGCAAATCGTTGCAATCACTTAACAAATCGTTGTGAGGGCAAATCGTTGCAATCACTTACATAGTGAATCCTTGCAAGTATGAAATCGTTATGGAACTAAGGAAATCATTATAGCTTTATAGAAATCGTTATGGAATCAGAAAATCTATGAAGAAATCGTAATGAATCAAGTGGAATCGTTATGATCCTACTGAAACCGTTGTAGCATAAAGAAAGTCGATGTGGACTTAGATAAATTTCATGCTTTGAAATAACTACTATAGGAGTAATACTTACCAGTTTAGCTATTGTCCTTTGGTACAATTCCTATGCTTCAAATCTCATGGAAATATGTTAGATTTAATCCTTATCATAGTTTTGTTAATCACCAAAATGAATATGTTATTAATTTAAATTATATGGAGATAGACTGATCATCATAAACTTTCATGTTGTTATGTCTTTCTCATGGGTTAACAGGTTTTAAGCCACTCGACAATCTACACACACTTATCAGAACCATGACATGTAAACCTCACACTCTAGACAGAGCAAAACAGGTCTCGAGTAGGCTTGGTAAATCACGACAGACACAGTCGTCGCTATTTACAAGGTTTGCTGACAGGTAAAATAGGTAAACAAATGACTATTTTAATCGCGATGGCTATACCAGTCACGTTCAAATTGTGACGGGACAGTCAGACGCGATTAATCCATGCAGCACATAAATACAACGGTTAACGTCAACGCATTCATGCAACACTTCATAAATATGAAAAATACACGTAACCCAAAGGTGGGAAAACAATAGAATCACGGTGACATACATGGTCACGGTCTTGACATGCACTAAAAATGATGTTGCACATAGATTGATGTAGTCGGATCCTATCAGAACAGGTCCAAAACTGCGACGGTATAGGCTGTCGCCTTTAAGATAATCACGACGGGTTAACTCGTCCCAATACTAGTGCCTAATATGTGACGTATGTCCTGGTCGCGTTTTAAGGTTCAACCCGAAAATAATAAAAACTGTACAATGATGCATGCAATGCTTATAACTCAAGAACTAGGGCTCTTGGGAAAAAAACTATGAACATGAGACTTTCTGGGTATGAAGAGTAGAAGAGAACTATGGTTTTGGTTTGACATGATTTGACCTCGGGATGTGTGAGAACCAACATGAACGTAAAAAGCCCTACTCATGCACAACCTTTGGAAAATGCTTAATACCCCATGCATGCTCGATGAAAATTAGGAAAACAGGTGCATATGAAAGTAGACTCGATGATCTTTAACTTGGTAGAGGATTCATTCATGTTTGGCCTGAGATAACCTACTTTTGATCGCTTCCTAGAGGGGTCTCCTGTAGGTTGATGCAGAAAGCTCGCTGGGGAAGATGGCTCCGGTTGGGTGTGATCTCCTCCTCCTCTGGTGCTCAAGAGCTGCTCCCCACAACCCCAGCAAGATGGTAACTCATCCCCAAGGGTTTCTTAACGAGTACATAAGCAGCTAGGGTTGTTTAGGGGTCCTATAATTGCAACAAGGAAAGTGGGGTTGCGCTTTTGGGTTTTGCCCTAACAAGTTTTGAGGATTCCCATCCCCAATAGAGTAGAAAGGCCATTAGGAAACCCTCTAGTATGGTTAGGCATGAATTTGGGTTGCTAAGTATGGCTAATAGTCTTAGGATTTGCTCTAATTGCCTCTTCCTATTTTCTGCTCAATTAGGGTTACGAATTTCCATAGTATTTTCGTGCTTGATTTTATTCTTGGGCTAGAAATTGTCCATTGGCCCAAATCTGATAATGGGTTATCAATACATGTTGTTTGAAGTCTCTCTATCATTTTTAACCTAATTTGTGATCACCTTGTATACCCATGATAATGGATTTCCGACCTATTCCCTATTTACGATAATTAGTCAAAACACGACTTAAACTTGGCCAATCAGATTTTTCGTCGCACGAATTTCTTCGTAGGTCATTTGGGAATATTGTCTAGAGTTGAACTATGATTTTTATGGACTTTTCTAGTGTGTTTTTGTACATACGATAATGGTACGTACGTTTTTACTATTTCGAGAATATTGAAATTATCATTCTCTATTTATTTCAAAATTTCAAATTACTGAATTTCCGGGGTGCTACACTCTCGGAACACAGTGTGCATCATCTCCATGAAGGCTGCTGGTGCATTCGTGAGCCAAAAGCATCACGACAAACTTGAAGTGGATGTAGCGGGCACGGAAGGCTGATCTGGCGATATCTGACTCTCGGATCTTCAACTGGTAGTAGCCTGATCTCAAGTCAATCTTCGAGAACACTGAATCCGACTGCAACTGGTCAAACAAGTCATCGATCCTAGGCAATGGATACTTGTTCTTCACTGTAACCTGGTTCAGCTGCCGATAATCGATGCACATCCTGACACTGCCATCCTTCTTCCTCACAAATAGAACTGGCACACCCCAAGGAGAACGACACAGACGAATGAAGCCTTTCTCAAGTAACTCATCGAGTTGGTGCTTCAACTCTCGTAGCTCCGCCGGTGCCCTCCGGTACGATGCCTTGGACATAGGCATCATCCCCGGAAACAACTCAATGAAGAAATCTACCTTCCGCGCCAATAGTAAAGTTGGTAGATCCTCCGGAAACACGTCAGCAAAATCACAAACAATAGGTACATCTGAAATAGATAGCTAGCCAAAATCTGAGAAACTCACAGAAGCAAGGTATGCTACACAACCATCTGGGATCAGGCACCGAGCTCTATAGAAAGAAACGAAGGGTCATAGACTGGGTACCTCAAAGTAAAACACCGGTGCTCCAGGTATCTCCAACCACACAGTCTTCTACTAGCAGTCCACCAACACAGAGTGTGCCTCCAACCAATCCATGCCAAGGATGGCATCAAAGTCGTGGATCTATAAGGCAAATAGTCTGGCTGGTAGAAGGTGGCCCTATACCTCGATGGTGAAACCCTCTAGGTAACCTAGAGTAAGCACGTAGTCACCCGTCGGAAGCTCAACATGTAGGTCACAGGTCTGCTATAGAGCAAACGCAGTAAGGGAACCAAAGAACTCCTCTAAAGTAAAATAATGTTTAGCACCGAGATCAATCAAAACACGCACAGCTCTACCAAGGATAGGAATTGTATCGACGACCAGATTAGAGGCCTCCGCATCTTCTCTGGTGATGTTCATCACACGACCGCATCCACATCCTCGCTGCGGCTACTGTTGGTGCTGTGGTGGCTGCTGGCGCTGCTGAGGTGGCTGGAACTGCCCCTGGTGCTGGTAGTGACATTGTGCCTACTGAGGTGGAGGGTACTGAGTCTGCGGTGCCTTCTATGAGTACTGAGGAGGTGCTAATTGCTGTTGCCTCTGCCTCAACAGACACTCCCGTCTGAAGTGACCCGACTGCCTACAGTGAAAACAACCCGTGCCCTGCACCCTGCTACACTAACTGCTCCACAAGCTCTGGCTAAAATCAGTGTTGCTGGCTAAAATCAGTGTCGCCTGCAGGTGGTGGTGTCGCCTACCCCCTCGTGTGAACAACTTCTTCAGCATCGATCTCAGACCAGTGCCAGCTGTGCCTGAAGAGGAAGAAGATGACACACTCCCTCGGCTGCCCGAAGGATGCTGGTACGGGGTACACCTCACAAAACCTCCTCCCTGCTGTGGCTGGATTCGAGACTCCCTCTCTAAGGTGGTAGCTCTAGCCACTGCTAATGCCAAGGTGTCACAAAGGTAGCCAGCCATGGTCCCCCTCAACTCTGGTCGTAACCCACTAATGAACCACTCAGTACGAGCCTGCTCACTAGTGGCCACGTAAGGGACGTGTCGTAAAAGCTGCACAAACCTCTGGTGGTACTGCGCCACAACCTGCTCTCCCTGCGACAACTCGTGAAACTGGTCCCTCCTCTCACGGCATGGGTAGTCGGGGAAGTACTCGCAGTGAAAGACCTCCAGAAAATGCTCCCAAGCTATCTGGTCCAGCCTCCTGCCCTGAAAATTGGTCTGCCTCACTGTCCTCCACCACTCATGGCTGATCCTTCAGCTGATAAACTGTCAGTCGTACCTGAACCTGCTCTGCACAATCCATGGTCTCGAAATATGCTCAAGCTCATGGACTCACACTCTCTGTCGGTCTGGATCATAGTTGTCATAGAAAGTCAAAGGAGAAGATGGAGAAACTTCTCCATAAGTGTTGTGCAGTCCTCAGGTGTTGTTGCCACTACTGGAGTCTACTTCTATAGCACTGATGGTACCTCTGGCTGAATGGGTGCTGCCTACGGAGTCGCTGGTGGCTGCTCCTCTGCTGCCATCCCTGCAAATTTCTGACCTCTTGCTGGCATCTGTTGGTACTACCATGGAGCCTGGAACATTGTCCTCCACCACTGCTCCATAACCTTTGGCGGTGGCGGGGGTGGGTACCACTGCTGCTACTGTGCTCCCTACTACAATGAAACACCCTGTTGGTCAACCTGATGAGGCTGAGCATTTGCCGGTGCATGCTCGACTGCAACCGACTCGTCCGATGCGACGTCCTGATGCTCCATCAGCTCTCTCACCTGTCTGTGTCTACGTGGAGGCATGTCCTGTAACACAAACTATTAATCAAGTTAACAGATTAACCCAGAGGCTGGCTGTGTTACTTGTACTTCCTATGGGACTTTGCATTGTCACTTAGTTCCATTATAAGTCTTGATAGACCCCTTGCTCTGATACCACTGTAAAGGCCCTGACGCCCGACCACCAGATCCAGCTAAGAATCCGACCGTCGCACCGCCGCCCCCGGCCTGAAGATCCGGAGGGCTAATGGACCAGTCTAACAAGATATGTACCGGAAGTAAGCAACGATAACAGCACTAAAATGTACTAACAAATTAAGGAAAAATGTCGAACACAAAGTATGAGTCTACTACAGTCCCAAAGTAACAAAGTACAAGTGCAGAAGAAAGGGAATAACAGATCCCTTAGGAGCATACCCCGAGGGTGACAGAACAAGTACAAAGGGAACATAGCTCACGGAAGACGCCGTCTACTATGGCCCCGTCTCCTCAACCCGCCGCAGAGGGTACTGTTTTGAAGTCTCACCTCTAAAGTAGGGAATGACCTTCACGAAGAAGCCCAGTAGGGACTACCAATCTCCCACTGGTTCTAACAAACAGAATAGATATATGTTTATAACTGAAATTAAGCAAGTAAATCTATTCTTCTAATAGAGTAAATGCAGAAGCGGAAAGTAATTACATGACCATTGGTTTAAAATAAACATCGGGACCGAAACCTATGTAACCATGGCACTGGAACGAACCCAAGGCTGTAAACACAGATACTGAACAACTGCCTGGACAAAGACACTAGCCACGGAAATCAACTACCACTAGTCAATCGGTCATGTGCGCCACACGCCATACCCTCGACCACCAATCCATGTCTAACACCTCCCATCAGAGTGAGATGTGGAACTACAAGTACCACACAACTGCCATAGTCTGGCCGGACTACGGTCCCACGCTTGGCCCCTCTATGTGGTACCGGAACCACGTAGAGTGACGCAGTGAGAAGGACTAGCAAATCTACACCGACAGTACACCAAAAACACCTTAGCGTCCCAGACTCAGCTAAGAGAGCTTTGTAAACGACTCAAGGTTGTTGTGCCCACCATTTTCCCCTCAGCTACCAGAGTCCTAAGCTCGAGCACACCCGTCGGCATGAGAACTCCCTCAACCAGTGTGTGGGGATAGGGGTCCAAGTAACGGTAACAACCTCTCAATGGACAAGCCCACAGGTGCCAAGCACTAGGTGAACAACTAGTGTAGGACCATGCTAGGAACAACACAGGTGCCAAGAAATAGAGTTGCAGCGGAACAAAACTCCAAACAGGTCGCCAGTCACTCTCTGTCTGAGAGGGCGACAAGGTCACTGTCGTGTTTTCAGAGGAGGCAACACAAAGGTTGTCGCCACCAAAAGGCGACACCCGGCCTATCACGATCTGGGCTTGAAGGCGACAGGGAAACTGTCGCTATCTAGGTCTCGACAAGGGCATTGTCGCAACCACAGATAGAGATCTGGGTGACCATCTGAGACCTCCTACAACCCACGGGGAAAGTCAAGTTAGAAGGTGACGACCACCCTATTGCGACTAGAATGCGATAGGGTGAACGTTGCTACCTAACCAGAATGCGACGGGGCGATACATCGCATTCTGGGTCGCGGTAGGAACCTTGTCGCGACCAGAGATAGAGGCTCGGGTGCCAACCCGAGACCTCTTAAAACGCCCCAAAAACACAATTCCGATGCACATAGAGGGAGGGGAGCATGGAGATCGATGTAACCACAAGCTACAAGCTCAAATTGCCCTCATTCACACCCATGCATGTCAATGTGAAGGATCTACACTCATGAAACCTCACATGCACACATGATACTCTCAAACCCTCAAACCCCAACACATGGTAAAAGAAGCAACCATGCAAACATACACACCTAGCATGATTCTACAAAGGCTTGGAGAATGGAATGGAGGCCCTCTCATGATCGAACTAGGTGGAAGACAAGGGGTCCCTACCTCAAAAATAGGAGGCAATCTGTTGGGGTCTTCTCGTGTGCATGGCCACCTCCTCCGCTCTCCAAGCTCTACGCTCATGCCGTCCATGAGCAATGAACGTCCTCCTATACGCCGAAGAAGAGGATCACCACCACGAAGAGGAGAATGCCACGCCCACGTCAGAGAATAACACCATGACGAGGAAGAAACACACCTCACACACCACCAACACCCTCACACTCTTCCCACAGAGCTAACACCAGAGGGGTTCGCAAGAAGGAAGAACGAGGAAGAAAAGGGGAAGAGGAAGACAGGTCTGAAGGCTTTGCACTTATAGGTCTCAGACTTGAGAATGCGACAGCCAACCCGTCGCGTTCACTTACTGAACGCGACGGCTAACCTGTCGCGACCTCAAGGTCATGGTCAGACATGACCAACGGATCCACCATGTGTCATTCTCACAGACCTGATACCATGAACGCGACACCTGACATGTCGCCTTCATCTTTTAGCACTTGACACGTGTCCCAACTATCCCGACAGCAAGATGACAAAACTGCATGCTGCAGTCAGAAGGGTGAACGCGACGACATGCCTATCGCGTTCCCAACCAGAACGCGACAGCCATCCCGTCACCTTCAGAAGGCGACGGCCCGATACGTCACTACATTCATCAGAAGGTGGCTGACCAAAGAAAGGAGGGTGTTACAAAATATCACTTTAATGATAGGTGTAAATTTTCTTAATACTCTTGTGATGCTTAAAATCACCCTAGCTTGTAGTAACTCATGAGGAAAAGCTACCTGTCCCACTTTGAAATTGAAAAGAGGAACTGAGCTTAGTAACCGGGTCTTTCCACTGAACCAGTGAGCAACCTCATGTCAAACAACAATACTTTTCTTCAAAAGTGAAAGAAAAGAAAGAAACAAAAAAAAAAACATCATTTGTTTCAGAATAAAAAAAAAAGGGCAGAGTGACAACTAGCAAAATTTGAGGGTCTAACATGCATGGGTAAGATTGAGAGTATTAATCATGTCTCACACTTCACTTTAAATGGTATTTAATTTTGAATGTGTGTTGAGAACTTGATTAAACATTAGACTATTTAATGGCTATCTTTTAGAGCATGCATTCCTAGAATTTTCCCCAAAGTGACATTTTCACATACTCTGTACTTATGCCATTGCTTTTCTTATCCCTATTACCACCCACTTTTTGATGCTGTCAAAAAGGGGAGGAAGAATGTAGATTTTGTATTCTGATTTAGAGGAGAGATTGTGTTCAAAAGAAAAAGGGAGTTACAAGTATTTTCGTGAGGGGGAGTAAATGCTGACTATGAATGCTTGCTTGCATGTATGCTGTGTGTGAAAACAAAACAAAAGGAACACAAATTGAGATCAGAATCACATGTTGTGTTTTTGTGAAAAATGTACAAGTGTTTTGTCATCATCAAAAGGAGGGAGATTGTTGTACTTTGTAGATTTTGATGATAACAAAAACATTAAGTTTAATTCATGATTCAGAAAATCACAAAACACTGAATATAATTCATGTTTATAACCAAGCATTTGATTTATGTTTATTTAATTTGTGTGTTAAGTGTGCAGTAACTTTGTCCATAAGTCACATTTGAAGTGGAGAATACAAAGCCTAAGACTTGGACAAAATAGAAAGACAAGACTGGAAGAAGAACTGCAAAATTGACAATCGGACGACCGATCCTGAGAAATCGATCGACCGCTATTGAAAGGAAATCAATGGTAGATCGATTATGGTTCAAAGGAATCGATGGATGATCGATGACCAGTCCAAAGTCGGACGACCAATTTGGTACTTTCAATCGACCGACCTAGCTAGAAGGTTTGGGACTGGGACAGTCGAAAAGTCAGACGACCGACTTGAAGAAATCAGTCGACCAACCCACTAGTCGAAGCAAAGATACTTCATATGTTCACATTGAATTTTGACCATCCGAAGCATTGGTCGAAGCTAAGCTAGAAGTCAGACAACTGATTCTACAAAATCGATTGACTGAGCATCCAGCTGATTTACAAGCCGAAGTCCCAGTCGAAGCAAAGTAGAATTTGGACAACCGATTCGATGATTTTGGTCGATCGATTCCGATCCTTCTTTATACGGACTTTCTTAATCAGAGTCCTATGAAGATCCAACTCTTGTCAAACATAGTGGGACACTTTGGGATTATAAATAGAACATGTTCGGAAGAAGAGAACATGCCTCCATGAATCCAACTCGAGCCCTAGAGTTCAAGAGAGGATGGTGCTGCCCTAGGAAGAGCTATCAGATGCTCTAAAGTTGTAGAAGTCTGAAGAATGAGTCTTCATCATCCAGAAGCCTTCCAGACATACCTGAGAGGTGTTTCTCCATCTGAAGGGCGAGGACGTGGTGCTACTACTTGCAAGATCTCGTTCAGAAGTATTCTACATCGGCCAGTTCTTCAACTGTACTTCGTTGTGCAAAGACAATCACAAAGGCTGACCTTCAGTGATAGGAGAACTCTACACCTTACTTTTTTTATTTTTGTCCTCTTTTTTACATGTTTTATTGTTATTTTTAGAACCCTGATCATACTATGTATGAGCTCTACTTGTGAGCATGTTGTTGGTGTGTAGTGAGTGTGCGCATACACGCTGGGTTGTCCCATCCCCGAAAATGAGGTGGGGTTGTGGTTGTCCCCAGAAACAACAGTATGTGTGTGAGATCTTGTAACTTGTACTTGGGAAACAAGTTAGTGGAAATCCTCACAGGGTGTGGGGTAGTGGACATAGACGTACACATGGGTGTGTTTGTCGAACCACTCTAAATCATGTGTCCATGTGTGGTTTGCATTCATCTTTTCTATCATCATTCTACGCAAGTTAGGATAGTTGGTTTCGTCTGTATACTTGTTATATTCCACTGTGCATGTCACATAATAGGTTTGTTTAATTGAGTCTAATCTATTATGTGTAAACGAATTTTTTATATAGACGATAACCAATTCATGCCTCCGCTCTTGGTTGTCTGTCACATCGCTACACTTCAGGACTGCCTTGAGAAGTGTCTAAGTCAACTACCATACCTAAGTGAGGATTGGGTAGAACCATAGTTAAGATTTAATTATATATATACATACACATAGTAGTTTAATGCTACTTTAGTATCCTAATGCCAACCCTACACTTGAAGGGACTCTTAATGAACGTTAAACGTACACCATTGCAAGACGAATTGAGGTCAACTCAAAAGCTAGTTCTGGCATGTCGGCAAGTAAAGTGACCAACAAAAATGGGAAAGGAAGAGACAACCATGGCAAGAAGGCAAACCCGCAAAAGAAACGTAATAAGGAGTTTTTCAGGAACATTTGATTTCATTCTAGTTGGCTAGGTCATGTGACCAAGGACTGTTGGCGAAAAATTGGTGCATGTCTACGTTGTGGCAAATTGGGGCATCAGATGCGAGACTGCCCTCTTCTAAAAGAATCACCTACTAGTGAAAAGAATCTCAACTCTATGATGAAAGAGGAGGAACCCAATGGTGGTAAGAGTAAAATAAAGAATAAGAAGAATGACATACGATTAGCTTTTGGTCATGAAGGTCAATGCAAGCATTTCAATAAGGCGAGCCATATGTCCGAGGATTGTTGGAAGAATCAAGAAAAATGCTTTCGATGGGGAAGCCGAAACAACAAGATTGAAAATGCCGACAGATGGAGGACAAACATCAAGAAGAATCCAAACATCAAGATACACTTGAAGCTTTGGCACAACCCATTCCAAATGACGAAGTAGAAACCGTGGAAGATAACTCTAAACTCGCCCTGATTAATACCTTTAGCATAGAATGATGATTCATATTTAACCAAAGGAGTCATGGAGTTTGGTGGACCAAATTCTTTTTAAGTGGGGGAGGGTGTAACAACCTAGATTTTTATCCTAAATAAATAAGAAATAATAATAATAATAATAATAAATTTGTAGTGAGGTTTGATTAAAGGCACATCAAATGACAAGGCAATGAACAAAACCTTCAGAAATCAATGATTGAGGATCAACCGATGTTAAGAAATTGATGCATAAAGGAGTAATTGATGTTCAAAGGAGCAATCAATATTAGATAGTAATTGATGCTCAAAAGAACAATCATGTTAGATAGTAATCGATGTTCAAAGGAGCAATCAATTAGATGGTAATCAATGCTCAAAGGAACAATCAATGTTAGATAGTAATCGATGCTCAAAGGGGTAATTGATGATTAAGAAGCAATCAATGTTAGATAGTAATCGATGTTTGTGAAGTAATCGGTGTTTGAGAAGTAATTGATGTTAAGGAAGCAATCGATGTTAAGGAAGAAATCAATGTTTGAGGAGAAATCAATGTTCAAAGGAATAATCGATTGTTAGACATTAATCGATAGGAGCAATCGATTAATGGTTAGCAATCGATGTTAATGACAATGAATTAATGGTTAGCAATCAATGTTAATGACAATCGATTAATGGTTAGCAATCAATGTTAATGGCAATCGACTAATGGTTAGCAATCGATGTTGGACAGCAATCGATGTGCAGGCAATCAATATGTCAACTTCGACTATCAACTCCGACTGTCAAGATATATTTGCCAGTCGAAGTGGACTTCGTATATGATAAGTTAGTTTCGATTGATCACGAACAAAACAAGTGGACTTTGTATATAATGAAGTTGGACTTCGAATATAATGGAGTTAACTTCGTATATGATGAAGTTAAGCGTTGACTGATCAAGACCAAATTGTGTATAACTTCGTATATAACAAAGTTGGACTTTGGATATGACGAAGTTAAGCTTCGACCGATCACGACCAAAACAAAGTGGAGATCATATATGACAAAGTTAAGCTTCTAGTGATTATGAACAAAACAAAGTGGACTTCGTATATGACGATGTTGGACTTCGGATATGACGAAGTTAACTTCATATATGACAAAGTTAAGCTTCCACTGATCATGACCAAAACGAAGTGGACTTTGTATATGATGAAGTTAAGCTTCAACTAATCATGACCAAAACGTAGTGGATTTTGTATATGACGAAGTTGGACTTCGGATATGATAAAGTTAAGATTTGACCGATCATGACCAAAATGAAGTGGACTTCGTATATGACGAAGTTGGCTTCGATCGATCACCACCAAAGCTAAGTGGACTTCGTATATGACGAAGTTGGACTTCGGATATGACGAAGTTAACTTCGTAGATGACGAAGTTAAGCTTCAACTTATCAAGACCAAATTGTGTATATCTTTGTATATGACGAAGTTGGACTTCGAATATGACGAAGTTAACTTTGGATATGACGAAGTTAAGCTTTGACTGACCATGATGAAATCGTGTATAACTTCGTATATGACGAAGTTACCGATCATTGCCAAACCATCAAACATGTGTTAATTATTATAGTCGATGATAAGAAAGGATTAGTTAAGATAAACATGGAAAGTATGGACCATAAATCGTGATTCAACCCAATAGAGGATTTCGAATCTGTTCCCTACAACTAACCCAAATAGGAACATACTGTTACGAAAACAATACCTATGGAAGTTTTAGAACATAATAGGACTCCTACCAAGAGTTAGGAAACTGCCAACCCAGAGATTTAACAATCATTAGACTTCCATATTAATCCAACTTCGTGCTCATCAAGAGGAGGTTTCTAAAAGTTTCCCACTTAAATTTGGGACGGGAATCTTCCAAACAAAGAAGGGATCTAGTTAAAACTACAACTCCACTTTCCAGTTACAATAGGACTCCTAAAAATCCTAATTTATAAATACTCATCATAACCCCATGGGGGCAAGTTATCCAGAGCACCAGAGGAGGAAGAGATCGCCTAACCAGAGCTTCTTTCCCAGACCCCATTCTGCTTCAATCTGCAGAAGACTTTCTTAGGAACATCCAAAGGTAGTCAATCTCTCAAGCAAAAATCTAATTAATCTCCTCCATAGATAGTTCATGATACTGGTAACCAAAGCCCTTGTTTCTCCAGATTTTATCCATGAAGTTGCGAGATTTTCATGTTCAAAGTTCTATTATTTCATGTACCTGCAACCTCTTGTTTGCTCTTGTTTCTCCAGGAAATCCTTGTCAAATCCTTGATTTCCTTGAGTATATCAGCTAAGAATCATGTTCACTTTGTTTTAAAACTGGTTCCATAAACTTTTTATGCTTTTTACATTGAGTCTAAGTTCTTCTTCTAGCCCTAAAACCCATAGTTCTGGACCATCATACTATAATACCATGTTGAGTCTGTTGTAAAGTTCATGTAAACTGTAAGGCCCTCAAATTTTGTGCATATAATATTGTTTTTTTCTATGCATATAATATATTTATTTAATTCTATGTATATTATATTTACTAAATTCTGTGAATATAGTATTTATTTATTGCTATGCATGTATGTTTGTTTGATGATTTCTGTGTTCTGCTTGAAATCCATGTTAACGTCAACATCCCTTGACGTTAAGAGCAGGGCGACGGTAACTTGTGTGTCGTTGACTGAGCAGCTAGAGGATATAGACGTCAACATTGATTGACACATGTTTCCAGTTGACGGCAGCATAGTGGCCGTTTACTTCTCCGCTGTGTTTGGAATTCTAGATCTGAAACGGCCCTGTTTTCTCCGGTGCTTGTTTAGGAAACCCAATCCCCAACGGTCATGACTCCTAGTGCTAGGTTTACCCCGACTCTTAGCCTATATAACCTACAGATCTCGGTTAAGGGAGGACTTTTCTCACCTAGGGCTTTTTGGGTTCCAGGAGAGAAAAAGAGCAACATTTGAGACCTTTGATCCGGAGTTTGGGAGGCTTCACCAGCAATCTTCATTGACTTGAAGGTGCATCTGGAGGTGAAGAAGCTCTCTTGACTTCGGAAGACCATCGATGCAAGCTTGAGGACTGGATTTGGGCTGAAGAGCATCACCTTCTTTACTTGTCCGAGGAGGGCTTCGTCGCCAAATTTGATCTTCTAAGATTTTTATTCAGGCAAGTAACTTGGGGGTTTCATCCCTAGACATGTCCCCTAGAGTTTAGGTATTTTTGTGGATTTTTACATCATGTCCTGGACCCCAAAATTCCAAGTTTTATTGAGTTCGGTCTGCACTTTTCTGCAGACAAGAGGTTGACGGCAACCTTGTTGCCGCCAAGTTTCTGAGTTAACGACAGTCGATGGTTTCGTTAACCCATGTTGACAGCAAGACCCTTGCTGCCAAGTTCTTTTGTTTTTTTCAGAATTGTGATTTTGATTTTTATGATACGAGTTTCGGATTTCTGGATGTCTGTACATGCTGTAAAAATTATGGTTGGTCAGGTATGGTCTTTAGGTCAGATCATGAGTTTCTGTCGAATTTCTGATCATGTTTTTAATTAGTACAATTTTTGTTATGAAGGAATATGCATGATTTAATAAGATTAAATTCTGAATAAATAGAATTGATGCAAGAAATTGTTACAGAGAATTTTCATGAACTTAGGGCTACTGTTTACATGTTGTAAAACTGTGAGAACTAACTGTTTACTATCTATCATGTTAAAATGTATATCTTGTTAAAATTGCATGTAATCTGGACTAAATGTTAAAATTAGCATACTATTACGAAAATTCTGAAAAATTAGCCATATGGTATATGTTATGTGTAGAGTTTGTAGTAAAAATTTGAGACTGTTTTGATATCCGTAAGTACTATTTGCAGTTATAAGAGGTATTTAAGCCATGTTAAGCATGTATGATTAGAAAATATATTTTTCAAGTGATTAGCAGCATGTTTAGGTACTGTTATGCTTAATTCGACACTGTGAAATAGTCATGTTATGTTCTGTAAACTGAAGTACATATGTTTGAATAAAGTGCATGTGAATGTACTAAATAGTGCATGTAAATGTTGTTAATCATATGATTAAGTGAGACAATGTGTTTAAGTGAATTATATGTGCCGAAATTGACACTGCTACCATAGAAGGCTGTGGAGCCATACTGTAGAAAAGTCCATATGGGAAGGCTCAATGTGTATGTAATATCATGTGGGCATCAGGATGAAATCCTGGAGGTGGACAAGTACCACTGGTTAGGGTGGAGATGGCTTCTCTCGATTCTGTGCAGTTACCAAGATTCATCACTATATTGCCTAGGTGATGGGTATGTGTTATGTGAATGTGTGTCATTCTTTATGGTGGTTCTGACTATGTGTCATGGCAACTAATGTGTAAAAGTGTGAAACATGTGTAATTGTGCAAAGTGTTCATGTGAAAGTGATGTGTAAATATGCTACTATGTGAAATGATGTGAAACCATGTGAATGTGTTTTATTTATGTTAAAATAGCAAGTAAAAGATGTGATTATGTGATATAAAAGCATGTGACAAGTGTTAGATATCATGCTAGGTTTATTAGGAACCATGTGTTAAATTCCATGATCTATTTATTTAGAAATATGAAATGATATGAATGGAAATTGAAACCATGAATCAAGTTAAATACCATGTGTAGAAAGCATGTTATAGGTTATTCATGTGTAGTTGCTTAATTGACAAGAATCATGTGCCATACTTCTCTTATTGTTTAAAGGATTAGCATGTTATGTGATATGTGTAAGGATGTGCCAATGGCTTGCTTGCTGGGTCTTTTTGGAAGACTCATACTTGCTTTAACATACAGGTGAGATAGGTGTCTCCATGCTAGAGGAAGACATAGTGAGGAGCGACTCCGAGCGAGAGGAGTAGTTGTGCTTGTGGAGACTACTTGTTTAGACTACATTTTCATTTACTAGTATTTGGACATTGTCATTATATGGACTTGTATAATTTTGGACATTGGTTATTTCATTTGCTACTATATAGACTGTGGAATGTGTGAATGATGATGGAATAAGAATATCTTTTGTTTCTGCTGTACTTTCTTTGTTATTTATGTATTTCTCGACCTATTGTGTTATGTTGGGTAAATCTCCCACTGTGACGGCGCCCTTTGTATTGATGTGGATTAATATAATCGTATCGGTATAAAGAGGGTCATTACATAAATACTGTAACACAATATGAAGTGATATTAAGGTTAAACCATGCTAAATTCTCTATCCAAAAGATATGTGCATGATCTTAATTGGCTCTCTTTTAATTCTCTTACACATGCACACACCAAACAACCCTATCTTTTTGTCGTGCGTTATTCAAGAAACCATTTCCATAAAATATTTGGTAAGTTGGAGCAAATATTTAATGTTAACTTCCTTATTATTTTTAATGGACTTGTCTTCACTTTAGTCGTTCGATTTGGATATCGTTATTACGCTCCTCTGCCTTCGAGCTCTCAAGGTAAGACGAGTAGACATCTTCTATACACACTTTCTTGACTTGGATGGACTCTCCGTTTGAGAAGACTCCTATTCGGACTAGGAAATCCTTGTTCAAGGCCACCGTAAGACCCTTGGCTTTGGCATACGGCCATGGCCAATTAGCAGATTGTACGATCAATACCTATGATACCTTAGGGATCGGCATGATCCAACGACCTTATATTTCTCTCTCTCCTTGTGAACACATTGAACCTCTGGACTGTGTTCATAGCATTGCCAGTGGACGGTTAGAGATTCTACTAGATTGCCAACACCAATCATATGTGTTGTGCAACCATTACTATCGCCAGTTTTAATGTTGTTTTATGTGCGTTGACCTATAGTTCTCATCTATTCACGTTCTCACTATGCTCTCATTTATTTTTCAATTACTCTCATCTATTCATGGTACTCTATTTGGCCATCTATTGGTTGTCTAAGATAACAAACATAATCAATGCCTGACAATATATAAAGGGTCCGATCTGGTCTTGGGAGGTGCACCCAAAAGTGCTATTTGCCTACCAGAGTTCAATGATCCGGATGTTGGGCATGACATCCAAGTGATATACTATCTAGATTCATCTAAGATAAACAACCCAAGTGCTATATTCTCTCGGTTATCTATTGACAACCAAAGTTCTATACTATCTCATTTGATGAAAATCAATCAAAGTGCTATTTTCCCCAGTGGGTATTTACTCTCTATATGGCCAATCTCTCTCTCTCTGTTGTGCTATACTATCTTATTTGATGAAAATCAATCAAAGTGTTATTTGCCCCAGTGGGTATTTACTCTCTATATGGCCAATCTCTCTCTCTCTCTCTATTGTATATATGTTACTTGCTATATGCTTGACATTGACATTTACTATTGCTCTCTTTCAGAACATGACATATATCATATAGTTAATCTTGTTCTTTGTGCTATACTTGATTCATGTGCTATTGAACCACACTATTTATGCTATCATTCTCTCAACATTACTTGTCTCTCTCTATCATTAGTTACTCCGATCTTTAATGCATTAATCATTTAAAGCATGCTTGCCTCATGAGATTTAAGTCCTACTGAGCATTATCGCTCACCCTGCATTATTTACCAAGGTGTTTCAAGTGAGTCGGATGATGATGTTACACATATCACTGGGAAAAGACCAGAGTGATGAGTGACCTGGTGTCATATCATTAAAGTTACCCTAGTTTAATATGGACTAGTTAGACACTTGTTTAAATTTCCTTTCGAATGAAATGTTGTCACTGAGCCCTATGTATTGGCTCTGAATTAGTGGTTGTAATATTCTTGGTGAGTTATCAATAAAATGAGAAGTTTATTCCAATTATTTTCCATTAGTTGCTCTGAATCATTCGACTGTTGTGCAAGACACATTGCTGTTTACTTGGCTCACATCTCTCCGATTTATTTCGTTGCTAAATTGGTAGGGCGTGACAATGGAATCCTCACCCTCTCTTGAAAAGTCAACAAGAGTGAGTCTATGCAATAGACTCAGCAACTAAAGAGGAATCTAAAACCACAATTTACAGAATAATATACTTTGAAAACAATATAGTAACTCATATCATATGACGTACACAAGCTATCATAAGGTTATGCATTAAGGTTATATTCTCATACAATAACATTTCTCAAGGAAGCAATTAACACTTGAACATGTATACATATAAGTAACTTAATGAAGTAATGAACAATAACATGGGATGCAATAATGGTAGTAATAATATGCATAGTGATAAGATAGTAAGTAAAAGCATTAACAGTAACAATAGACAATAAATAGTAAATGGTAAGCAGTAATTTTTTTTTTTAAGACAATGGGGCATAAGGAAGACAAACTAGCTAAGTGCACTATCTCCTAGCAGGAGATAATGTTCTCACTCCCCTGGATGTTTCCTGCACCTAAATTTTATATAAATAAAAAAACCATATACATGAAAACTACGGGGCATAACCTTGGAGACATACAAGTTAGAGTAACCTAATAGAAGGAAGACCAGTTTTATCAAACAAAACCGGTCCTTTACAAATAGAAGGAAGAGATGAACGGCTATGAAATACTGAATAGCCACCTCTGTCACACGCATATGAAGTAAGGGCATCCGCCACCCTATTGGTTTCCCTGTAGGCATGAACAAGCTAAATGGTTGTTTTGCTTAAAAAGGACCTTGCAACTCTCCCCCACCAAGTACACATCCACTTTGAGCACCTGTTGGAGTTTAAAGAATGCACCAACACAAGGAAATCCGAATGGACAGTAGAGATAGGAAGACCATGATAGTCAGCCAACCTTAAACCATCACAAAGAGCATGAACCTCAGCAATCATACTGTTGCCTTGTCTATAGTAGAAGGCGAAGCCAAGATGAATATCACCATTAGGATCCCAAATAGAACCTCCACCGCCACAAGGGCCGGGATTACCTTTACAGGCACCATCCACGTTAAGACTGAAACCATATTGGGAGGAGTCCACCTAACAAGCATGGGCACTTTCAGCTTGACTGTAGGTTTAAAACCAAATTGCAGGAGAATACTAAGTTGATTCTGGGTGCTTTCCTTCTTAAAAATGTCCCTTGGATTGCCACGTTGGTGGTGTACTTGATATTAGAAATAATACTACTCAATGGTTTAGTTCTAGAGTCATAACGCTTAGCACATCTAAATTTCCATATTTCCCACAATAGTAAAAGAACAACATAGATAGCAATAAAACAAAGAGTAGAATGGCAGTTGGACACTGAGATAATTTTCCATAAGGTAGTAGTGATATGAGGACCCATAACATTATCATGAATAAGAGGAGTAGCCCAGCGCCACAGCAAAGTAGCAAGCTCCCCAGTAAGGAAGAGATGGTCAAGGTCTTCAACCGATGGATTCTTGCAACAGGAGCACAAGGAGGCTAATTGAATGCCACAATCAGAAATGCAATCGTCAGTGGGAACTGCACGATGTAAAATTCACCATCCAAATATAGCGGCCCTGGGTTTAAAAGCATGGTGCCAAATGTTGAGCAGGGCAGGGCGATGCACACCCTTCGGCCTAATAACCTGGAAGGCGAAGCTAGTAGAGAAGATGCCATTAGCGTTAGCTGTCCAAACACACATATCTAGGGTATTAGGCAGATTAATATTATCCATCACAATACGTGTAAGGTCCTCGAATTTTGTTACATTATTTTAATTTCGTGTAAATAATTCATGTTGTGTATGCATAGATGTACATATCTACGTATGTATTAACTATTCATACTTATGTATGCATGTGTATAAGTTAGTGGTAAATAATGTATGAATGGTATGATGGTAGCATGTACGTGATAGTATACATAATGCATGTATATATGTATAGGTTATGCATGGTTTCCTGCATGTTTTTGAGTTCTGGCCGAAGACCAGCTTGGCGTCAATATCAATGGACGTTTGTGTTGTGTAGGCGTCAACCATATGGACGCCAACACTAATCCCAGCGTCCAGCGATGTGGACGCTAATTTCTCTGACCTGCATGTGTTGCAGAGCCGGATTTTCGGGAGCAAGCTAGCTTACCCATTGGGGAGCTGTCCCCAACGGTCTGAAAGGGCTCACATCAACCCTGCGGGATGGGAGAGGTCTCTCTCCTATATCTGAACCCGAATGCTACCTCATCAGCCCTCTCTTGACCTCTTTCAAGAGATAGAGAAAACCCTAGTTCGGAGCTGCACAAAGACTCAACTTTGGAGGCTTCAATCCGGCGATTCAAGGCTTCATCCGGCAACCTACTACATCAGGAGGGTAGCTGGAACATCGGGGAGGACTTCCCCAACTGTGGTTTGGTTCCTGCATCGACATAGAACCCGGAGGAGAGCAATTGTGGAGCTTCTTGGGACTGCCCAAGGAGAGCTTCTCCGGCCATTTAGATCCGTCTGGAGTATTTTCTAGAGGCAAGTATCCTACCCTTATCGTCCATGTAGATGTCCAGTAGGGTTTTATAATTTTTATGTATTTTTCCTCATGTCCTAGATCCCCCATTCACCCCTTTATTTGGAGTTCGGTTTGTGTTTCTGCATAGACAGGAACTTGGCGTCAATGCCCTTGACGCCAAGATCCCTAGTGTGTGTTCAACGATCTTGCCTTCCACTTCTGGAACGGCCAAAGACCGCCGTTAAGTTCTCCAGGACAGAACAGTGAGCTGTTCTTCCTGGTATATGATTATTTTCGATGTGTTTTCGATGAGGATATATTGTAAACCTATTATGATATGTAATATGGATGTCTGAATGTGTGGTGAGATCTTTGTAATTTCTGTGATTTGGCATAAATGGTTTTACTTATGGAGAATGTATGCATGATGAGACCTAGACCATGTTCGTTACCGTGTATGAAATTCATGTGAAGTTGGAAGCCCTAAATTTTTCTAAACCATGAGTGGGTGAATCAGTCCATGCTCTAAATTTTTGAGAATTTCTCCATGCTCATCTGAATTATTGAGTTTTCTGAAATGAAATTAGAAAACCATGTGTACGGTTGTAGAATCTCCAGTAAATCGTGTGTTGTGTAATAAATCCGGGAAAATTCCCTGTGGTATTGTGTATATTGGGTTCAGGGTTATGCTCTGTTAAACTGAACTTTTATGTTATACACCATGATAAATTGAATTTCGAATAACACGAGAATTTATGTTATATTTTCTGTAATTGCATTTTGGATCAGAAAAATGTGAAAATTTTCATGTGGGGTCCTAAACCCGAAATCAGCATGTGGTTAAATTTTCAGGTCGTTTGTACAACTATATAGTGAAATATGAATTTTTCCTTGCGAAAATATGAACAATGCATGTTAATGTGGGAATAATTTGACATGTGTGTGCGATCTGATTTATGCAAATTACTGAACATGTGATCCCTGTTAATTGTAGAATCATGTTAGGAAAATAGAGCCTTTGTGTGAATAAGAAAATGAATGAGAGGTAAGTGACATGTGTAAAGATATGCGTTAAAATCGGTAAATGTGTAAATCGTGCCAAGTGTGACACTGCTTCCATAGAGGGCAGCGGAACCGTATCAGGGAAAAGTCCCCCTGAGAAGGTTCAATGTGTTGTGATCCTAAGGGCATTAGGATGAAATCCTGGAGGTGGACAAGTATCACTGGTTAGGGTGGAGACTTGTTCTCCCGGTCTGCGCAGTCCAAGAGTCATCACTGTATTGCCTAGGTGGCGTCTATGTGTATGTGATGTGATGTGTCCTTCTTATGGTGGTTTGGACTATGTGTCACGGCACTAAAGTGTAAAATGTGAAATGTGATTGTGATCATGTGCAAATTGTGTAGTGTGAACAATGTGTAAATGTGCATGTGTAAAGTGTAAATTATGTGAATGAGAATTGTGTAATTATGTGAAACCAAAATGTGAGGGTTGTGAATTTGTGATCCATGTTGTGGTAATCTGAAATCATGATAAAACAACAAACTAAATGTACTTATGATCATGCTTTACATGTGTAAATTGCCTAGAATCCATGTTAGAAACGGTTCTTAGTGGTGTGTAAGTAATCCCATGCTTGTTTGCCCTCATGTTGTGATTTAAATTGATTAAGTAGCTCTTGTGTGTGGGATATGCTTTCTAATCCATGTAAAACCAGCAAGCTTAAAGAAGATGAGATGGTCATGAGCATGTATAGGAATGTATAGAAATTCATGCTAAGTGCGTTCTTTTACGTAGGCATTGAAATCATGCAAAACTTGCGTTCATGTTTTAGTTTAATTGAAAGTAAACCTTTCATGTAGTGGAGTGATTAGAGAACATGTGATAGGAGATTTTGATCTAGAAAATCTGAAAGCATGAATCATGTGTTTAATGAGTAGAATCACCATGATAGGTTGTTAATTTCAATGACTAGCATGCTACATGATTGTGTCTTGTAAATGTGTATGTAAAACCTGCTATGACATGTACATGTATGGTATATGTAGTGTTATTTGCTGAGTTTTTTAGACTCATTACTTGCTTCGGCGTACAGGCGTAGTTGGTGATGACACACTTGCGGAGGAGGCAGTGGAGACCGACTCCAAGCGTGGAGATTAGATCGTTGGTGTACTTTGCGATATTTTGATTTCATAAGTATGTAATTGCAACATTGTACTAGCATTATCATGGAAGGAAATGTTTAAGTGTGGACAATTATGTACTTGATTTTCAGCAATTTAATTATGTGGACTTTTAGTTCTTTAAATGTCATTGCAATCATGTATGTTAAATGTGGATGATGAATGAAATGAAGACAGTGGTTCTTTTACTTCCGCTACTTTGTTCTTATATTCATGTGTATCTCAGCTGAATGTTATTGGTGGGTAAATGTCCCACTGTGGCAACGTTCACTATACCGATGTGGGTTGGTATAACCGTACCGGTATAATGAGGGTCGCTACAATACGAATAGTATCAAACCTCGTAAGAGGATGGTCATCATAGTCAGCTACATCTTTGACAGAGTTGTTGAGAAAGAATAGGAAGGGAGGAGATGAGCGGAGCACTGCCAACCCACTTATGTCGTAGAATATCAATATCCTTTCCATCCCCGAGAACCCATCTACTGTTCTGCAGGATAAGAGTTTTGGCCGCATTGAAAACTTCTTTAGAGATACCAGTGGGAAATGCCCTTGTGACTTCAAAGAATGGAGACAAGAGAAACCTGCTTCTAGCATTCTTAGACCACAACGATTGACCATTCATAGCATTCCAAATCAGTTTGGCCATGAGAGAAACTTGGACATGCCACATGCTTCTAACACCCAGGCCTCATTCTTGCTTCGGCCACTTGATACTCTCCCATGACATCCAATGCCTATGCCTAACACCATCCGCCCCATTCCAGAAAAAGGAGGCACATGACCGCTCATTGTATTGAAGAACAGACTTAGGCAAGCAAGATGCAGAAGCAACGTAAATAGGAATAGAACAAAGGACAGAGTTAATCAAAGTAACCCGCCCAGCTTGAGATAGCATTTTAGATTTCGAAGAGGCCAGAGAATTATTCACGTTATCTATGATTTGCTTATAATGGGAGACTAATGTACGATCGGTGATAAGGGGAACACCCATATAGGATAGAGCACCTTCTTGTCTTCTAAAATCGGTCAGAACCTAGATGTGAAGAACTATGGCAGCTGAGGCCTTTTGAGAGATAATGAAACAACTTTTGGATGCATTAATTTTCTACCCTGAGGAAGCCTCTTAAACCTTCAGGAATTCCAGAAGCTTCCTAATGTTGTTGGTCTGACCATTAAGAAAGATAAGGGTGTCATCCACATATAGAAGATGGGAAATGGGAACACATCCCTGGGGACCCCTGAAAGGGATAATAGCTCCTGAAGAAAAGAGCAAGCGCAGACCCTTGCTAAGAGCCTCCTCCATGATAATAAAGAGAGCAGGAGCCAAAGGGTATCCTTGTCTAAGACCGCTAGAAGATTTAAAGTAGCCCAACTGTTGCCCGTTGAAGAGACTTGAGAACCAACAGTTACTGATCAGCATTCCCACATAAGACACAAAACGAGAAGAGAAACCGAATCTCTGAAGCACCACAAATAGAAAGTCCCACTCCACCCTGTCATAAACCTTCATCATATCCAACTTGAAGATAACATTATTGCCACATACCTTTCTACAAATGTTTTTCATCATGTGTCTAGAGATAGACACATTCTCAATAATAGAACGTCCTTTAACAAAAGCCCCTTGCTCCTCTGAAATTATAATATGCAGAATACAATTTAAGCGGTCACTGAGGATTCGAGAAATAATTTTGTAACAAAAATTGCAAAGACTAATTGGCCTAAAATCACCAAAAGTACGAGGATCCTTGGTTTTAGGAATCAAGGCAATAATAGATGAAGTAGCACCATGAGGTAAAGGATAGCCTTTGAAAAAATCTTGCACCGCATTCACAACGTCTTCGCCAACAATATCCCAACAAATAAAGTAAAAAGTCCCTGGGAAGCCATCAAGTCCAGGAGCTCCCTTCTCGTTCATGGCCTTAATCGCGGCAAAAACCACATCACTGCTAGGGATGGCGCACAAGGAGGAGTTATGCTCAGCAAGAATGAGCGAAGGGATAACCTATAGGAGGTCATCATTCCCAATGGATTGCTCAGAAGTCAGTAAACCTTCAAAGAAGGAGGACGCAGCCACTTTCAGTTTATCCTGGTCCTCACACCATTGATTAGATCCCTAGATCTTAAGTCTATGAATAAAGTTCCTCCTTCTGTTATTTTTAACTACTGCCTGATAGAAAGCAGGATTCCTATCCCCGTTCTGCATCCATTCCATCCTAGCTTTTTGACACCACAGTTTTTCCTCATTGATAAGGACACGACGAAGCAGAGCATGGGCAGCTGACATTGTAATTCTGTTCGCCTCAGATGGATTAGAGTCGAATTCTTGTTTAGCATGAATAATGATAGACTCAGCAGCTCCAATATAATCCTGCAAGTTACCAATGACTTCCTTGTTCCATGCACGCAGCGCCTGCTTCATCGCCCTCAAACGGGAGAGAAGGGTATCGAAAGAATAGTGCTTCTATTCAACCCCACGCCAAGCAGAAGAAACCACCGACATAAAGGAATCATGAGAAGCCCAAATATCCTGAAGGATGAAATGGCTAGGAGGCTTAACAACAGATTTTTGACAAACCAGCAATGGAGAATGATCAGAAACCCCATGTGGAAGATGTCGGACAATAGTGTTTGGCAAATTATCCCGCCAAAGGCTATTAAACATGACCCTATCCAACCTAGCCCTCACCGAAGCACTGCCAGTTCGCTTGTTGGACTAGGTATAAGGAGATCCAATATAACCAGCATCAAACAGACCAGCAGCCATAATGAAATCATTGAAATCTGACATAGAGATGGAACTGGAAAGATTACCGCCAAGCTTCTCAGAAGGTTGAGAAATGCAGTTGAAATCCCTCGTGACTAGCCAGGGAACATTATGTAAAGCTTGAGCAAAAAGGAGGAGATCACTGAAAAGATCCTTTCGGACTGTCGGGTTACAATCAGTGTACACCACAGTGAGATAATACATAGAAGACGTTCCAGCGTTGCACACAAGGGATATGGACTGAGAGGTGGAGGCAGCAACTTGGACAGAGACCTGCGATTTCCATAACACCCATATTTTCGAATCATCACCCATATTACCAGCATAGCTATCCATACGCAAAGCATGACACAAAACCAAAGCCTTGTTAAAAGAATTTTTTGGTTCAGATATACCAACAATCTGAGGCTTATGCTTCTTAATAATGTTTTTTAAACTTTTCCTGGAGGCAGCATTAGCCACCCCCCTAATATTCTAGATCAGGGCAGAACAACTCATGAGGATTTATACCCTTCTCTAGTACCAGCAGCTTTTGCTTTGGACCTCGTTCTCATGCCATGGCCATGTCTCCCCAGTTCCTCCTTATTAAACTTCAAATCAGGCATGAGGATATTTTCTTTTGATGCCAATAGCTCGACTGGCCCCTGGACCCCAGATTGATGTTCTGGTGACAAACGATCATGGAAGTGGGACTGAGTGTATTTAATACCACAAGATGAAGGAGGAACCATGCAGTGAGAACCCGCTACAGTGCCATGCACATGCACTGACTCAGGCGGAGATACCTCCAACCGCTCAGTGTCAGACCCTTGTACGTAACCAGACGAAGCCGCCTCCAACTGCTCAGAACTAGTTCCATTCACATAGTTAGGCCTTGGCAAAACCGCCTCATGCCGCTTCTGATCAGAAGCAATTGCCGATGAGACCAACTGCTGTTACACCAACTGCAAATCCCCTTTCAGGGTCTGAACAGGACCATCTTCCATGGGCATCGTGGAGTTGTCCTGAACAACCCCCTCCTCCTGCATATCAACCTGCAAAGGATTTGGGTCTTTACCATTTGTTAGGGACTCAAACTGATTCCTATCATGAACATTTAAGACACATTCATTTTTTTTCTGCCACTGCTTTTTCTGCCCCACCTTGGTTGGACACTGCCAGACACCCTCAACTTGAACATTGTTGGTCTCAGGGACTGAAGCCTTATGGCCTGTAGATTGCTTCCTGTAACAGTCTTCCACGCTATGACCCAGCTTATTGCAGAAGGAGCAAACCGGTGGAATTTTGTGAAAGTTAACGTTTTGCCAGAACCATCCTTGTCACAGCCGATCCAAATCCTTTCAGATCTGGGTTTCTTAATATCTAGTTCCACGCAGACGAGAGCTTCGTGAGTTTGCGTCATGGCTTTAGAAGCCTCATGGACTTGCAGGACGTTGCTGAAGTTACCTGCAATTGACCTCAAGAAATCTTCATGCTAGAAGTTAACTGGCAATAACGGAAATCCAATCCAAACAGGTATTAAAGTTGGATCATAAGAGAAGTCAAAAGTAGGTTCCCAACGAAAGAACCTATACAGGAGACCTTTAATGTAAAAACTCCTTCGAAGGAGAACTTTAATGAAGTCTTGTTCATCATCAAACCGAAACAAAAGATGCCACGGATTCAGGGAACTAATGATGAAATCTTTTGAAAGGAGGAGGCGCTGTAAAAGGCAAGACTTAATTTTAGGGATGGAGGATCGACCATAAGAGCATTTGGCAATAATGGCATGCTTGAATGGATCCATGGATCTAGCTATTTCTTCCTTGGAAAAATAAACCGCTGGCTCTCCTTGATCAGTAAACGCCGGGAGCTTAACACCAATCTTCATAGCCGGAGTTGCTTTGCTCGCTGAGATCATCTGGGCATAGGATAACCTTGTGTTGGGGGGTGCCGGAGGGTCGCCACCACCCCCAGAAGGGTCCGCACAACCATCCATGGCAGGGAGGGAGAACCCTCCTGCCGGCCCTGGGCGGCGACGTCCAACCATGGCGACGAAACCCTAGCAGAGCACCAGCGATAAAAAAATAGCAAGTCTTTACTAAACTTTAAATCATTTTCTGGTAAGCAATAATAATAACAATAACAGTAGCCAAATACAGTGCCTAAACCACCACTAGAATGTTGAGTCTTTTATCTCCATGTCTATGTATTTTGGTGGTAACAAAACTCCTTAAAAAAATTTATCTTTAATCATGCTTATATCTTAAATTCATATCCTAGCCTATTCTCATCTATTCAAATAGCATCCTCATTCTCATTATGTGTTAGGTGTCGACAAAATAGCATCCTCATTCTCATTGTATGTTAGGTGTCGACATTTTTTACACATGTGCCGACACATACTTTACCTTGCTTACTAGATAATTCATATCTATCATATTCCTATTTGATCTTGATGACATTTTACCATAATATCTATTTTCCATTAAGTCTGTCAATAGGAAAAACAAAGGTAATAAATAAGACTCCAATGATCATCACTGTAAGGATTCTAAATGCTCAAGTTAATCCCATATTATTTACTTCATGAAAAGTTTTGTTAGTTCACATCAATTGGTGACCAAGTATTCTATTGATTGACGTTATAAATAGCATATCGATTGGTGACCAAGTTTCTATCAATTGATGTTGTTCTTGTTGAACCACTCTTATAATTATCCCTTGTTTTGGTGATAACTAAAACTCTTAAATGTCATAAATATATTTGCTTTAATAGTAACTATATTCATGCATGCCCATATAATAATATCTACATTTGCATAAATAATCATCATATACTCTATCATAATATCGCATCCTGGAAAATATGATGATATGTCGACTCTTAATGTTCCTATGTCGACACATAATGAATCTTATGATATTTTGTCTTTATGTGTTTAATCATATAATTTTCACTAAGTCTATCAACAGAAAAACAAAGGTAAAATAATGGCTCCTAGGTTCATCAGGACCTTGCCTGTTATATAATCTAAGTGTCACTTCCACTCGTGACAGTCGAAGTTTCACTTCAACTCTTGATCAGTTGAAATGCACTCTGACTATGAATGACTTCCTAGTTTGCACTATTTTTTCAAAACATGTCTCTTGGTAAGAAATCAATGTTCAAACATACTTCATATGTCTATCTTATTATTTCTCTAGCTGAAGTTATCTTTTTTGCAGGTCTATATGACTTCTCCTTTTCTGTTGACAGAAAGACACTTACCTAACACACCAGGAGTGTTAGTAGGAAATATGGGAAAAGGAATGGAGGACTTCTCCTTTTTTGCTGACAGAAAGACACTTACCTAACACAACAAGAGTGTCTGCAGGAAATGTGGGAAAGGAATGGAGGTGACTAAATAACATATATTTTCTTCTATCCATCCTATTCCTAGGCATTAAATGCTCCCAGGACCAAGAAAAGCTGGGACATCCATTAGACACATGAAGATGTTCATTAGACATAAAAAGAAGGAGAGCAGATGATGAAGAAGAGTCCCAACAGATCCAAGACTCCAACGACTATTCTTCAACAGATCTCTTCTTCTGGTTGCATAAAAGATTGTAGTCTTGAAGCAGAAGAAGCAAGAGTAAACCTTGTTTTCATAAATTTTGATTTCATCTTTCAAACATTTTTTTTAGAATTCAGTTTATGAATTTCATTTTTCAAATTTTCATTTTCTTCTGAAAGATCTTTATCGTTGTTCTCAAGAAATTCAGGGTTTATTTTTAGACTTCTTTTTCTTGTTTTTCTTGCATATATGTTGACAGAATTCAAACAATTCATCATATGACATTTCTTCCTCTGAATAAAATTTGACTTTGAGCAATCAAATGAATTTGAGCAAGATTTCTCACTTTGAATATTTCTCGAACTTTCTAAGCCAGAGGAGCTTTTCTGAGCCATTAAGCACTTGTTTGAATTTCTCTTTTCTTTCCTTCCAGCCTTCATGAAGGAGTCCTGCAAGTTAGATTGTAATTGTGAGCATGACGACTTCTTCAAAATTGTAGCAGGAAATTCATGTGAGTTGAAATATCTAGCAATTTCAGCAGATCTTCTCATTATAGACAAATCTCTAAAATCGATAAATCAGATTAAACAAAAAATTAGATCTGATTTCATAGCACTTGGTCTGATATCAATTGGAGTAACACTCCTGATTGTTATATCAACAAGTGAGCACACAATTGGAGATCAATTCAAGCAATCAAACAGTTCAAACAGATCAAATGATGTTTCACAAGATCAAGTCAGAGATCCAAAAATTTAATATATCCAAATCTCAGATCTGTCACACCAACACCAATGTGTAGTGCACCTACTCTGATTCCAAATAGTTGGATCAGAACAATTAATCACACAATATGATTATAAGCAGAAGATGCACTAGATTTGCAAAAGCAAATTCGATGTACAGAGCATTGACTCTGATGTCAATTGAATGATCACTTATGATTTTCAAATCAAATTAGATCAAATCAAAATCAACCATCAACCCGCTTCCAAGTGTAGGATCAGAACGATTAAGCACACAAAAGGATTTAACAATGAAGCTAAAATAGATCTTCCAAATCACAACTGATGAACAGAGAACCTGCTCTGATACCAATTGTAGGATTGGATATTCGGTGATGGCAAAATCTAGAAGAGGGTTGAATAGATTTGCAGCAGAAACTTAAGCAATTAAAAATTACTTCAAAATTAAGAGTTATATTCAATTAAAAACCCCATGGATCTAATGCAAAGTGTGTGATTAAATTGACTAACAGTGTGAAGCAAAACCCCTATGCAATCATCTAGCGTAGTAAATTCAAACCACAAATCAAACCACAATGCACAAGGGATTTGTAAGGTGGTTCAGTGAACATAAACTGTCTCCTATGTCCACCTCCCCACGACGGAGGAACACACTACTCAACCTGAGTACAATGAGCATGATGGCTCACAGACACCTTTGAGCATGACGGCTCAAAGCACAACCTCTTGTGAGCACGACGACTCACAAGAACACCCTAGAGATAGGCATGATGACCTACTCCAAAAACCACTTGTGAGCACGACGACTTACAAGCACATACCGAAGATGAGCATGACGACTCACTCCACTGGGCAAGAGTACAACGGCTCTTACCAAAACCTATAAGCACGACATCTTAGAAAACATGAGCACGATGGCTCAGAAATCTGAGCACACAGTGCTTAACCCTTTGGACCATGACAGATCCATGTTTTGCTAGAACAAGCCCAATTAGGGAGTAGATCCTCTAGCACGATCTATCCCAGTACAATTATGAAGATAAAATCAAAACAATCAAGTAATCTGTGTAGAATGTTTACACAGATCACACACTATCAAATTTGTTCTGAAAATACAAAATAGAAAGAAGGAAGAAATCTTCTCTTCAGCTCTAGATCTGATCATCACGAAATCAGATCCAATCTCCTTCTTTCTTGTTGCAGCCTCTGCTTGATCTGCCTTCTGGCTTCTTCTCCTTCTTCTCCTCCTTCTTCTTCTTCACTTCACATTTGCTGCTCTTCTGCTACTCTACTTCTCCTGGCGGTGCTACTCTACTCCTTTTTTTTGGCACACACTTTTAGGGTACGTTCCCTTTTTCTGGCCGCACTACTGGATGCCTTTGTCACAAAGGACAAGGCCACATTTATAGCCCCTATCATGTGACCTAGGACTTGGGAATGTGTGAGTACCAAGTACGCCAAGTAAGACACGTGCCAGTTACATGATATCATGCACAGATAACAACATTAAGTATACAGAAGAAAAAGACAATCGATGTTAAGTTGATTAATAAAGCAATCTATGTTTAGACAGTCAATGTTTAAACATGAAGTAATCAATGTCTACTAAGAGGTAATCGATGTTTAAGTTGTTTAGCAATAGATTTGTAGACAGTCGATGTTTAAACATGAAGTAATCGATGTCTACCAAGAGGTAATCTATGTTTGATCAACTGTTAAGGTCGACTATCAGAAAGTCGAAGTCTACATCGACTGTAAAGAAGTTGGAGTTATACCGATTTTCAAGAAGTCAGTCTTACATCGACTTTCAAGAAGTCGGAGTCAAACTTCGACTTGCAAGAAGTCAGAGTCAGACATCGACTTTCAAGAAGTCGGAGTCATACATCGACTTCCAAGCTTATATTATGACATCATTTCAATGTGGCTAGTTAGTCTATGAATTGCAGTCATGAATAAAATGATATGCAACATGAAGGCACTTAAGTTCATCAGCAAAATAATGACATTATGATATCAACTTGATGAATGAAAGTGTTGACACAAACATAGCAATATACGAAGTTCATAGCTTCGACTGACCAACTGTAAAATGAACATTTGAAGTCAGTGTTGAATTTAGTCTTAATCAGTTGAAGTGACTTCGTCATATCTGAAGCTTAGCTTTGTATATGACGAAGTTCCACTTCGTCTGACAAAGAAAAAATTCGAACATTCGAAGGCACAATGAAAAAATAGTCATGATCGGTCGAAGTGACTTCGTCATATTCAAAGCTTAGCTTCGTATATGATGAAGTTCTACTTCGACTGACTGCGACCAAAACTGTACATATGAAGTATGTGCTTCGGCTGACTAGAACCAAAAGTGAACATCCGCTGCTAATTTAACCATGATTTCAATATGGTCAGTCTTTCTATGAGTTAAAAACATTATTCAAGAGATATTCAACATGAAAGAACTTATAATTTATCAACCAAATAATGTGAATGTTGTCATGATCATTATATGTACAATAGAAGATGTGTACAATATGTCATTGTCAAGATGTGTGCAATATGTCATCATCCAAATACACAACACAACAATCTCCCACTTAAGTACAATATGACATCATTAGATTGTGTACAATATGTCATCATCAAAACACACAACTCAACAGTGACCAGTAGGTAAACTAAAACCCCTAGAGATTCCAGCATGGAAGTGGGAAGGTGTAGGGATGGATTCCATCTTTGACTGCCCAAAACTAAAAGTGGATTCGATGAAATATGGGTGATTGTCGACCGCTTAACCAAATCCGCCCACTTCTTACCAGTTAAGAATAAGTGGACAGTGGATGTTCTAGCAGCATTGTATGTGAAGGAAATTGTCAGACTACATGGAGTACCTGTGTCCATTGTATCTGATCGAGACCAAAGATTTACATCCCATTTTTGGAAAGGTTTACACCATTCCGTGGGATCTAAATTAAACTTTAACACAACTTTCCATTCACAGACTGATGCTTAGACTGAAAGAACAAACTAGGTGATAGAAGACATGTTTAGAGCCTGTGTTGTAGACTTCAGAGGTAGTTGGCATGAACATTTACTGCTTGTGCAATTCACCTACAATAATAGCTATCAAGCTAGTATTCAAATGGCACCATTCGAGGCACACTATGGCAGGAACTGTCGATCGCTGATCTGCTGGCATGAGGTTGGTGAAAGGCAACTATTAGGTCCAGAAATAGTGATAGAAACCATAGAAAAAGTAAAACTCATTAGAGAAAGAATGGCAGTGGCACAACAGAAGTAGAAAGCTTATATAGACACAAGAAGAAGGGATCTGGAATTTCAGGATGTTGATTATGTGTTCCTAAAAATATCACCAAGCTGTGGGATCAGAAGGTTCAAAATCAAAGACAAGCTATCACATCTGGATGGAGTAGGTGAAGTTGCATACTTTTTAGCATTGCCGCCACATCTGGATGGAGTACACATTGTATTCCACATATCTATGCTGAAGAAGTATGTACGTGATCCTTTTCACGTCATCGAATATGTGTAGCACCCCAAAATTTTAGTTATATAAAGAATTCAAATAAAAGGAAATAAATAATTTCCAAGTATGTAAAACATACACATCATTATTGTACGTGCTATAACAAGTCGGAAAACCGTTAACACGGAAATACGACGCAATAAAAAATTTAAATAAAAGTGTTGGAGGGACTTCCAACATTATATATTAATGACCCAATATCATAATTTGGGTCAATGGACATCATTTGGCCCAATAATCAAATAAAGCTAGAAAATGCAGGGAAAAAATTGTAACTCTAAATAGGCTGAAATTAGAAAGAGGCAATTTGAGTTGAATTGGGATGCAATCATGCATTCTTGGCAACCCAAATTCGTGCCTAACTATGGTGGGAGGTTTCCTAAAGCCTCACACACTCTAAGGGAGGAAGAAATCCTCAAAAGATAGGAAACTACCCTGTCAAAACCGCAACTTAGCTTTCCTAGTCATAGTAGGACTCCTAAAACACCATGGTTGCTTAAATACTCTTCACCAAACCCTAGGAACAAGTTTTAGAACATGCTGGGGTCGTGTGGAGAAGTTCTTGGTGGCTGGGGAGCAGGAGATCATCCACACCAAGCCGTTCTTTTTCCCCGTTGTGTCTGCTGCGACCTGCACAGACCATCATCTTGGGGTCGAGCTAAGGTAGGCCAAACCTAAACCAAACCTTGCAAGGCTTATACCCCTGGAAAGAGGGTCAAGTCTATGTTCTAACCCAAGTGGAATGCCCAAATTCCATGCAGTATACATAGAGCAGTAAGTGTTCTCCTCCAAGTGGTCTGAACACCGGTTTTCTGGAAAAATGAGACTTCTTCAACCCATAAGGTAGGTTTTCTCGGGCCAAACCTTAATATATCCTATACCAATGTGTAGAGCATCAAGTTAACTTTCATTTCCCACTAGTTTCATCAAGTTCTAATAAGTATATTTCGAGTTATAAGTGTTCTTCCAAAGTGGCGCACTGTTAGGGCTTCTCCCGTTCTTCTTATTATGCACGTGATTTGACACCAAATTTGACTAAACTTCTTTCACAAAAGTATTTCTACTTGAAGTTAAGATCATCGTTTATGTTGGACATTTTTCCAAAAGTCTTTGGTTAGAGAGTTACAGGCATGGGAAGAGAGTCACTGCATGATACTGTGATTTCGGGCTACACTTGACTTTTTGTTCTTCACATGTTTTCTCAAGATTTGAGACCGAATTAGATCATACCCCCAACATCAAAGTTCTTCTACTAGTTATGCTCGTCATCTTGCATGTTGAACATTTTGTCTAAATGTCATTCGTTAGAGAGTTATAAGAGGTGTAAGTAAATCCTGCATGAGACATGTTTTCGGGTTACCCTTGACCTGTAAGTTTTTTTTTCTGGAAGGGCACTAGTGTCGACACTACCTGATCTAGTGTCGACACACTGTCCCAAAACAGCTCAGAAGGTGTTCTGGGAAGGTCTCTAGGGTCGACACTACCTGATCTAGTGTCGACACACTGTCCCAGTTTGACCCAGAAAGTTTCTGGGCGCTGATCTAGTGTCGACACTAGTTGATCTAGTGTCGACACACTGTCCCATGTTGGCCAGAAGGTTTTCTAGAACATGTCTCTAGTGTCGACACTACTTGACCAGTTCTTCATGTTTTTGCTTTGTGTTCGAAGCATGGTGTCGACACAGTATGGGATGTGTCGACACTACATTTGCAAAATATTGCATGTCTTGGGTTTGTTCATTACATAATGTCTATTTAATGGCTTAAAAGTGTTTAACCCATTGAAAAATTCTTAATTACATGAATATTATTCTAATTGCTTTCTTAATGATATGATCATACATGAAACTTGTGATTTACTCTTGTTACCATTCTAGCTTGCTTTAAATGATAAATTTTATCTTAAAATCTTGTAAACCCATATGTAGTTAAATGCATTGTTCATTGCATTCCATCATGTTAAGTGTTTTTTTCGAGAGTTTGAGACCGACAGATTGTGAATTGACACGCGTGCCTCACTACACACTTATACATCTAGGGCGTGCACTTCCTTCTCTTCTTGTTCTCGTGAGCATTAATTACAATCTAGACTAAAGCCATTAATGTAAAGATTGAACTAAATTATAAATCATACCGTTCAGCTGCCGAATTTATCTCTTGACCATTGTCCTCATGGAATCATGTTCAATTTAATTATTTATTTCTTCTCATCATCATCGTGAACATGACATTACACACACTACATTTTGAAACTCTCATTGGCCATTATTTATGACTGTGGGTATCTACAATTAAAATTTTACATGAGATGGCTGATAGGGCACGACGTGTGTCCAAGGGCTCCAATCTAGCCCCAATGACGGCGAGTCATAAATATACTGTTAACCATGGGGTATAATGATTACTGGCGTTGCATCTGCGCTGGGAGTACTTTCTTGCTTGTTGAATGATAGATACATAACCACATACACGTGACCTGTGTGCATTCTTGGTGGATCTTTCCTTGGTGTACATTAGTGTCTACGTGCCTGATTATTATTACTTGATCGTGCTTGTGCAATCTTGCTTGCTTGCTTGCGTGATATGGCCATCCTGCATTTATTGCAACTAGTGATATCTTGTTTTCTTGAAAACTATTGACATCAAGTGAAATCTTGCGTGCTTGTACAAAGTGATCTATTGCTAGTTCTTTCTTGTCATCTTGTTCAAAAATCTTATTCTATCTTGTTCACTCTATCCAGCTTGTTTTATATATCATGTTTTAATGAGTTTTATTCGTACTTGCATATCATTCATCGTACTTGCCTACTTCTAAAATGTTAATCACTTATACTATTGCCCGCACATTGAGATATAAATCCTACTGGGCTAGTTTGCTCATCCCCTACCTTTTCCCAATCTAGGTGACTATGAAGTTCTAGAGAAAGAGCAAGTCGAGGATGGGAATGCGTCCGAGTGATGAGCGTTCCAATTATGAGTGTAGTTATAGTAGTTTATTTTGAGAGTTAGAACATGTAGTAGGAAGTGAGGGGTAAATGTACTTTCCTTTTTATTGAGTCTAGTTCTGTTATCCCATAGTCTAAGAGTTGTAACAGTTCCATTTGGAATACAATAAGTTGAGTTTTGAATACAATTTTTATTGAGTTCATCAGTTGGGCCCTATTATGATGTTGTGTTTATATACATTTAGTGCGTGCTAGCTAGAGGCTTATTTGTCGACTGTCTACGTCTCGGGATATCGATTCGAATTCTTCGACTAATATCCGCTGTGTAATTCTCGGGACGTGACAGTTTAGTGGTATCAGAGCGTAGGAATATCAAATAGGATATGTCTCAGGAATAGGAGATACCTATGGAACCTAGGTCATGGAAATTTAATATATTACCTGGCGAGAATGGGTAGAGACTGGGAATATGTAAGAAAAAAATTAAACACTCCTACCCATTGACTCTTATAATGTATCTAGAGATATTAATTGGTTTCCATCCTTTTCTCAGGAACCCTCATAACACTTTCCCTCAACTGCAATGGCTCGCAACCAGTGGCAAGCTATGCAAGACTCTGTGGCTGGACTTACTCAAGCCCTGCAAAATGTAGTTCAGGCTGGAAATCAGGCTGCAGCAGCAAGGAATGGATCCGGTGATCTGCACCGAAATTTTAGGAGTTTAAACCCTCCTCGTTTCTCTGGATCCCCTGACCCAGATGAAGCAGAAAATTGGCAAGAGGAGATCGAAAGGATTTTCCAAGTAATGCAATGCACCAATAGGGAAAAAGTGGTACTGGCCACTTTCCAACTTACTAAAGATGCTCGAGCATGGTGGAAGGCCACCTGCCAAACGTAGCTGAACTAGAGTGGGCCGGATTCCTGGAGATATTCCGGGGAATGTATTTCTCTGAGAGAGTGAAGGAGAAGAAGGCAGCAGAGTTTGCTGCACTAAAACAAAAGAGCATGTCTGTGGCTGAGTATGAAGCTCATTCGCTCGCCTGGCAGTGTATGCCCCACATCTTGTGGGCACAGAAAGGTTGAAGGCCAACCGTTTCAAGGATGGACTCAGGCCCATGTTCATTGAAAGGCACGGACCACACAATATTCAAACTTACTCTGAGATGGTCCAAAGAGCTCAGCTGGTAGAAGACACCATGGCCAAAGTGGAGGGCATGAGGGGTAAGGACAACTCCAAGCCGGTCTTCGTCAAGAAGGGAGCACCTAATACTGCTCCAACCTTCCGTAAGAACAACAACAAGAGGTCGAATGCTGGAAGAGAGGCTGCGGGAGACAAAAGAGTCAAAATGGAAGGTAGGCAGTTGGCCGAAAATTGAAAGTTCTGTGATAAACCAGGACAGCGAGCTGAGGAATGCTGGAAGAAGCTCGGGGCATGCTTGAGATGTGGTGGTGGGGACCACCATATTCCGGATTGTCCTATGCTGAAGGACCAGCCAGGTAGAGCCCAGAATGTACCACGGCGTCAGGGACGCCTTAATGTGGTCATAGAAGCTGACCTACCCGACGAAGGGGGTATGGTGGAAGGTACCATTTCCATACACTCTCAACCTGCATTTGTACTTATTGATACGGGAGCTGCATATTCATTTATTTCTACCACATTTGCTGCAACTCTACCTGTCAAACCTGTACCCTTGAAATCCAAATCACTGTAGCCTCTCCACTAGGCTCAGAATCTGAACTCACTCACTACTTGCTGAAATGTGAAACTATAATTGGAGGACACAATCTCCCTGCCGACCTTATCTGTTTAGACATGAAGGGTTATGATGCCATTCTGGGTGTCGATTGGCTAATTGAATATGATGCCGATGTAAACTGTCGCCATAGGAGGGTCACTTTTAAAAGATCAAACCTTCCAACTCTATCACTACTTGGCACCCGTTATCACAAACACCCTATCTTGATATCCTCCTTGAAGGCTTCTAAGCTGATCAACCAGGGTTGTGATGCTTTCCTAGTTCCGTCTTGTCTACTGAAAAGAAGAAACCGACCCTAGAAGACATTCCAATAGCCAAGGACTATCCTAATGTATTTCCCGAGGAATTACCTGGTATACCACCTGAGCGGGAGGTAAACTTCACCATTGAGTTACTCCCTGGGGCAGCCCCTATTTCAAAGGCCCCGTATCGCATGTCCCCTGTTGAATTGCGGGAGTTGAAGAGACAGATCCAAGAACTACTAGATCAAGGTTTTATCAGGCCTAGTACATCCCTGTAGGGAGTGCCAGTACTATTCGTCAGGAAGAAGGACGGAACAATGAGGCTATGCATGGATTACCGTCAGCTGAACCAGCTGACAATAAAGAATAAGTATCCACTGCCTAGCATCGATGAGTGTTTGACCAGATCTCCGGTGCACAATATTTCTCTAAGATAGATCTAAGATCTGGCTACCATCAACTAAGAATAAAGAAAGAGGATATTCACAAGTCTGCATTCCGAAGTAGATATGGTCACTACGAGTTCGTAGTCATGCCGTTTGGTCTAACCAATGCTCCAGCGGCCTTCATGCAAATTATGAACAATATTTATAGGCCCTACTTGGACCAGTGCATAGTGGTGTTCATTGATGACATCCTTATTTACTCCAAATCCAAAGAAGAACATGAGGAACACTTGAAGGTTGCTCTGCAAGTGCTCAGAGATAATCAACTCTATGCTAAACTTAGTAAGTGTGAATTCTGGATGGAGGAAGTATCTTTCCTTGGTCACATCATATCCAAGGAGGGAATCTCTGTGGATCCATCTAAGGTGGAGGCGGTAAAGAACTGGGAAAGGCCGACAACTGTGTTGGAGATTAGAAGCTTTCTGGGGTTAGCCGGTTATTATCGTCGCTTCATTAGAGATTTCTCAAGGATAGCTGTACCAATGACCAGGCTTACCAGGAAGGAGAATCCATTCGCATGGACTGATGAATGTGAAGAAAGTTTCAGGGCATTGAAAGAACACCTTACCTCAGCACCCGTACTAACCCTGCCAATTGTTGGGGGTAGTTTTGAAGTATACACCGATGCATCCGGGATCGGCCTTGGCTGTGTGCTGATGCAAGAAGGCAAAGTTATATGCTACACGTCCAGACAATTGAAGAAGCACGATGACAATTATCCCGTACATGATCTGGAGCTAGCTGTTGTGGTCTTCGCCTTGAAGATATGACGTCATTATATAAATGGTGAGAAATTCATTGTGTTTTCTGACCATAAAAGCTTGAAGTATCTGTTTTCTCAGCAGGACTTGAATATGAGGCAGCGGAGGTGGTTGGAGTATCTCAAAGACTTCGACTTCACGTTCCAATATCATCCAGGAAAAGCAAATGCTGTGGCAGATGCTCTAAGTTTAAAGCCAATGATCACATTGTCAAGTTTAATGGTAGAAGAATGGAAGTTATTAGAAGACTTCCCAAGTTAAATATTGATGCTGACATCAAAGAGAAGGGATGCTTTGTTGCTAGTGTTAGAGCACAACCCACACTATTGGAGGACATCACAACACTCCAAGACAATGACCCTGTACTTGTGGAGATTAAGGCTAATCTGGACCAGAGGCCGGATTTCTCATTAACTGAAGATGGAAGGCTATTGTTTCGGGATCGAGTCTGTGTACCCGACCATGCAGAGACAAAGAAAATGATTATGGACGAGGCTCACAAGACCAGATATACTATTCATCCTGGAACTACACAAATGTATCAAGATTTGGAAAGAAGCTTCTGGTGGCCTAATATGAAGAGAGAGGTGGCAGAATATGTCGCCCGATGCTTAACATGTCAAAGGGTCAAGGCGGAACACTTGCGACCTGCAGGTAAACTCAAACCCCTAGAAATTCCGGCATGGAAATGGGAAGGTATAGGGATGGACTTTATTTTCGGACTACCCAAATCTAGAGGTGGATTCGATGGTATCTGGGTTATAGTCGACCGCTTAACTAAGTCAACTCACTTCTTGCCAGTGAAGAATAAGTGGTCAGTAGACGTTCTGGCTGCATTGTATGTGAAGGAAATAGTCAGATTACATGGAGTACCGATGTCTATAGTGTCTGATAGAGACCCTAGGTTTACATCCACTTTTGGAAAGGACTGCATTACTCCTTGGGATCTAAACTTAACTTTAGCACGGCTTTCCATCCACAGACTGATGGTCAGACGGAGAGAACCAATCAGGTGATTGAGGATATGCTTAGAGCTTGTGTCCTAGATTTTGGAGGTAGCTGGCATGAACACTTACCTCTTGTAGAATTCGCCTACAACAATAGCTATCAGGCAAGCATTCAAATGGCACCATTTGAAGCACTTTACGGCAGGAGTTGCCGATCTCAAGTTTGCTGGTATGAAGTTGGCGAAAGGCAAGTTCTAGGACCAGAGATGATAAGGGAAACCACAGAGAAGGTGAAGCTTATCAGGGAAAGAATGGCAGTAGCACAACAAAGGCAAAGTCATATGTAGACAAGAGAAGGAGAGACCTAGAGTTTAGGTGGGTGATCATGTATTCTTAAAAGTATCTCCAGGCCGTGGAATTAGAAGGTTTGGAATTAAAGGCAAGTTGTCACCAAGGTTTGTCGGGCCTTTCAAAATCCTTGAAAGAGTCGGCGAGGTGGCATATCGTCTCGCTTTACCACCACAAATGGATGGAATACACAATGTGTTCCACATATCCATGTTGAAAAAGTATGTACGAGATCCATGGCATGTCATAGAATACGAGCTTCTGGAGTTCAACAAAGACGGAACATATCAAGAGAAGCCAATTAAGATCGTGGACCGGGAACTGCGCCAACTAAGGAACAAGGTTATCCCACTAGTAAGGGTTAGATGGAATCAACGCATGGATGAGGACGACACGTGGGAAACCGAGGAAGCAATGCGCAAAAGATTCCCGGAGCTATTCACAAGTAAGTACACCTCACTTGTACAATAACTTGCTATACATGAATTTGGGGACCAAATTCTCTTAAGTGGGGGAGGGTGTGGCACCCCGGAAATTTTAGTTATATAAAGAATTCAAATAAAAGGAAATAAATAATTTCCAAGTATGTAAAACATACGCATCATTATCGTACGTGCTATAACAAGTCGGAAAACCGTTAACACGGAAATACGACGCAATCAAAAATTTAAATAAAAGTGTTGGAGGGACTTCCAACATTATATATTAATGACCCAATATCATAATTTGGGTCAATGGACATCATTTGGCCCAATAATCAAATAAAGCTAGAAAATGCAGGGAAAATTTTGTAACTCTAAATAGGCTGAAATTAAAAAGAGGCAATTTGAGTTGAATTGGGATGCAATCATGCATTCTTGGCAACCCAAATTCGTGCCTAACTATGGTGGGAGGTTTCCTAAAGTCTCACACACTCTAAGGGAGGAAGAAA
This sequence comes from Colocasia esculenta, assembly GCA_014218235.1. Classification (NCBI taxonomy): domain Eukaryota; kingdom Viridiplantae; phylum Streptophyta; class Magnoliopsida; order Alismatales; family Araceae; genus Colocasia; species Colocasia esculenta. Next base: position 98,993,399 of record CM024755.1, on the reverse strand, counting down.
TCCTCAAAAGATAGGAAACTACCCTGTCAAAACCGCAACTTAGCTTTCCTAGTCATAGTAGGACTCCTAAAACACCATGGTTGCTTAAATACTTTTCACCAAACCCTAGGAACGAGTTTTAGAACTTGCTGGGGTCGTGTGGAGAAGTTCTTGGTGGCTGGGGAGCAGGAGATCATCCACACCAAGCCGTTCTTTTTCCCCGTTGTGTCTGCTGCGACTTGCACAGACCATCATCTTGGGGTCGAGCTAACGTAGGCCAAACCTAAACCAAACCTTGCAAGGCTTATACCCTTGGATAAAGGGTCAAGTCTACGTTCTAACCCAAGTGGAATTCCAAAATTCCATGCAGTATACACGGGGCAGTAAGTGTTCTCCTCCAAGTGGTCTGAACACGGGTTTTCTGGAAAAATGAGATTTCTTCAACCCATAAGGTAGGTTTTCTCGGGCCAAACCTTAATATATCCTATAACAATGTGTAGAGAATCAGGTTAACTTTCATTTCCCACTAGTTTCATCAAATTCTAATGAGCATATTTCGAGTTATAAGTGTTCTTCCAAAGTCGCCCACTGTTAGGGCTTCTCCCGTTCTTCTTATTATGCACATGATTCAAGACCGAATTTGACTAAACTTCCTTCACAAAACTTTTTCTACTTTCAGTCACGATCATCGTTTATGTTGGACGTTTTATCCAGAAGTCTTTGGTTAGAGAGTTACAGGCATGGGAATAGAGTCTCTGCATGATACTGTGATTTTGGGCTACACTTGACTTTTTTGTTCGTCACATGTTTTCTCGGAATTTGAGACCGAATTAGATCATACCCCAAACATCAAAGTTCTTCTACTAGTTGTTCTCATCATCTTGCGTGTTGAACATTTTGTCTAAATGTCATTCGTTAGAGAGTTATAAGAGGTGTAAGTAAATCCTGCATGAGACGTGTTTTCAGGTTACCTTCACATGTAAGTTTTTCTTTCTGGAAGGGCACTAGTGTCAACACTACCTGATCTAGTATCGACACATTGTCCCAAAACAGCTCAGAAGGTGTTCTGGGAAGGTCTCTAGTGTCGACACTACCTAATCTAGTGTCAACACACCGTCCCAGTTTGACCCAGAAAGTTTATGGGAGCTGATCTACTGTCGACACTAGTTGATCTAGTGTCGACACACTGTCCCATGTTGGCCAGAAGGTTTTCTGGAACCTGTCTCTAGTGTCGACACTACTTGAACTAGTGTCGACACTACTTGACCAGTTCTTCATGTTTTTGCTTTGTGTTCGAAGCATGGTGTCGACACCAGTATGGGTTGTGTCGACACTACCTTTGCAAAATATTGCATGTCTTGGGTTTGTTCATTACATAATGTCTATTTAATGGCTTAAAAGTGTTTAACCCATTGAAAAATTCTTAATTACATGAATATTATTCTAATTGCTTTCTTAATGATATGATCATACATGAAACTTGTGATTTACTCTTGTTACCATTCTAGCTTGCTTTAAATGATAAATTTTATCTTAAAATCTTGTAAACCCATATGTAGTTAAATGCATTGTTCATTGCATGCCATCATGTTAAGTGTTTTTTCGAGAGTTTGAGACCGACGGATTGTGAATTGACACACGTGACTCACTACACACTTATACATCTAGGGCGTGCACTTCCTTCTCTTCTTGTTCTCATGAGCATGAATTACAATATAGACTAAAGCCATTAATGTAAAGATTGAACTAAATTATAAATCATACCATTCAGCTGTCGAATTTATCTCTTGACCATTGTCCTCATGGAATCATGTTCAATTTAATTATTTATTTCTTCTCATCATCATCGTGAACATGACATTACACACGCTACATTTTGAAACTCTCATTGGCCATTATTTATGACTGTGGGTATCTACATTTAAAATTTTACATGAGATGGCTGACAGGGCACGACGTGTGTCCAAGGGCTCCAGTCTAGCCCCAATGACGGCGAGTCATAAATATACTGTTAACCATGGGGTATAATGATTACTGGCGTTGCATCTGCGCTGGGAGTACTTTCTTGCTTGTTGAATGATAGATACATAACCACATACATGTGACCTGTGTGCATTCTTGGTGGATCTTTCCTTGGTGTACATTAGTGTCTACGTGCCTGATTAGTATTACTTGATCGTGCTTGTGCAATCTTGCTTGCTTGCTTGCGTGATATGGCCATCCTGCATTTATTGCAACTAGTGATATCTTGTTTTCTTGAAAACTATTGACATCAAGTGAAATCTTGCATGCCTGTACAAAGTGATCTATTGCTAGTTCTTTCTTGTCATCTTGTTCAAAAATCTTATTCTATCTTGTTCACTCTTTCCATCTTGTTTTATATATCATGTTTTAATGAGTTTTATTCGTACTTGCATATCATTCATCGTACTTGCCTAGTTCTAAAATGTTAATCACTTATACTATTGCCCGCACATTGAGATATAAATCCTACTGGGCTAGTTTGCTCATCCCCTATCTTTTCCCAATCTAGGTGACTATGAAGTTCAAGAGGAAGAGCAAGTCGAGGATGGGAATGCGTCCGAGTGATGAGCGTTCCAATTATGAGTCTAGTTATAGTAGTTTATTTTGAGAGTTAGAACATGTAGTAGGAAGTGAGGGGTAAATGTACTTTCCTTTTTATTGAGTCTAGTTCTGTTATCCCATAGTCTAAGAGTTGTAACAGTTCCATTTGGAATACAATAAGTTGAGTTTTGTATACAATTTTTATTGAGTTCATCAGTTGGGCCCTATTATGATGTTGTGTTGATATACATTTAGTGCGTGCTAGCTAGAGGCTTATTTGCCGACTGTCCACGTCTCGGGATATCGATTCGAATTCTTCGACTAATATCCGCTGCGTAATTCTCGGGACGTGACAATATGAGTCCCTGGTGTTCCATAAAGACGGGACTTATAAGGAAAGCCGGTTAAAATTATAGATTGTGAACTGCGTCAGTTGAGGAATAAGGTTATTCCCTTCGTAAAGGTCAGATGGAATCAACGCCTGGATGAGGATGATACATGGGAAACAGAAGAAGCCATGCAAAAGAGATTTCTGGAATTATTTCCAATTAAGTAATCTTCCTAGTTCTTTATATTTTATCTATGAGTTTGGGGACCAAATTCTCTTAGGTGGTGGAGGGTGTAGCACCTCGAAAATTAGTGATAAATTAAGAGGAACAAATTAGGGCCTTAAGAAAGCCTTGACCAATAAACAATATAGTATTAACCCCAATAAGATAATTATCAGACCTTGTTCATACAATCAATGTGAGTACACACCAATCGATATGCAACTATGTGTATAACAACAATCGGTAGAAATATAACAATAATCGATGTTTAAAGGAGCAATCGATGTTAGTTAGTAATCGATGTGTAAGGCAATCGATGTTAGTTACCAATTGATGTTTAATGATAATCGATGTTAGTGGCAATTGTTGTTTAATGATAATCGATGTTAAAGACAATCGATGTTGGTCCGGAATCAATGTTTAAGGAGGTAATCGATGTAAAGGAAGCAATCGATGTTTAAAAGGCAATCGATATGTTAGCTTCGATTGATCACGACCAAAACGAAGTGGCCTTCATATATGACAAAGTTAGCTTCGACCGATCATGACCAAAATAAAGTGGACTTGTATATGATGAAGTTGGCTTCGATTGATCATGACCAAAACGAAGTGGACTTCGTATATAACGAAGTTAGCTTCTATCGATCATGGCTAAAACGAAGTGGACTTCATATATGACGAAGTTAGCTTCGACTGATCACAACCAAAACGAAGTGGACATCATATATGATGAAGTTAGCTTCAACTGATCACAACCAAAATGAAGTTAGAGTTCAGATATGATGAAGTTAACTTCGGATATGACGAAGCTAGGCTTCGGCTGACTACGACCAAATAGTGTATGACTTCGTATATGACGAAGTTACCGGTCATTGCCAAACTATAAAATCCATGTTAATTATATATTCGATAATAAAGTGGGGTTAGTTAAGATAAACATGGAAAGCGTGGGCCATAAATCATGTCCAAACCCAAGCCTAACTTAAAATACGGATTTACTTCCTAAAATTTAGGGATGAACTGATGAGGTAATAAATCCTATGGAAGTTCTGAAACATAGGACTCCTACCGGGAGTTAGGAAACCACAAACATAGGAGTTGCACCATCGTTAGAATTCCTTATTAACCCAGATCGTGCCCCATCAAAAGGAGGAGTTTTCCTATAGACTTTGTAACACCCCTCTTGGACCAGTGCAGTTGTTCCAACACACATTCCATCCAATAGAGGTATTATAGTGGAAAATATCCAACAATAATAGGTTCAGATTGAGATATACATAAATGTCAATTTAAATTCCAACAAGTTGCAACGAAATATGGAACTAAATTTCTTTCAATCAACATTGTATCCAAATATTAAGTCAAAAGCATAAAAGAAAAATTACAATAGTCCAAAGTCTTAACAGTTCATAAGTCCAAATGCATAATGCTTAAAGTACAATTTATTCTCACATACATAGTCTCTCTCAATCACACACACAAAGAAAAGAACTACGCCTCCACGTCCTCATGCTCCAAGTCAGAGTCTACTAACTCCCGAGTATCCTCAGTCTCTCCTGAAATGTTAATCAAGTGTGAGTCTACAAGACCCAGCAAGCAACAAGGTAAAACAATTCAAGATATATCATATACTAAGTTTTAAAATATGATAGCATATTTCTTTTCTTATCCTTGATACCATATAACTCTTCCCATCAACATGCTCTAATTCATTTAGCAATCTCTCTTTACATGGCATGGTTATTTATCATGAAGAATAAAAAATTTCATAATAAAACAAATGATTTAAACATCTTCATGTGGCATGGCATATAGTCAAATTCTTATAATATGTGTTCAATGTCATGTAGCATGTAATCAATTTCAAGTAACATGTAATCCATATCATGTAACATGTAGTTCATCTCTTGTAGCATGTAGTCAATCATCATATAGCATGTAGTCAATTAACATGTAGCATGTAGCTCATTTGTCATGTAGCATGTAAATCATTTATCATGTAAGAATAGTTGCAAAGACATAGCCCCACTATTAATAGAGATCATGTAGAGAAAACATTCACTTATCACCTAGGCAAAACAGTGATGAAGTCTTGGTTATTGTGCAATACTAAGGAATGTCCTTCCCACCTTAACCAGTGGAACATGTCTACCTCCAAGATTTCAATCCGTTGCCCACGGATTCATATAGTCAATTCATGTAGGTGAACCATTACCATAGGGGCATTCTATGGAGTAATTCTATGTAGGTATCTCTATAATTGCAATGTCTTATTGGCCATGTTATTTCAGAAATGTAATAACATATATTCATGCAATTAACATTTACATGTAATTCTATCATGCTTTTTCCTCTCTTTTTTTTCATAAAATCATGCATAATTAGTAAGATAACAATATAAGATTACACAACACATTTCCTCAGTTGTGAAATCATAACTCTACTATACAACAACAACCTATCATGATACTACTTTCACTAATTTCATCAAAACTCAACATTCATGTCTCTTGCTTCCCATCTATAGATTTTCATGCTCATTTTATCATTCAGAAAATCATAACGGTATGTACAGTGCTCTGAAAATTCTGAAATTTTGACAGAAAATCTATTTCAAATCATGCTCCACACATGAAAATTTTCACAATTTTCTGAGTTTTGTATTATTTCTCATGATAAATTCTCATAAACTTAAAATACTTAGCATAGTACAACAGTGAAAAGATCATGCAATTACTGTGTAAAAACTGAGCACAATGGGTCTGTAATTCCATACAACAGCAGTACAAATTCTTAATTAAAACATCACAACACGGATCAAACCAGCAATTATCTCATTTTCCATTTACTAAATCAATTATAATTGTTTGAAACAACTATACATAGTCCATACATCAATGCAATGACATACCTACTGTGTAACAGTACTAATTTACACAGAACATAACTTGACCGCAAAACCCCATACATGCATAGATCATAGTTGAGGAACAATAATCAGATTTGCAGAAGAAACATCACTGATGAACTTAACGGCAATGCATGTGACGTTTACACAGGTTAACGTCAACATGCTATGTCGTTAATATGAATTGACGGCGGCACATAGTGCCGTTAATATATAGTAGACGTCCAAACACTTGTCATTTACAAGAATTAAACGGCGGTCGATGTTGATGTTTAGTTCATCAGACCAGAAAACACAGAAAACCGCACATGAAATGACAGAACTTTAACCCTTTCCCACATGTTATTTCATGGGTTTAAAAATCCGTAAAAATAGTAAATCTATAACATATAGTATCCTAAATTGTTCCCACATGCCACTTGCCTCTAACCCTCCTCTTGGAGTGATGAAGAAAGATTTGAAGATGCCCGCCTTGGCAACAAGGCAGTCCTTCACTCCGTCTTCAATCGCCCAATCCGGCCTCTAGCACAGCTCCCACGCTTAGAGATCCTTCTGTTCATGATCCCTAAAGTTCTCCCTTGCTCCATCTTGCTCCAGATCGCATGAACAAAGCTCTGCAACCCTTTCCTTCGGCCCTCTTTTCTCTCTTCGAAGAAGATGCAAAACCTCTTCCTAAAGGCTAAATCCGGGTCTTATAAGGATCCCTACGGATTACCTTAGCTTTAATCCTAGCCCTTGAACTAGAAACTCTCCGATCTTCCTATTAAATGTTTTAGAAATGGCCAATCTTTTCTCCCTGGAATGGTAACAACCAAAAACTAGCAAGTCAGGTTAACGTCAAGCCCTGTTGTCGTCGACCATGAAGTAGATGTCCATCGATCATGTCGTCAACTTATTTGCCCGAAAAACCAAATATTCAAGAAAATAATAAATGACACTATCCCCTGTCGTTAACAGACAGTAGACGGCAATCGATCATGCCCTTGACTATAGTCAACGTCAGTAGATATTGACGTCAAGTTCATCAAAGCTACAATATACTGTTAAATGCAGAAAATACATACACAATTGCATCATTCAGTCCAGCAAAACTAGGGCACTACAGACTTCCTACTCCAACTGGGATGGGAAATCTCCAGACATAGAAGGGATCAAGCTAAAACCGCAACCCTATTTTCCTAGTTACAATAGGACTCCTAGCAACCTTTAACCTATAAATACTCGTCCTAAACCCTAGGTAACGAGCTACCAACTGTTGGGAGACTTGTGAAGACTAGCTAGAGCACCAGAGGAGGAAGAGATCGTCCTGACCGGAGCTTTCTTCCCCAAACTCTGTTCTGCTTCATCTTGCAGAAGACCCTTCTAGGAACGATAAAAGGTAGGTAATCTCGGGCATCAACCTAAATCGAGAGTATGTTTTCTATAACGGCCCACTTCCACCAGGTATAGTTATACCAACCCAAATCGGATGAGAGCAAGTCGCTACAGGGGAGAAAACCCCAATGATAGTCACATGGGTTGAGATATACACAAATAGAAAGGAATATTGCAACAGAAAATGAACAACTCTTATTCCATCAACTTTATAATCCACATACCACTGTCTATATAGTCCAAGCAAAAGAAATAACATAACATCCACTAAACATAGCCGTTTTCTAAGTACAAAATAACCAAAGTCCATATTATAATAACATCACATACTAAGAAATAAACTATAAATCTTCAATCTACTCTTCACGCTCCACGTCGGATCTCGCTGACTCCTCAGCTTCTAAGTCTCCTAAAATGTTAGCAAGGGTGAGTCTACGCAATAGACTCAGCAAGCAACTTAGAATTGCAAACCACGCACTTACCACACATGCTTTCTAACAATTTAACACTTTACTAACTATCTTTCTTTTTTATATTAACCAATAAAACATAAGTCTATAGGAGAGTTACACCCAAACATCAATTGAGGTACATTCGAACTCCAAAGACCACCAACCCACATAAAATTGATACATACAATTTATTTCCTACACCTAAAATTAGGAAGACCAGTCTTGTCAATGATCACCGCCTTTCGTCTTAAGGGGTAAATTTCCAGAAGATATAAAAACCTCATTGTCTTCCATATCACAAGCATATGTGGCAAGAGAATTTGTCACCTGATTTCCCTCTCTGAATATGTGAATGGCCGTAGATTGCATATAATTGAGCATGTTGACTATTCCTCGCCACCATGGGAAAACCGCCCAGTGAGGCCTCACATTCCTGTTGATAGCACTCACTAGGATAGCGGAATCTGAATAAACAATAGAAATCTTGTAACCATTGGTAACTGCTAGCCTAAGGCCATCATATAAGGCTCTGGTTTCAGCGATGAGACTATTGCCCAAACCATAATAGAAAGCAAAACCCATCGTAAAATTTCCACCATTATCCCTGATGCATCTGCCACTTGCACACTTGCCCGGACTGCCTGGGAAGAACCATCCACATTAAGACTGTAATTTACCATAGGGGACAACCACATGCCCAGGCAATTATTTTTAACATCAATGTTTGGTTTGATATTAAAAAACATAAACCTGTCTGCATGATTACTAGATAGAGGGCGTCTGAAGGAGACCGACTCCACGACCTTTTTAACACCAAACATGATGTTATACTTAATTCTGTTAATAGAAAACGCATGCCCCTCCATTCTGACTGTACATGTCAATTTCCAAATTTCCCAAAAAATTGAGATGATAACATGGAGTCCAACAAAAAGAAAAGCTGAGGTGAGATTGGCATAAGATATGATGTTCCAACACATAATAGTCACTTGGTTACTAAGATGAACCTTGCTACTAAGTAATGGCGTAGCCCACCTCCATAGTTCCTGGGATAGCTCACCAAATAAGAACAGGTGGTTCAAGTCCTCCAGTTGCGGTCTCCTGCAACAATTGCATTTGGATACTAATGGAATTCCACACTCAGCTATACGGGAATCAACTTGAACGGTTCTGTGTAATAACTTCCAAACAAACATGGCTGCTCTCGGCGGTAAGGCATGATGCCAAATTTTCTCTCAAGAACTCCTGCAAACACCTTGGGACCTCACTTTTTGATAGGCAGATTTAACAGAAAACACTCCAAAAGCATTACCAGTTCATACATAGGAATCAGTGGCATTGGTCGATTTAACTTTAATACAATGAGATCTTTACTGCAAATGTTGCCAAAGAGGATGGCCATCATCCATAAGCACTTCCCTAATAGTAACCTTAGGCCACATGTCGCTTTGCACATTAGGATGTAGGAAATGAAGGAGAGGGCGGTCACCAATCCACACATCACGAAGGAAATCCACACTGGTGCCATCACCAACCAGCCATCTAGAGTTACTTAAAATAATCTCCTTTGCTTAAAGGAAATTAAATCTAGAGACTCCACAAGGAAAACGATTAATGTAAATGTAATGCAAATGATTATGCCTCAAAAACCTCTGCCTAGCATACTTGGACCAAAGGGAGACCCCATGAATAATATTCCAAAGTTGTTTCAAGGTGAGAGAAATTTGAATGGAATTTAAACTCCTGAAGTCAAGCCCACCTTCAACACTAGGTTTTTGGAGTTTGGACCAAGCCACCCAGTGCCTTCTGTGAGAGCCATCTGCACCTTGCCAATAAAAATTAGAACACAGGCGGTCAATCTGAGAACAAATACCTTTGGGAATAGTAGTGGAGGACGCTAGATATTAGGGAAGGCTTCTAAGGACACATTTGATCAAAACTGCTCTTCCTGCTTGAGAAAGCATTTTAGAGCGCCAACCTGCAAGTCTGCTGGTCACCTTGTCCACAATATATTTGTAATCTTTAGATAATAGTTTTCCAGCCTTAATCGGGACATCTAAATACCGCATGCATCCAGTTTGACGTTTGTAACTTGTCGATAACCGGATCCTCTGTACCAGCCCCACAGGAGCTTTGGAAGAGATCATGAAACAACTTTTGCCAGTGTTAATTTTTTGCCCAGAGCTCTGTTCATGTTGGGTGAGGAAAAGTAGAAAAGCTTTGATATATCTAATGCCAGCATTCATAAACACCAATGTATCGTCAGCATATAATAAGTGAGATATTTGCATGCACCCTCTAGGGCCGCGGTAATATTGGATGTTCCCATTGTTGAAAAGATTTTTAAAACCTCTGCTAAGGGCCTCCAAAGCAATGATGAATAGGAGAGGGGCAAGAGGATCTCCCTGACCAATCCCATGAGATGATTTAAAGAAGCCTATAACACAACCGTTAAAATTGACAGAAAACCAACAGTTTGATAACATCATACCAATATATGAGATAAACCTCCTACAAAACCCAAACCTCTCCATAACAGCTAGTATAAAATCCCACTCCATACGGTCATATGCTTTGGCCATGTCAAGTTTAAAAATCACACTATGACCCCTTACTTTCCTGCCAATATCTCGGAGAAGCTGGCTGGACAGAGACACATTATCCAGAATGAAACGCCCCTTCATGAATGCACTTTGCTCATCAGATATAATGTTGGGGAGGATAGCAGAAAGCCGACCACAAATGACCCAAGATATGATCTTAGAGATAAAATTGCAAAGGCTAATGGGACGAAAATCACCAAAGGTTCTTAGATCATTAATTTTCGGGATGAGGGTGATCCAGGGATGCTGCAATACCTCTAGAAAGTGGGTACCCAGCAAAAAAGCCTTGTACCGCGTCAACTACATCATGGCTAACAATGTCCCAACAGTGAGTAAAAAAAATGCCAGTAAATTCATTTGGTCCACGAGCACTAGAGCCACCAAGAGAGAAAATTGCCAGCTTTATTCCATTTTCATCAGGCCTCATACAAAGTTTGCCGTTATCCTCATCCGAAAGGAGATGTGGGATATTGAGCATGAGGCTTTCATCAACTTCATGAGCTTCTGAAGATAATAACTTCGGGAAGAAAGTAGCTGCTTCAATTTTTAAAATATCTTGATCAAAACACCAAACACTAGTGTCATTAGCAACTATCACATTATCTTTAGCTTACTAGTAATTAACAATTAAACTAACACATGTTCATGCTATAAGATGGATAATTAAATATGAAATCTATTATACAAATCTATACTAACTCATGTATAACAATAATTCTAAACATCGTCACTTATAACATGGTGTCACTAACATGAGAGTATTTATATATTCACATGCTTACAATTCTCACATTCACATAACACTAACACATGGCTTATATTAAAACTTATAACATGATACTACTGACATGTTGATCAAGTAATTACTAACTCATGAACATAATTAACATACTTCTACACATGGTACGAAACAAGATATCACAATTATCATTTAACATAAATCACATTAACATATGCATTATTTTCTCATGGCATATTCACAAACACTTTTACCTTTTCTTCCACATGCACTTATTCTCACATTTATAACATTCTCATTCACTTACCCTTGATTTCACATAGCTTTCACTTTTCACGATCACAATCACATGTCACATCACTTGCACATACCACGTGCCACGTTCACATATCACTTTACACATTTTTCACATATTCACTTTTACATATGCCGAGACACAGCCCAAACCATCACTAGAAAGATCACACAATCACATACACATACTTAATCACCAGGCAAAGCGATCAAGTCTTGGTTACTATGCAGAACCGGGGGAAGCCCTCCCCACCATTACTAGTGGAACTCGTCCACCTCTAGGATTTCATATGACCTATTGCCCCGGGTATCACGTAACACAATTGAGCCTTCTCATAGGGACACTACTACAGTACGACTCCACACAATCTATGGTGGCAGTATCTCACTGGCACAACTTTTATCTTTCACATCATTATTTTATGCACACATATCATATATTCTCTCTCTTTCCATGCACATGCACATATATGACAAGAAATATAAACTAATCACTTCTGAATACTTAGATTAATCATGAACAGAAATTAACAGAACCTAATCATGATGCTAATCACATTTTTAAACATATTTGAGACATATTATTAAAATGTGGTACTAAAAGCTTCAAAAATTCATAACTAATTGTATAGTGATCAGAACGTGTTCAAATTTTAACCATAGGGTACATATGTATGACATAACACATCAGTAATTTGTCATAATTTTCGGAGTAGTAAAACTAATTTCATAATTAAATTCAAAAATTAGGCTATTATTCACAAAAGCACTAATTATTCATGAATAAAAATAAAACGAGATTAACAAACCCTAAATCATGCTTACAGTAGTCTAAACAACTTAAGTGCAAAGTTCTCCAATTTGTATAACATTCATTCAACATAGGAATCAAATTATCAAGAGTTCACATGTTTTTTCATGTAAATAGAATTTCAAATAAATATCATAATTAACAAAAAATAAGCCAAAGTTACCCAAACTCACCATGATGATTTACAGGTCAAGACAAAACCAAAAGAACTCAAAAACCATCACAAAATCTCACAAAACCATCATATATGACGAAACTATAAATTTCTAGACAAGATGAACTTGACATCAACATATGTTGCCGTTAAGTTTAGGTTAACGGCACACTCCCTGTCGTCAACCTCCCAGACTGCACAAAGTGCAGACTGAGGGCAAGAAAATATGGCAAACGACATCGAAATAATTTTATAAAAATCTAGAAAAATAGGAAATCCCTTGGGGACAAGTCCAAGGAAATAAACCCTAAGTTACTTTCCTCAAGAAAATTCTACAACACAAGAATTTAGCCGATGAAGCCCTCTTTCATGCTTAAAGAGGTATCCTCCAAGCACGATCAAATCCTTCATCTTGAGTACGATCCGACCACGATCTCCTCATCCAGAGCCTTCCTCTCAAGTTGTGGAAACTTTCTCTTCACAGCATCAACCTCGAACAAGTAGCAACATGGCCGATCTACCCTTGGGATTGCCCTCTCTCTCTCTCTCTCTCTCTCCACTCACAACACCCAAACCCAACCAAGAGAGCAAAAGTTCTCTCCCCAGAACAAACCCTCTCTATATATAGAGAACCAAGGGTCATGATTGGGGTAAGATCCTTGCCCTAACACGACTCTACCCCTTCAAACCTATCCAAAGAAAACCACTAGTTTCGGAAAGAAACTCGGACTAGAACACGCAAAACTTGATGTCAACCTACGTTGCCGTCAACAAAAATCTTGACGTCAATCAACATTGACGTCAACATTCCAAGAAATCTTGACGTCAAAACATGTTGACGTCAACACAAAATAGATGGCAATCAAAATTGTCGTTAGAACAAGTTGCAAGTTGACATCAAGTCATGTTAACATCAAGCACATCTTGACGTCACACATACTTGATGTCAAGAGCCCCTCGCAGCAGACCCTTGATTCAGCCGAAACATGTCATCTGGGGTCCCGAACACTGACCGAACGATCTTCTGAAAGCATGAACCTGTAGAAAACTTGTTGGGCCTTACAATTTCTGTGAGTTCTTCAAGTCTAGTGTTGTGTGTTCCTATTCTCTTGATTTCACTGATCATGTAAGAGTATCAAGTTGTTTTCTTGCATCTCATGAAACTAGGTCAAACGAACACCATAGATCTATCTACTATTTTGTTTCTAGTAATCTCTTTCATTTTAGTTCTGTCTCAAGTAACCCTAGATTCAGTGTATAGATCAAGCAAGCGAGTTGCGTCATTTTCCTAGTCTATCAATGTGGGTTTCAGTCTATGTCTGTACTTTAAAAGCCATAAACCACATGTTAAAACATTATTTACATGAATATGATTCCAACGTCAAATATGGAAGTTACTGATCATATTATCCTTGATTTTGTCTCATCGTTCTTAGGCCCCAATGCAATTTATGATGTTTCAATAAAAGCTGCAAGAGCACATGCTAGGTTCGATGTGAGTCTACATGCTATCTTACCGTGATCCTTACTAGGTCTTGACTCTCCTTATTGGATATGTTTTACGGATATTACATGTACCATTGTTTTCCTGTGAACGTAGTTAGAGAGTCTCCGTACTCTGTAGGTTTTTCCCATAGAAACCTAACTGATTGCATCTTGTAGTTCCTTGGAGTCCTCTAACTCTTTATTCCGTATACATCTTGTTCTTTTATGGTTAAAGTTATTAAAGTTTATGGAACTAAAAGAAATAATGATCAAGCCATGTGCTATCTGGAAAGAATCTCTCGATTATAGTTATCATGAAATCATGTTCACATGACTATCTTTCTTGAAATCATCATGAACATGATATTGAATGTATACTCCATAAAAACTCTTGTTACTGGCCATGATTGACTATGCGTATCTACATTTGAAAATAGAGAGATGTGGATCGGGCACGATGACTGTCCAAGGGCTCCAGTCTAGCCCCAACAACAGAGAGTTGTAAATATAATGTTAACCATGGGGTATAATGATTACTGGTGTTGCATCTGCACTGGGAGTACTTGCGTGTTGAATGTTAGATACAAAAACCACATACACGTGCTCATAGTGTTCATTCCAAGGTGGCATAGATCCTTCGTGTGCACTATGGCATCATGCCTGATTACTGTTACAAGTTAAAGTTTGTGCATGCTTGCTTGCTTGCGTGATATGGCCATCTTGTCTTCTTGCAAAAGACCGTTATCCTACGTGCTTGTACTTACTGTTCTACTGCTAGTTTTTTCTTGTTACCACATGTTAGATCTGGTTCAATCTCTCTTGTTCAATCTATCTTGCTCTCATATCGTGTTGTATTTGATTTATCGTTTATGCATATCTTAATTATCGTGTTGCCTACTTCTTAGAAGTGTTAATCACTTATATTACTACCCGCATGTTGAGGTGTAAATCCTACTAGGCTAGTTTTATCATACCTACTTCTTAACATTTTAGGTGATATAGACCAAGAAGAGGAAGGTCAGGCTTCTGAAGAAAATGCATCTAAGTGATGAGCACATCCCATCCTTAGTATCTGTAGTTGGTTTATTTTGAGAGTAGATCGATGTAGTAGGATGTGAGGAATTACAAACTTATGTAATTTTCCATTTTTCTGAGTTATTATGAGTTGAGGTTAACAATGTTGGGTTTAACATTAATGAGATTTGAAATATTAGTTTAGTTGTGTTTATTAAATGAGCCTTGTTATGTTGTGTAGTTACACATCTAAAGCTCGCTAGCTAGAGGCTTCTTTGCCGACTGTTCACATCTCAGAATATCGACTTTTAATCCCTTAATATTTCCACTGCGTATGTTCTCGGGACGTGACACTTCCGCTCCTAGTTTTTCCACACCCAAAAGGGGTTTTCCAAATAACCCAAGTCCGTTCCCTCCATGCTTTCCTTCTTTCCTTTTATATTGTGTAGATACTTCACTTAAAAGTCATCTAACAGGGTTTTCTTTCTTTGTTTCTTTGTTTTTGCAGGTCCATTAAGAAGAGCAGATGAGGAGCTCTCCTCCTCTGGCCGACCGGAGGAAGAGAAGGAGGTCCGCCATTCATATCCCGCACTCTTGAGAAGGCATCGAGGGACCCGGTCGCAACATCTATGTTGTGACCGATCGTGCAGTCGCGACAAGGTTACTATCGCGTCAAACATCGGCGATGCATTAACCGATAAGTGGCCTTCTCTTTCCTTTTCAAAGTTGATTAGCCCATGCTTTAGGAGTATTTATTTAGGCAATCATGTTTGTGGCGATCACATTCCTTCATTCTATATATATCACATGCTCTTTTATATCTTAGAGGGGCGCACAACCCCATGATTACACCTTTTGGCGATCACGATGGGACCTCCACTATCGAACCTTGTTTGCTCTGCCATTTACCTACCTTATTATTTGTTTTTGAAGTGTTAGAATCATCTTAGGATCGAGCTTTTTGTTTTATTCCATCTGTTGTTTTCGGGCCGTGTCGCGATGGATCGAGCGGGAGTGACCTTGTCACGGTGGACTTGGAGGACGCGATCTTAGGTACACTTTGGTTTGTGCTGCTTTTCGTTCCATGGTTTTTTTTGTGTCGTTAGTGAGTCTTCATCTTTTATTTATTTGTTTTCATGTTGTAATGTGTTTATGGTATCCATTTGCCATCTGTTTGTGTGCGGTTTAGGGTTTCTGTAAACAGAGATTATCTCGACCGACCCATTGGTCACGATAAGGTCGCGATGGACCCGGTCATCACGACTTTATCAAAAACATCTTAGACTATTGTTTCTTAGTGTAGGATAGTACTTGTATACACTCTAGTGTAATTAGGGCCATGCATATACTATTTAGTGTAGATAGGATTCCTCCTTGGTAGTGGAGACCCTCTCACCCACGAGCACTCATGGGCTGACCAGGGCCTGCTATCAAGGGCCTCCGTAAGCCCCCATTGTCATATGCACATTGCGGCTATCAGGCTAGTTGTACGTGGTGCCCCCTTAGTCTAGGTCGTATTCGTGTGAGGTTTGTGTATGTCACCCCCCTTAGTCATCTTGGAGTACTTGAGTACACACCCATTAGGGTTCTTCTTTAGCCGAGTGCAAATCAATTAAATCAATCCATTAACAGGCTAAGTTGATAACCCTAAAATTCTAACACGTATCATGTTAACTTGGGTGTTTGCTTGAAAACTCCCTTTAGCATCCCCTTCTTGTGTGATTTTAACTATTGTTGTACCCCTTATTTGTATTTTAGTGTATCCTTTTAATTCTCCCATTGTCGTCCTCTCATGGCACCTTTCCTCTTTACCTATCCTCCAACCTCTCCTTCCCATGCAGATCCCTGATCTCGCGAGTCTCTTCCAAATTTTGCCTAGCCCAGGGCCTATCGGGCTGAGGAGAGTACCTTTTCCCACTTTGTATCATCACCATCCTCCTCTGATCAGGCTACTGAATTGGAGCGCCTCCAACTTGAAATGGGCCCTGACCAAGCCCGTGAGTTGTTGTTCATCTTTGCTCTACTATCTTCTTCCAGGATGGGCCCAATAGGCCAACATTATTATGCTCATTCTAGATCCCCTCACGTTGTCACTCCTGGATCGGGCCACCCTTCTATTCAGCCCACATTATTACAACCCGCTCATTATGCTCAATCAGGTTCGGACTCTTATTCTCGACTCCATTCTCATGCTCAAGCTGGCCCTCACTATCTACAATTCCCCTCAACTCAACACTTCCAGTCTAAGTTTGAGTCCATGAAGCGAGAGCTTAGTGACTTGCGGAGGCAGTTGAACCCCAAACTCTCCTTTAATGATACACTTCCTGATTTTCATGGTCTTCGGATCCCTCCACCCTCTCAGCTCCCTGTTTATCGCAAATATGGTCGAGTCGGAGACCCTTACATCCATCTAAAGGAGTTCCTCTGTGAGTTGGTGTCCTACCAACACGATCGCCACTTATTAGCTTATATTTTTAGACGGTCATTGGATGGGCTCGCTCTGGAGTGGTTCTATTCACTACCTCCTAATGAAGTCGAGGACTTTGAAGTCATGAATATCAGATTCATATAGCAATACCGAGACTGGGCTGGGCTCGAGTATTCAATGGTTGATGTAGTGGCAGAACAGATGATGCTCGATGAAGAGTTTGCGACCTATGCCAACTGGTGGCGTCAGATGTTCACACATGTTCGGACACATATCCCAGAAGAGGAGAAAATTAAGATCATTATTGCTAATGTAACCCCTATGTATCTTGACTTCTTGTCTATGAATGACATCACATCCATGCAACAACTGTATAGTCGGGCTCATTTTATTAAAACCCAATTCCATGACTCACTTATGCCATCCATATTTGAGGCCCAACAACCAAATTCTTCATTTCAATGGCCCACTTATGAATGAGTCCAAACCCATGAGTGAGTGGATGTTGTCGACCAACTTGCACCTCCCTATATGACCACCCACTATACATCCTCGCCACTTCCACTAAGCCAACTCGCACCACTTCCACAAGAACAACCACCTCACTCGTGCCACCGCACCCTGCCATCCACTACCCAGCCATCACAGTATCCAATTGGCCCAAAGCAAGCGCACTATCACCCGTTCCCTGAAGCCCTTTCAAATGTCTTTATAGCCCAGATATCTATCAATGTATTACAACTCCCTCTAGAAAAGCCAAGCTGGGATGCTACCGTGGACCGTCTAAATATTGCCTATATCATCGCTATCCAGGGCATAAGGTCAAGAATTGTTGTGAATTCTGAGATGTGGTCTATGATCTAGAGCACAAGATAGATTGGGCCAACATGCACGAGCTCATCCTGCATTGTCAACAAAAGAGAAGGGAGCATGGTCAGGGGCAGCAGCCCTCTCCATCAGAAGTAGTAGAACAGTCGCCCAAGCTGCCTCAAACAAATCAATTACAGTCACACCCAAGACAGCCAGTGCAAGCAGCGAGACAGTCACCATCTTCATCAGCTCAAGGCTAGAGGCATTTCTTTACTTACCCACCAAGTGCATCATCTGTTTCGTCACTGCAACAACAACCGCACCCACTACCCCATCCTTAAGCCAGCACCATCACACCTACCCCTGATGCCGCACCACACCATGATGACAAGCTGTCAGCTCGACGTATTGTATTGGTGAGCTGTCGGTCGTCTCCACCAACACCGCAACCCACCGATCCCTCACCTTCTCCAAACCCTCCATCCTTACCCATTGCCATCATTTGTATGCCACCATCACCTGCGCCTGAGCAAGCCACCACCACAATGCCAAGGCTCAAGCAAGCTCCACTCACCTCCGAGCTGGAGCAAGAGCTTCCTACTTCTGAGATTAAGGCTGACTCACTTGTCTCTGAATTGGTAGAAGAGCTCTCTTCATCTGAGCCTGTCCTTGCCATCACCTAATCACCTCACTCTAAACCTGGAAACCCTCCACCACCATACAGTCCATCACCACCCAATGGAGAGAGTGTGAACCACCAAGGGCATGACTTGAATCTACTTCCTGTGAGCAAGATAGTTCGAGTGAACATAGCCTAGTCTCGGTCATGTGTTTCAACCCTCATAATTACAGTAGCCGCATGCCGGTCTATGTCCTTATCTCAGACACATTTGGGAATGATGAGACTTCATCCCCACATGTGATGATTATTAAGAAGAATTTTCGAGCATTAGTGCCTGCCAGATCTAAAGCGAGGATGGTAGCTATTACACTGCTTATTGGAGATGCTACCGTAGATGCCATCATTACCACTCACTCAGTTATATTGCAGATGACTGGAAAAAAGAAGGGGTTCTCTACAAATGTTGTGCTATCTCACACTACTGCCAAGGCTGTCATAAATTCAATGCTTAAAGGTCATGCATGGCAACCTCCAGTTGAAGCTCTCAACAATACAACATCCACATCTCTGTTGGAGTTTTCACTCAAGGGGCAAGAGGCCAAGCTGCCCAAAATACCAAAGATTGTTCCAAAGACCCTCCATGCCCTCTTCCAGCTAGACTGGGGGTAGATTGTCATGACATCAAGAACACTCAAGGTCCTTTCAAGAGTCCTTTCCAATCTACCCTAGCCTATCAGTCGGTTGGCCGTACTAGTGCCACCTATCATACTCCAGAAGTCTCCCGTTTTCAACTGTCAAGGGAATTGGTCTTCATGCCATACTGTCAGGCCAAGATTCCAAATCTCAAGTTGTTGGTACCACGCATCAAATTCCCATGGATCTGCACTATCCACTTGTAAAGGGAAACTCGCTCAGCAAAGAAGACTCTTTATGGCATTCCCCTGTGGGTGTCTATAGAGGTTGGACATGAAAATGATAGCCAAGGGGCAAGTACACACATGGAAACTATGACAATAGATGAGAGAGCAATGTGGCAGCAGAGGAGAGTGAGGCCATCTACTTCTTGGGTTCGTTATTTGAGGAGAAATGCGAAGAAGAAGCAATCACATCTATCTGTGAGAACAAAGCAATTGCGAACTACAAGGGCATCTTCCAAGAAGCAAAGAAGGCTGAGATCAAGATCTAACCTCCACAAGAAAAATGTCTATCTCCCTATCTTGGCATCTTTTGACCTTGATCTATCCATGCTACACATTCTAGTCAATCTTATTCCAAGAGGAAACACTCGATCTCTCAGTTCTAGGCTGGTACCACATCCTTCCCCTACCACTCCTCCAAGGTCTTTGGACCCTCACTTACCTCGTCCCCCTGAGCCACCTGATCACCTTATGGGTTCTCAGGGTTTCTTTCCACATCCACTTGGGTCACTTGACCATCTTCCTAGTGCTCGGAATTCTTCTGTTCCTCTTCCACCCGAGCCACCTAACTGTAGGCTGGGTCCATATGCTCTAGGGACATCTGATCTTGGTATTGATTCCCCTCCTTCCACTTCTGATCCCCCAGATCCTCCACCCTCCATTCTGCAATTCATTCCTCTAACCACTCCTAGTCTTAAGTTTGACCCAATTCTTTCTTCGCTACGTACTCAGGGTCTTGACCCTTTCTCTCACTGTTTCCGAGGCATTAGCCCTCACTAACATTCTTCCCCTTCTTTGTAAATATTTTTTTGGTTTGAGGGTTCTTATCCCTCATCTTCATGTAGAGTCTTGTCTCCCTCTTGTTTGTGTTGAGCTGACTCCAATTCTTGCCACCCCCACTTTTCATTGTTTCCTACAAATGAGCTAATTAAAATCAACTAAAGTCAATGTTCAAAGACTAATGTAGGTCATTCATTTAATAAAGGGTTCGCATTGTGCACCAAATAACCATGCAAATATTTGTTTGAATACAAAGAAAACATCAAGGACAGTCATCTCAGTTCACAGCAAGAGTGGTCGAGTCAGTCTTAGGTTTATTTACTTCTGCAGCACTTAGGCTAGAGATCACTCCGTGCCAGGAGTCTGACATTTCTTCCCCTGTCGTGAAAGGTTACTCTAAGCAAGGATTGTTGGGATCAGATTGGTGACTGAATCAATGTTAATTACGAATGTGTGTGTATGGCAGCGGAATTAAATGAGTGACACACACAATTCAATTAGATCAAGTTGTGGTGTGTGAGTATAGAGTGAAACGAGACAACAAACCACGGTACACAAAGAATTTTAAGGTGGTTCGTAGAACACAACTTGTGTCTCCTACGTCCACCTCCCCACGACGGAGGAACCACTAACTCAAGTACGTACAAACTAGAGCACGACGACTCCAAACCCTTTGAGTACGATGACTCAAAGAAGCACCCAGGAGATAGGCATGACGACCTACTCCACAGACCACTTGTGAGTTCAACAACTCACAAGCAATTGAGCACGACGGCTCAAACACTAGAGCACTACAACTCCGAACAAGAGCACTATGGCACCAAAACCTGAGAACATTGTGCTCAAAACCTTTGGACCACGATGGATCCAAGTTTTGCTAGAACAAGCTCGATTAGAGATTAGCTCCTCTAGCGCGATCTATCTCAGTATAATGAAGAAAATAGAACAAGCAGAATTTGATGATCTGTGTAGAACGTATACACAG
Organism: Colocasia esculenta; assembly: GCA_014218235.1. Taxonomy (NCBI): domain Eukaryota; kingdom Viridiplantae; phylum Streptophyta; class Magnoliopsida; order Alismatales; family Araceae; genus Colocasia; species Colocasia esculenta. The sequence continues at coordinate 98,971,928 of CM024755.1, read as the reverse complement.
ATCACCCAATTAAAGTGTTAACTAGATGAATTACAGACTCTGAGATGTTTCCAAGCTTTTTCTATCTTCATCACAAACTCATCCAATCACGAACTCCTCCTCTTCTTCTCCTTCTTCTTCTTCCTGGCGGCGCTGCTCTGCTCCCTTCGAGATGCAGATGCCTTTTTCCCACTCTGCTCTGCTTCTTCTTTGAACGCAAACCTTTTCCCGCGCTCTGCAGATGGAACTCGTCCTTGCCACTTTTTCTGCCACTCTACTCTTCTCCTTTTCTACTACAAATGAGATCAAGGCTTATATAGCCACTGCGCAGTCCATATACGTGAAGAGGATGTGCACAAAACCTAGATTGCACTCTGGGCTGCCACGTGTCCAAAAGGTCCTTTCCCATATTGCCCCTTGGATGAGATGGCATTTTGGTAATAATGGAATCTCCCAGAAAGTTCACAGGAAGAGATCACAGCGATTCCGGGTTGTATACCAAAGTGAGTCAACTCTAGTCTCCAAGAGAGTCGACACTACTGACCAATCCCCAAAAAGCATCTCACTGGCAGAACACTAGTGTCGACCTGACATACCACTAGTGTCGACCTGCTCAAGAGTTAGAGCCGATCTGTTCAACTGTTAGAGTTGACCTATTGTGTGTTCCTCCAAAGCTGGTTCACTCGATGGATGATAGTGTCGGTCTCATCTCCAAATAGAGTCACACAACTAACATTTTCTTTTCAGAAACATGCTAGGAAGGCTGTGTGAGTCGACCTATCTGTCAACTAGAGTCGACCTGTCTGTCAACTAGAGTCGACTTGTCTGTCAACTAGAGTCGACCTACTTTGACAAGAACTTTGTAATCCTATATGAATGAAGAGTAGACCATCAAAACATGTCATTAACACTAATATATGAAATATTAACTATCAAGAACATGTTGTTTGAGCATTATTGTAATATATTCAATATGTTCAATATGTCAACATCAAAATCAAAGTATGAGTGAAGTCAATTGGTCATCATTAAAAATCCATTTTTATGAAATTCCAATACACACTTAATACAACACTCTCCCCCTTTTTGATGATAACAAAATAAATGCATAAACTTGGTCTTTTCATATGAAATCACCTAAAAGCCTTATAAGACTAAATCTCCCCCTGACTGTAATTTCACCCTCTCCCTGCAATTTCTCTCCCAAGTTTTCCCTCTTAACTCTCTGCAATTTCTCCCCCTTTTGACATTATCAAAAGATAGACATGAAAAATAATATAGATGATAGGAGTTCAGAAAATGAAGATGGAAAAAGGAATGTTCAGGAATGATCAAAATAAATGAGACAAAGTGATGTGGACATATGAGAGAGATTATAGTGTTTTGTGATTGTGCAACAAAGTTTAATAAAAAAGACACACTCAACACAAAGTATAGCAAATGATAATGATCTGAATGTAGTTAAAATAAACATGCAAATATGTTTTGACGTGACCTATATGAGTAAGCAGAATTATTTAACAAGGAAGTTAGAAGCTTTCGATGTAACACAATGAAGAATAATAGGTCTAAACTCAGTATAGATTAACTTTATTTAGGTCTAGAGTCTTTCTGTTTTGCCTATTAGAATTTTATTTCAATTTTAACTAGGAAAGAATACAATAATAAATTAGTTAAATCTCACTTTTCAGTGCAAGAGATCACATTTGTCAGATGCAAGATCTCCTGATTACTCAGTGGTTTAACTTTTATTATCTTAGACAGAGTTGAAAATTTTATTTTCCATTTTTTGATGCGAGACAAATCACTTTTTAGGTGAAATGGCCCGGTTACTCAGTGGTTCAAGAACTCTCATTGCTCTGTTTGTATCTTTCCAAATAGTTGTTCAAGTACTTTTAATGATCCGCAGAATTATTCTTGCTTAGACTAGAAAAGTCATGGCTACGAATGTAGAGAAACTACTCTTAGAATGTGGTAAAAGTGAAGGTTAAACTTGCACATGTTAAACATTAATGCCACTTATGTGCCTACAAGTGGTTTGCAAATCATTTTAAAGACATTCAGTTTTAAGATTGCACAACCTTGATATGAAAGTGAATCTTTGAAATTAAACTAAGTGCACAAAGGGTTTACTTTCAATGACTTAAATCTCTCACATGAAAATAGCACCAAGACTCAAAAATTCTGATAATTTGGGACTCAAGATAGACAACTATTGTCAAGAGAAATGAATGAAGAAGTGACAAAGACTTCCCCTGACAACTAGCTCCCCCTCACAAGGTGAACATGAAGATTATTGATGAAATAGGAATTGAATGAAGTGAGAGCAGAATTAACAAGAATGGTGTATTAAAAGATAATGACTCCCCCTCAACAAGTGCATAAAAGGCTCTTGATACTTGGCGGAGACTTATACTCACGCATAGTGAAAGTGTCTAGACAAGCGTAGCTTGCCTTTCTTCAAATCACTATTTGATATACCAAGAGTACCAATGCAATGTGAGAAGGAGGAATTTATTTGCAAAAAGAAATGAAAGATATCAAAGATGTGGAAGTTTGCACAATCCAAGCTCTCTGCTTAAGGTTGAAAATCTGTTTTCAGAATGAGGCTTAGTGAAAATGTCTGCAATTTATTTTTCTGTATCAATGAAGTAGAGTTCAAAAAAGTTCTTTGAAACTTCATCTCGAAGGAAATGATGTCGGATATCAATGTGCTTTGTGCAGGAGTGCAGAATAGGATTTTTGGACAAATTTATAGCACTGGTGTTATCACAAAGAATGGGAATGCATCCTAATGAGTGATTATAATCTAGGAGTTGATGTTTGACCCAAAGAACTTGAGTTCCACAACAATCAGTTGCAACATACTCAGCTTCTGTAGTTGAAAGAGCTACAGAATGTTGCTTTTTGGAAGCCCACGAAATAAGACAATCACCTAGATATAAACACAACCCACTAGTACTTTTCCTATCAAGCTTGCACCCTGCATAATCAGCATCACTATATGCAATTAAATCAAACTTGCATCCAGTAGGATACCAAAGCCACAGATCACATGAAGAAAGAAGATATTTAAAAATTCTTTTGACAGCATTCATGTGACTATCTTTAGGATTTTCTTGAAATTGGTGCACATGCATACACTGAATTGAATGTCTGGTCTAGAAGTAGTCAAATAAAGAAGAGAGCTAATCATACCTCTATAGGTTTTGGCATTCACAGACTTACCAGAAGCATCAATTTCAAGTCTTATGATGTGTTGAAAATCAAATCTTTTGAGTAACTCCTTGACATATTTGGTTTGACTCAGAAAGATTCCTTCAGACGTTTGATATACTTGCAAACCTGAAAAGAATGTAAGTTCACCCGTTAAACTCATCTCAAAGATTGCATAAGATGGGAAAACTCATTGCACAGATCATTATTTGTTGAACCAAAAATGATATCATCAACATAAATTTAAACAGCAATGAAATGGCTATTTACAGTTTTTGTAAACAAAGTTTGACCAATTTTTCCTCTAATGTAACCTTTATTTACAAGAAATGAGCGCAACTGGTAATACCAAGCTTTTGGACCTTGTTTGAGACCATAAAGAGCCTTATTAAGCTTAAAACAAGATCAGAAAATTTTTCATTTTCAAATCCAGGGGGTTGTTTAACAAAAATATTTTCTTTTATGTAACCATTCAAAAATGCACTCTTTACATCCATTTGAAAAACTTTGAATTTCAAAGAGGCAGCAAATGAAAGAAATATTCGAACTACTTCAAGTCTTGCTACAGGGGCATAGGACTGTTCAAAATCAATACCAAATTCTTGGTTGTACCCCTGAGCAAGAAGTCTTGCTTTATTTCGAACAATTTGACCAGATTCATTCAATTTATTTCTGAAAATCCATCTTGTTCCAATGACTGTAGTTAGATCTGGGAGTTTTAGTACTAAATCCCAAACTTGATTTCTTTCAAATTGATGAAGCTCTTCATGCATATCATTTATCTAGTTTTCACAAGATAAAGCTTCATCAATATTTTTCGGCTCAATTTGGAAAAGTACTGCCAATGAATCCTCATCTATTACAGAATGAAAAGATGATCTGATTCTAATTCCATCTTCTAAATTACCAACAATGCTTTCAAGAGGATGGTCTCTTAAGAATCTGGGTTCAGAAATTACCTCAGTATTTGTATGAACTTCAAGAACATGATTACCTGAACTCTTGAAGTTGGTATTTCAAAAACGTCATGCATATTTGGCACTTCCTGCTCTTCAAGATTTGTGGATGGATGTTCAAGAAAATCATCTTCATCATCATCACACATTGGAGCTCTGCAAAAATTGGGAATGTCAGTCTTTATGGAATTTTCATCAAAAATGACATGTGGAGATTCTTCCATAGTCTTATTTTGCAGAATATAAACTCTATAAACTCTTGAAATTTCAGAATATCCTAAAAAGATTCATTCAAAACTCTTTGCATCAAATTTATCAAAATTTTCTTTGTTGTTATTATGAACAAAATATTTGCAACCAAAAAATTTGAGTATGACACACTGGGCTTTTTATCCTCTAACAATTCATAGGGGTTTTTTTTTATCTTTGATCTTAACAATGCTCTATTCAAAATAAAATTAGTTGTATTTACAACTTCAGCCCAAAAAGATTTAGAAAGCTTACTTTCTAAGAGCATAGCTCTGGCCATTTCCACAAGTGTTTTGTTTTTCTTTTCTACAACCCCATTTTGTTCTGGAGTTCTAAGGGAAGAAAACTTATGGAGTATGTTCAGATCAGTACATAGATAAGAAAAAGATTTATTGTCAAACTCACCCCCATGGTCTGTTAAAATAGATTTTAATTTGAAAGACAAACCCACTAAGGTAGAATTGTAAAATTTCCTGAATTTTGAACATGCATCACTTTTATGGGATAAGAATAAAACCCAATTGTATTTTGTAAAGTCATCAATGATCACAAATCCATATCTATTACCACTGAGACTTTGAGTTCTAGTTGGACCAAAAAGATCCATATGAAGTAACTCAAGTGGCTTAGATGTAAGTACATCATTAAACACTTTAAAAGATTTTCTTGTTTGTTTTCCTTGAGCACATATCCCACAAACTAGATTGTCAATGATAAGGAAAGATTAAGGAAGACCTTTTGCAAGATTCATTCTTATGAGTTTACTTATTGTTGAAAAACTTGCATGACCCAGTCTTTTGTGCCACAACCAAGCAATGTCATTTTTATTGGCAATCAAACAAACATTTGTAGAAGAATTGTCACTCAAATCTATCATGTAAACATTATTTTTTCTTTTTCCAATCAATTTGATTTTCTCAGAAGAGGAGTCAATTATTTTGCATGAATTAGATTCAAAAAGAATTTTGTGACCCTTGTCACACAATTGACTAATGCTAAGCAAGTTGTAATTCAACCCTTCAACTAACCAAACATCATCACTCAAGGTTATGCAAGACTTACCAATCTTTCATTTGCCAATTATTTTGCCCTTATTCTTACCTCCGAAGGTGACTGATCCACCTTCCTTTTCAAACAAGCTGGAAATTATATTTCTATCTCCCATCATGTGCTGTGAGCATCCACTGTCAAGAATCTAGATATTTGAATTGGATGCACGGCTTTCCTGCACACAACAAATTAGACAAGAAAAATTTTTGGAACCTAGATGTGATTAGTACCAATATCCTAAGTCAGAAGAGAAATATCAAATCTTTTCTAACCCATATTGGAGCATTTTTCTTCACAGTGTTCTTCAGAACAGAAGATTCAACTTTTTGTTTTTCAAATTTCTGAAAACTATACCTCTTAGCTGATTTATGATGATCAGATCATCCCCATATAATTTCATGAATTATATATCCATTTTAGTGATTAACAAAACTAAGACAATGTGCAACTCTAACATATTTTCTATGAAGATCTTAGCACAAGAAATAAATCAAGAAAAGTCAAGCAATTCTCTGTAAGTATTCTACCCTGAAACATTTAAGGTTCAGTGCATATAAATTCTCTAAGTACACATCAATTTCGCTAAGTGCTACAATGATTTCATCAGTATTATAACGATTTCATTACAAGTCATAATGTTTACCTCTCATATCAATTTCGTGACTTCATAACAATTTCCTTACCTTATCGATTTGCTAAGTGATCGCATCGATTTCGATCTCAGAATGATTCGCTAAGTGATCGCATCGATTTCGATCTCAGAACGATTCACTAAGTGATCGCATCGATTTCGATCTCAGAACGATTCGCTAACTGATCGCATAAATTTCGATCTCAGAATGATTCGCTAAGTGATCGCATCGATTTCGATCTCAGAATGATTCGCTAAGTGGCCGCATCGATTTAGATCTCAGAACGATTCGCTAAGTGATCACATTGATTTCGATCTCAAAACGATTCGCTAAGTGATCGCATCGATTTCGATCTCAAAACGATTCGCTAAGTGATCACATCGATTTGCTCTCACATCGATTCTGTTTCACATCGATTTGATAAGTGAGAACAATGATTTACTCTCACATCGATTTGTTAAGTGAGAACAACGATTTGCTCTCACATCGATTTGGTAAGTGAGAACAACGATTTGCTCTCACATTGATTCTGTTTCTCATCGATTTGTTAAGTGAAAACAACGATTTGCTTTCACATCGATTTGGTAAGTGAGAACAACGATTTGCTCTCACATTGATTCTGTTTCACATCGATTTGATAAGTGAGAACAATGATTTGCTCTCACATTGATTCTGTTTCACATCGATTTGATAAGTGAGAACAACGATTTACTCTCACATCGATTTGTTTCTCACAATGATTCGATAAGTCACAACATCGACTTGGTCAGTATATCGATTTGTTCACAACGACTTGCTCATAATGATTTTCTTACACTGTCATAACGATTTTATTATGAGTATATAACGATTTGTGTGTATATCGATTTGGTTATGAACGTGCAACGATTCACATGAACAATGACTCATTCACATAACGATTCTATAAGTCATGTTCATATCGATTTCATGAGCTATAACGACTTGATATTTAAATATCTTGACAAGTCAAAGTCATCCCGCGTATTTCTCTGTTATCCATGCATTAAATATAACCGTACATTTCTCTGCACGATGCATGTCCAGATATCTTCTATTCTTATGCTTCTGTATGTAATATCTTTTTGGAAAGAGAGAATGGAATTTCTATTTTGATGCATTCTCACTCTAACATTGACTGACAACAAGAGACAGCTTAGCTGTCGATGTTTTAGCATTTAATGTGTGCAAGTCTCTGACAGCACAACTCTATACAACGTTAGATAAAGTAGAAGCTGGAGGATATCAAGAAGGATTTTCCTCTTACGTGCATGGAACGCAAAGAACCGTTGACTGCAAAGGAAAGCCATGCAGTCTAACATTCTTTGAACTTAGAGACAACGGATACTTCAACGACTACATTTTCAAAAGAAGATATAAATAGAAGACTGGTGCCTACGTAAACAACAATGCTTTAGAATTCAAAATCTGCAAGCACCATAGAAGAGCTCTAGTCTCACTCCATCGTCTTGTTGTAGCTCTTTGCTCTCTGTGTCTAGTGTAGAACCTTGAGAGAGCTTTTGTGAACTGATAGTGTTCTTCTTTGTAGATCTTTTTCTTTCAGTCTTCGCTTCAGATCAAGCACTGTGCTATTAGCTTGATCCAGGGGCGTATCATCCCTTGAACACATCTTTGTGTTATTCCCTTCATGTTGGAGGAAGACCTGGGGGTTCCAGGGTTTTTCCCTTCGTGTTGAAGGAAGACCTGGAGGGTTCCAGGGTGTTGTATTCCTCTTCGGGTTGTGAAGAGTGATGATCAGTTTGTCCCCATGTAATTTCAATTAATTACATATGTATTTTGGTGATTAACAAAACTAAACTAGTTTTTATAAATAATATCTAATGAATATTTCATAAGTCTTAAAGTACAGGAAAAATACCAAGGTCAAACAAGCCAATAAAGGTATGCATTACTTCTCTGAAGCTTTAATCTTTTCAACATGATATTTCTTTAAGTCCATATCGATTTCTGTTGAAATTCATAACGATTTCCTTATAAGACTGAAAAGTCATGTTGTTTTAATCAAATCGATGTCGTAATGATTTCATAAGTTACAGTAACGATTTCTTTAGAACTCGCAACGTCCTGCCTGTCGTAACGATTTCATAAGTTACCGTAACGATTTCTTTAGAACTCGCAACGACCTGCCTGTCGTAACGATTTCATAAGTTACCGTAACGATTTCTTTAGAACTCGCAACGACCTGCCTATCGTAACGATTTCATAAGTTACCGTAACGATTACTTTAGAACTCGCAACGACTTGCCTGTCATAACGATTTCATAAGTTACCGTAACGATTTCTTTAGAACTCGCAACGACTTGCCTGTCATAACGATTTCATAAGTTACCGTAACGATTTCTTTAAAACTCCCAACGACTTTCCTATCATAACAATTTCATAAGTTATCGTAACGATTTCTTTAGAACTCGCAATGACTTGCTCGCCGTAACGATTTAGTAAGTTATCATAACGATTTGCTTTGCACAAAGATTTCTTTAAGCGCTCATAATGATTTGCTTTGCACAAAGATTTCTTTAAGCGCTCACAACGATTTGCTTTGCGCAACGATTTCTTTAGAGTTAATAACGACTTGATAAGTGTTCATAATGATTTGCTCTCTATAATGACTTGTTAGTATTCATAACGATTTCATAAGTCATATAGACAACGACTTTACAGTTTATATCAACTTGATTTTTATCTTATCTCTTGAAGCGTTGACTAGTCAAAGTCACGCATATATCTATCTATCACTCTTGCATTTATGAGTTCTGAATGTATCTCTGCATGCATGCAGACAATATTGTCCATTATTGTGCTTACTCTGTATACATCTTTTAAAACAAGCTATTTAGGATTGCTATTCTAGTGAATACTCACATCAACGTATACTGACAACAAGGGACAGTTTGAGTTGTCTACTGTCTAGCATTTAATGTGTGTAGGGTCCTGAAGACTTTCTATCATACATCGTTGGACCTATAGACGTCAGAAGACCCTATCTCTTTGCGTGCTCAAATGGATAAAAGATAGTTGAAGCTTCCAAATTTAAACAGTCTAACGACTACTCAAGAGAGAGACAACGGACACTTCAACGGTCATTTCAAATTATTACAAGTAGAAGAATAGAAGAATAGAGACTAGAAAGATACTACAATAGTTCGAGCGTTCAAGTATTCAAATTCTTCTACAGAAAAGTCTAGAGCCAAGAATCTCATTCCTCATCACCTTCAGCTCTTTGCTCTCTGTGCTGTAATAGATTTTCTAAGAGAGCCCGTGTAGTTCTGAGAGTGTGCCTTGTTTAGATTCTTCCTCTCAGTGCTAGTTGCTTCAGATCTTGGCTTGTTAAAAGCTTGATCTAGGGGCTTGAATTTCATTCAATTCTCTTTGAGTTGTTGTTCCCTTCGGGTGTGAAGGAAGACCTGGTGGCATCTAGGGTGTAGTTCCCTTCAGTTGTGAAGGAAGACCTGGTGAGGTATCCAGGGTGTTGTTGTTCCCTTCGGGTGTGAAGGAAGACCAGCTGAGCTGGGTGTTGTTGTGTCCTTGGGGGGACTGTACCCTAGTTAGTGAAATCCTGAGTTGTTGCTCAGGGACTGGACGTAGGACTCCTAAGGAGAGGAGGTCCGAACCAGGATAATCCTTGTGTTGTGTGATTGTCTTCTTTGTGTGTTTGATATTTAAACTAATAGTCACTAACCTCCTTCGAAGATCGTTTGTGTGAATATTTTTAGTTACAGGTATCTTGTAGATTAATTTTAAAAGACCCATTCACCCCCCCCCCCCTCTGGGCTCGTCAACTGGGCAACAGTGGTATCAGAGCAAGTCTCTTCGACAAAGAAAAAGGATCCAACGATCTGAAGAGTAAAGATCCATGGCAGCCCATGGTAACTTTGAAGGTCAGTCTGTCAACCGACCCCCTCTCTTCGATGGTGAAGATTATCCTTACTGGAAGACCAGAATGGAGTACTTTCTACAAGGCCACGACTATCAAATTTGGTCCATAGTAGAAGAAGGTGATCTGGTAGTCACAAATGAGAAAGCTCAATGGACAGATGATGATAGAAAGAAGATCTCCTTGAATTGCAAAGCAAAGAGCATCTTATGCTGTGCTCTAAGTAAGAAGGAGTTCAACAGAGTTTCAGCCTGCAAATCCTCAATAGAAATGTGGGAAAAGCTCAGGATCACATATGAAGGCACAGACAAGGTAAAGGAAACAAGAATCGACATTCTTGTCACTCAGTATGAGAGATTTCAGATGCAATCAGGTGAATCCATAACTCAAATGTTCAGTCTGTTTACTGACATCACAAATGGACTAGCTGGTATGGGGAAAACTTATGAGATTGGAGACATGGTGAGGAAAATACTTAGATCCTTACCGTCCTCATGGACCCCAAAGGTCACAGTAATAGAAGAAGCTAATGACCTGAAGAGAATGTCAGTAGAAAAGCTCATTGGGTCCCTCATGGCCCATGAGATCAACATGGAAAGGCTAGGAGAGTCCTCTAGCAGAAAGAAGCACTCCAACGCCTTAAAAGCTGAAGAAGATTCACCAGAAGCAAGTTCAGCTGAGAGTCAAAGTGATGCAGACACGAGAATGAGGAAGCAATGCTATCTAGAAGATTGCAGCGGATTTTGGCTAAGAAGAAGAAGTTCCAATCAGGTAGAAGGCACTTCAAAAAATAAGGACTTCAAGAAGCCAGATGGAAAAGAGATGAAGAAAGGAGAACCCATCTGCTATGAATGTAAGAAGCCAGGACACATTAAAGCTGAGTGTCCAAAATTCAAGAAGCCAGAGTTCAGGAAGAAAGACAGCTCCAAGAAGTTCAGAAAGTACAAAAAGAAGGCGATGGCAGCAGCATGGGAAAATAGTAGCGACTCAGACAGTGAGTCAAGCTCCTGCAGCGATGAAGAAGAAGCCAACTTGGCCTTCATGGCTAATACTGAAGAAAAGGTAACCTCTGACTCTTCTTTTGATTCATGCAATGGTTCAGATTCCGACAGTTTAGAAGAGGCTTTCAACGAACTATATGAAAAATATAAAGAAGTAACCAAACTATTAAAAGTAAGCAAGAAAAACATAGTCTGTATAGAAAATACAAACTCAGATCTAAAATCAGAAAATGAACAATTAGAAAGTCAAATAACTGAACTTAAAAGAAGAAATGAATTACTATATGAGGATCTAAAAGCTAAGAATGAGCAAATAATTAAACTTGAAAAAAGGAAAATGTAGATGAACTAAGAACTGAAATCAAAACACTAACAGAAGAAAATATAGTTATCTAGCACATTAGAAAAATTCACAAATGGTAAAAACTCCCTCATATTAAAAGGTGCTAGAAGATCAGGTAAGAAGAAAAACGCATTAGGATATACACCCCCAGATAATGAAGAAACCATAGTTTATCCTAAAACATATCCAACACCAAAATTTGTACCTGAACAAGATATAGCATACAAAGCTGATTTCAAATATATAGAAAAAGTAACCAAATTTTCCTGCTGTAGTCACTGCAACAAGTTAGGACATATCATAACGACATGCCCAACAAGACATAGAAATGGATAATAAAAGGTAAAATCAATGATACTAACCCATCAGGACCCAAAAGAATTTGGGTACCTAAAACTTGATGTTTTTATTTCAGGTTATCCCTCGAGCATCCAAATGGTATTTGGATAGTGGGTGCTCAAGGCACATGTCAGGAAACCAGAAGTTATTCTCTCATCTCCAAGCTAAAGAAGGAACAGTCACTTATGGAGATAATGGGAAAGGAACAGTAATTGGTAGCGGCTCTGTGAATAGTAAAGGAAGAACAGTTATAGAAGATGTGTTATTAGTCAAGGGATTGAAGCACAATCTCATTAGCATCAGCCAGCTGTGTGACAGAGGCCATCAGATCAAGTTTCAAGAGTCAAAGTGCAGCATACTGAAGGATGGAGCAGTCATCTTTGAAGTTAATAGAGAAAAGAATTTGTATGTGCTCTATCTTGAGGAACTCAAAGAACACAATGTCTGTCTGGCAGCAAATAAGGAAAAATCTACAGAATTATGGCACAGACGACTAGGTCATTGCAGTATAGATGACATGAGAAAATTGTTGAAGAAGAATCTTGTAGAAGGTCTGCCAAAGGTCAGTGCAAAAATGGAAGGTGTCTGTAGACCTTGCGCTAAGGGAAAGCACACCAAAAGCTCCTTCAAGTCAAAGACGGTGGTGACCACCTCAAAACCCTTAGAGCTCCTTCATATGGATCTATTTGGGCCAATGAGGACTACCAATCTTGGAGAAAGAACTTTGGATTTGTCATAGTCGATGACTACTCAAGATTCACATGGGTGTCATTTCTAGAGCATAAAGATGACACATTTGATAACTTTGTCAGTTTCAGCAAGAAAGTTCAGAAGGATCAAAAGTTCACATTGTTTCTATCCGATCAGATCATGGTGGTGAATTTCAGAACGAAACATTTGCTAAGTTTTGTGATGATCAGGGAATTGAGCATAATTTCTCAGCACCAAGGAAACCACAGCAAAATGGCATTACTGAGAGAAAGAATAGAACTCTATTGGATATGGCAAGAACAATGTTATCAGAATATGATCTGCCAAGGTATTTTTGGGCTGAAGCAGTCAACACAGCAAGCTACATTATCAACAGAGTCATGATCAGACCAATCCTGAAGAAGACTGCATATGAACTGTTCAAAGGAAAGAAACCAAAGATCAGCCATTTCAGGACATTTGGATGTCCTTGCTTCATTCACAACAATGGAAAAGAGACATTGGTAAGTTGGATGCCAAATCAGATGAAGGCATCTTCATGGGGTACACCTCTAAACCCAAAGGCTATAGAGTATTTAATAAAAGCACTTTATTAATTGAACAGTCTGTACACATTATCTTTGATGAAACTAACCCTTCCTTGAGAAAGGAAGAATATAGTGATAATGATGATGTAGATAAGCTGTCCAAGAAACTAAAGAATACATCAATTGAGGACAAGGATGATCCACCTCTGGAAGACATGCAACAAAAGGATATTACACATGAAAATCTTCCAAAGGAATGGAGACACAAGAAAGATCACCCACTTGAGAATATTATTGGTGATCCATCCATAGGGGTAAGAACAAGAGGTAATGTTATTCCTTGTGATACCTAGCATTTGTTTCTCAAATAGAGCCGAGGACAGTCAATGAAGCTCTTTGTGGTGAATCTTGGATATTAGCCATGCAAGATGAATTAAATCAATTCAAGAGAAACCAAGTATGGTCACTTGTTCCTAGACCATCAGACCATCCAGTCATTGGCACCAAATGGGTGTTCAGAAATAAACTGGATGAAACTGGTGTGATCCTAAGAAACAAGGCCAGATTGGTAGCTCAAGGTTATTCACAAGAGGAAGGCATAGATTTCGATGAAACCTATGCACCTGTAGCTAGACTTGAGGCTATTAGAATTTTGCTTGCATATGCATCCGCATTAGATTTGAAATTATTTCAAATGGATGTTAAGTATGCATTTTTGAATGGTTTTATTAAGGAGGAAGTCTATGTAGAACAACCTCTAGGTTTTGATGATATTGATTTTCCGGATCACGTTTTCAAATTACACAAAGCATTATATGGTTTAAAGCAAGCACCTAGAGCCTGGTATGAAAGGCTTAGTTCTTTTCTTTTAAACCATGGTTTCAGTAGAGGTCAAGTAGATAGTACTCTTTCATAAAGTCAAAGGTCAAACACATTCTACTAGTCCAAATTTATGTAGATGATATTATTTTTGGGTCTACTGATGAATCCCTTTGCTAGTACTTTGAAAAGTTGATGCAGGGAGAATTTGAAATGAGCATGATGGGAGAACTTAATTATTTCCTTGGATTACAAATCAAACAAGGAAAGGAAGGAACTCACATTTGTCAAGCAAAGTACACAAAAGAACTCTTAAAGAAATTTAGATTCGAAAATACCAAGCCACTGTCAACACCGATGAGCACATCAACAAGGATGGACAGTGACAAAGATGGTAAGAAAGTAAATCAAAAGATCTACAGAGGTATGATAGGTCCACTCCTTTATTTAACAGCTAGTAGACCTGATATTTTATTTAGTGTATGCATGTGTGCTAGGTATCAAGCAGATCCTAAAGAATCACATTTAATTTATGTGAAAAGAATATTTAGATATTTAGCAAGAACTCATGACTTAGGTCTATGGTATCCAAAACATTGTGAAATTAACTTAGTAGGTTACTCTGATGCTGACTATGCTGGATGCAAATTAGATAGAAAAAGCACCAGTGGTTGTTGTCAATTTCTTGCAGGATGTTTAATATCTTGGTCTTCAAAGAAACAAAATTCAGTGGCACTATCTACAGCTGAAGCTGAGTACGTAGCTGCTGGAAATTGTTGTACACAACTCTTATGGATAAAGCAACAACTTGAAGATTTCGGATTAAACATCAAATCCATCCCACTGTTGTGTGACAACACCAGTGCCATAAATCTCACCAAGAATCCAGTTCAACATTCAAGGACCAAGCATATTGAGGTTAGATATCATTTTATTCGGGACCATGTAGCAAATGGTAATATTGAAATATCCTTTATTGATTCAAATGGTCAGTTAGCAGACATTTTCACAAAAGCCTTACCCGAGGAGAGATTCAAGTCTCTTAGAAGGGAATTAGGCATGTGCAATTTGTGAAAAAGTTTTTGTTTAAAACTGGCACATTAAATTTCAAAATTAAGTAACTTTTCCCTCCATGGCTTTAAGCAAAATAAATTCAAATTATCCTTTGTAACCGCTCTCTCATTGAAGTCGGTTTGAATAGTCAAACTCTTTTGTCTTCCTCTGTCGCCTTTTGGCGCCTCACTTTCCACAACGCATTAATTTATTCCTAAAAATTGAATGAGATAACGACTCATATCTCATCTTCTACCTTTACCCTCTTTCGTCTGGTTGCTCAAGCCGATGCCCTAGCGATTTCGACATCGACTCTCTGCTAATTTTTGAAGCTTCTCTCCTCTTCCCGCGAAATTTCTTGAGGGCTTTCACTCCTCCTTCCTTCTCAACCCTCCAGAAAACCTCCACACTTGATTCCATGGCCGCATCCTCTGTTTCCGGGAGTTTGGGTGGCTACAGCGCCGAGTTCCTCACTCCTGAGCAGCAGGAGAGGTTCCAGTTCGTGAAGACCAAAGTGTGTGGGAACAAGGCAGTAGACGTTGCTGATCTGGAAAAGAATGGTATGCACAGTGTTCTTGAAGCATTGAACAGAATGCAATGGATGGGAGTAGCAAACTTCTCTGAGGTAAGTTATCTAGATCTCGTGAAGGCCTTCTATGTATGCGTGAAGACTCAAGAAGATGGGTCCCTAGTTTCATATGTAAGGGAACCTAGATTAAGATAGACTGTGAGCTTCTGCATGGGTTGTTTGGAGTAACAACATCAGGGCATAGTGGGGTTCACTCCGTGAACACCCAGGTCAAGGGTCTTGGCATTGTAGGGCCGGGATACAGATTAAGAGATGGAAAATTGGACATCAACCAACTAAATGCATTCAACCGCCTCCTCCACTTCATAGTATGTCAGATCTTGGTTCCAAGAAGCGCTACATTCTCCACCTATTCAAAGGCAGATTCTGACATGATGTTTTGGGCCATACAGAACAAGGAAATCAACATGGCCGCAGTGATGATGAAAAGAATGACCTTTGCCAGAGATCAGATTTGGGACACTAAGTCCAAGCTAAATGTTTCCTTGTCGTATGCACATCTGCTCACCAAAGTTTTCAAGCACTTTGGTATTGATCTGACAGGAGCAGTAGTTGAGAAAATGGGCCAATCTATTAGGTCCAGAAATCTCAGGAAAAGTGGTTTTTCAGTTATAGATGGTGTTTGGTCTAAGACCACAGTGGCCGAGGGAGAAGCCATTATAGGTGATATTCCTTATGTTCAGGAAGAAGCAGCAGAACCAGCAGCAGTCCAAGCAGCAGTAGAGCAGAGAATAGAGTTTGAGCCAACAGTACCTTCTCTTCTAGTAGAATCAGTAGAAGAAACTCAAGCAGCAGTTGAGACTGCAGGATCACCCCTTATCCAAGCAGTTTCACAATCTCCAGAAGGACCTGAAGAAGAAGTAGTGGTAGGTGCAGCAGATAATCTGCCCACCTCCATTATTGCCTCCATTCTTAGAGATGTAGTAGATTCTGTTCTCACCTCTCCAGTCACCTCAGAGACTGGTGGATTTGCAGAAGAAATTATGGCATCAGGCCACATTGAGGAATCAGTGGCAGCATCAGTTCAAGAGGAGCAGTCTAGTACTCCATCAAGTATTATTTTGGAAGATGCTCCCATTCAGGGGGAGCAAGAATTCATGGAAGAAGATGCTCCCATTCAGGGAGAGCAATCCAAGGAAGGTCAAGAAGAAGAAGCAGCTCACCATGATGAGCCAATAGGTGATGTACCAATTGATGAAGACCTGCCTCGTGATCAGAATGATGTCAGAGAAGGGGAGACAACCAGCTCCTCAGATTCAGATGATGATCAACCTCCTCCAGCTTCAGAGGCTAGGCAGAAAGGGAAAGAAGTGGAGCCTGGAGTACCACTCATATTAGATACTCCTCATGAAAGACAAATAAGGCAGAAGATTGTAATAAATCTGAAGCTTGTGATTGAGAGGCTTGATGCTCAAGGCACAATCCTGTGCTCTCTCCAATCAGATGTTAGTTCAATCTTCATGAGCTAAGCATCAGCTACTAAGGAAATTTCCAGCATATGAAATGCCATGAAGTGGTTTAACCAGGAAATGGGGTCTATGAAAAGTTTGATGGGAGACATTCTCAAGGTGGTTGGAGCTCAAATTCCTCCTCCTCCACCTCCTGCAGCCCAGGTTCCGGAGTGAGGGCCTTCAAGGCCATCAGTTCAAGAGGCAGGGCCAACAGGGCCAAAAGCAGCAGCAGTACCAGCAGAGGCAGCAGTAAATGTTGAAGGGCCATCTGGGCTAGATGATCAGGTTAAAGGGCCTCCAGGGCCAGCTGAGCAAGGGTCAGGGCTATCAGGGCCATTGGACAGTGAGTCTGTGCAGAAAGAGGCAGAAGAGTCCTTGGCACCCAAGCCCCCAGCTCCCTCTTCTCCCTCTCACACACCTATTCCTCCAACTCCACCCTCACCTCCTACAGCTCCTCCTGCTCCACAAACCTTCAAGAAGCCTCAATCCAGATCTGTTTCCTCTCCAGCACCATTTTAGTCCACCTCATCTCCTGCCTCCTCTACAGCAATTCCTTCTCCTTCTCCTATCCTTGAGGCCCCTCCAGCATCCTCAGCTGGAGCCTCCTCCTCCTCCTCTGGTCCCTCCCTTGGACCAGTTGATGACCTCCCAACTACTTCCCACTCTTTTCTTCATCCTACACCTCCACCCTCTTTCATCACTATCATACCTGAAAGAGCTCAACTCAACTCTCCCTTTATGGAACAGATAAAGGATGAGTTTGAGGAATGAATCCTCAGGTCTGTGTTGAAGGTTGGAGAACATGTCCATAGGGAAGACTCTTCCAATCCTGCCCCCAAAAAGAGGAAATTTACTTCTACCTCCTCCATTTCCTCTGAACCTCAATACCCACCGTTGTGGTTCTCTCTCACAGTGGACATCAAACATAACCCACTGTATAGGGAATACCTTTCCAAAGTTGTTCTTGCCACCATCATTAACCTTCCTTTTCAAAATCTTACTGATCATTTGAACACCATTCTACCCTACACTTCTCTTTCAAAATCCGAAAAGTCCAAAATCTTCTCTCTTGCCCACTCCAAAACTAAATAGCAGTGGGGCAAAGGTCACAAGGATCTCCTCAAGAAATTTATTCTTACCAAAACTGCTAGATTCCCTCCAAGGGACCACTCCCTGACCTTATCAGAGTGGTTCAGGATGTATCATAAAGAACTTTGGGCACCCTACATTCAAAAGGAAATCAAGATGGTCAGACACCTTGTGTTGTTCAACAACTACAGATATGTCCATCATCTTCCTGAAGTTCAGCTCAGCCAGTTCAAAAGGGCCATTTCAGCTCTCGCTCCAGCCATCTCATATACTTCAGATGTTCAGGTAGATTTTGCTACCCTCCAAGTGCCTGAAGAGTTATCCCTTCCTCAAATTCATTTTCTACTTATGGAATCCTCTGTAGGATCCATCATCTTTGAGCATTTTGCTAGAGTAATGGGCAGAATTAAAGTACAGAAAGGCTGCCTGGTTGCTTTTCCTAGATTCCTATTTAGGGAATATCACCAGGGGCATGTAAGTGCTGAAGTTCTAGCCCCCATTCTATCTGAATGTGTAAGGCTGACATCCTCAGAATGGTCCAAGTTCTACCCTCTGTCAGCTCAGCAGTTGTTTGCACTAAATGAAGATCAAGCCAGGGAAGGCAAACCAGCTATTTCTCCAGCTACCTTCTTGGATATGAATTCTATACATCTTGTTAATGACCCTTTCAAAGTATGGGAGGAAAGATACAAAGTATATGTGGCTATGCACAAGGCTCTCAGAGACAACCACAACCACTATCCTATGACCATGGACCAATTACTCACCTGTGCCAGCTTTGGAACTCGTCGTTTCCTCAAGATGAACATGGACAAAAATGCATATGCTGATCTCCTCTACCAGCACCTAGATCTTCATCTCAAAAGGATGGCTTCCTCCATGGGACCAACCTACTCTTTGTCTTTTGGAGTCTTTAAAACTCTTTTTGAAGAGCAGGAAGCACAGGCATGGGAAACTATTTCCCATTTTGCCTCTCTTTTGTCTCTTGCTTTTTATTTACCTGTACAACCTCAAAGTTAATGAAAAATTCCCTTGGTTATCTGCTTCTATCTTTTCTCTTCTTTGTCTCAGATTGTCATTTTGCTCAATGACAAAAAGGGGGAGAAAATTAGCATGTCTGAAATACACACCAATTTTTTTAATGAAGAAAATTAGCATGTCATATCTTCAGACTGATTTCGGATTTTTTTTTCCATGCTTATTGTTCAGTTTTGTCATCACCAAAAGGGGGAGATTGATGATCAGTTTGTCCCCATGTAATTTCAATTAATTACATATGTATTTTGGTGATTAACAAAACTAAACTAGTTTTTATAAATAATATCTAATGAATATTTCATAAGTCTTAAAGTACAGGAAAAATACTAAGGTCAAACAAGCCAATAAAGGTATGCATTACTTCTCTGAAGCTTTAATCTTTTCAACTTGATATTTCTTTAAGTCCATATCGATTTCTGTTGAAATTCATAACGATTTCCTTATAAGACTGAAAAGTCATGTTGTTTCAATAAAATCGATGTCGTAACGATTTCATAAGTTACCGTAACGATTTCTTTAGAACTCGCAACGACTTGCCTGTCGTACCGATTTCATAAGTTACCGTAACGATTTCTTTAGAACTCGCAACGTCCTGCCTGTCGTAACGATTTCATAAGTTACCGTAATGATTTCTTTAGAACTCGCAATGACCTGCCTGTCGTAACGATTTCATAAGTTACCGTAACGATTTCTTTAGAACACGCAATGACCTGCCCGTCGTAACGATTTCATAAGTTACCGTAACGATTTCTTTAGAACTCACAACGACTTGCCTGTCGTAACGATTTCTTTAGAACTCGCAACAACTTGCCTGTCATAACGATTTCATAAGTTACCGTAACGATTTCTTTAGAACTCGCAATGACTTACCTGTCATAACAATTTCATAAGTTACCGTAACGATTTCTTTAGAACTCCCAACGACTTTCCTGTCATAACGATTTCATAAGTTACCGTAACGATTTCTTTAGAACTTGGAATGACTTGCTCGCCATAATGATTTCGTAAGTTATCATAACGATTTGTTTTGCACAAAGATTTCTTTAAGTGCTCATAACGATTTGCTTTGCACAAAGATTTCTTTAAGCGCTCATAACAATTTGCATTGTACAAAGATTTCTTTAAGCGCTCACAACGATTTGCTTTGCGCAACGATTTCTTTAGAGTTCATAACGACTTGATAAGTGTTCATAACGATTTGCTCTCTATAATGACTTGTTAGTATTTATAACGATTTCATAAGTCATATAGACAATGACTTTACAGTTTATATCAACTTGATTTTTATCTTATCTCTTGAAGCGTTGACTAGTCAAAGTCACGCATATATCTATCTGTCACTCTTGCATTTATGAGTTCTAAACGTATCTCTGCATGCATGCAGACAATATCGTCCATTATTGTGCTTACTCTATATACATCTTTTAAAACAAGCTATTTAGGATTGTTATTCTAGTGAATACTCACATCAACGTATACTGACAACAAGGGACAGTTTGAGTTATCTACTGTCTAGCATTTAATGTGTGCACGGTCCTGAAAACTTTCTATCATACATCGTTGGACCTATAGACGTCAGAAAACCCTATCTCTTTGCGTGCTCAAATGGATAAAAGATAGTTGAAGCTTCAAATTTTCAAACAGTCTAACGACTACTCAAGAGAGAGACAACGGACACTTCAACGTCTATATTTCAAATTGAAGATATAAATACAAGTCAGAAGAATAGAGACTAGAAAGATACTACAATAGTTTGAGCGTTCAAGTATTCAAATTCTTCTGCAGAAAAGTCTAGAGCCAAGAATCTCATTCCTCATCACCTTCAACTCTTTGCTCTCTGTGCTGTAATAGATTTTCTAAGAGAGCCTGTGTAGTTCTGAGAGTGTGCCTTGTTTAGATTCTTCCTCTCAGTGCTAGTTGCTTCAGATCTTGGCTTGTTAAAAGCTTGATCTAGGGGCTTGAATTTCATTCAATTCTCTTTGAGTTGTTGTTCCCTTCGGGTGTGAAGGAGGACCTGGTGGCATCCAGGGTGTAGTTCCCTTCGGTTGTGAAGGAAGACCTAGTGAGGTATCCAGGGTGTTGTTGTTCCCTTCGGGTGTGAAGAAAGACCAACTGAGCTGGGTGTTGTTGCGTCCTTGGGGGGACTATACCCTAGTTAGTGAAATCCTGAGTTGTTGCTCAGGGACTGGACGTAGGACTCCTAAGGAGAGGAGGTTCGAACTAGGATAATCCTTGTGTTGTGTGATTATCTTCTTTGTGTGTTTAATATTTAAACTAATAGTCACTAACCTCCTTCGAAGATCGTTTGTGTGAATATTTTTAGTTACAGGTATCTTGTAGATTAATTTTAGAAGACCCATTCACCCCCCCCCCCCCGCCCTCTGGGCTCGTCAACTGGGCAACAAAGAGAAGACCAGCTGCAGCTGGGTGTGTAAGTGTCCTTGAGGGGGACTGTACCCTTGGGTAGTGAATCCTGAGTTATTGCTCAGGGATTGGACGTAGGACTCCTATAGAGAGGAGGTCCGAACCAAGATAAAATCTTGTGTAGTGTGATTGCTTGCTTTGTGTTTGTTGTTTACTTTTCACTAACGCTAACAATCATCGAAGTGCTTGTTGTGTAAACGTTTTTGTGGACAGGTTTTAAATAGAAAATTTTAAAGAATCTCTTTCAGCCCCCCCCCTCCCCCATCTGGGCTTTCTAGCTGGGCAACAAGTGGTATCAAAGCTAGTCTCTTCGACAAAGAAGAAGATCCAACGATCTGAAGAGAAAAGATCAAATGGCTGCCCAAGGTCACTTCGAAGGTCAGTCAGTAAATAGGCCACCACTGTTCGATGGTGAAGACTACACATATTGGAGAACAAGGATGGAGTTCTTTCTACAAGGACTTGATTATCAGATCTGGTCGATTTTTGAAGAAGGAGATCTTCTGGTCACTAACGACAAAGACAAATGGACAGAAGATGACAAGAAGAAAATTTCTCTCAACTGCAAGGCCAAGAGCATATTGTGTTGTGCTCTCAGCAAGAAGGATTTCAACAGAATCTCCGCCTGCAAATCCGCAATGGAGATGTGGGAGAAGCTGAGGATCACCTACGAAGGCACAGACAAAGTAAAAGAAACCAGAATAGAAATTCTGGTAACTCAATATGAAAGATTTCAGATGCAACCCGGTGAAACAATTACACAGATGTACAGTAGGTTCACCGACATCACTAATGGATTGGCTGGTCTTGGTAAGACCTATCAGATGGGAGACATGGTTAGGAAAATTCTCAGATCCTTAACTGCCTCGTGGACTCCAAAAGTAACAGCAATAGAAGAGACTAACGACTTGGAGATAATGTCGTTAGAGAAACTCATTGTGTCCCTTATGGCCCATGAGATTAACATGGAAAGGTTGGGAGAATCATCTAGCAGAAAGAAGCATTCCAACGCACTCAAGGCAGAAGAAGACACATCAGAAGAAGGCTCATATAGCCAAGAAAGCATGAACAGCAGTGAAGATGAAGAAGCAATGCTATCCAGAAGGTTACAACGCATCTTAGCTAAGAAAAAGAAGTATCAGTCTGGAAGAAGATACTCAAAGAAGGGAAAAGACTTTAAAAGGTCAGAAGTCAAAGATGCAAAGAAGACTGAACTGATTTGCTATGAATGCAAGAAGCCCAGACATATCAACGCAGAATGTTCGAAGCTCAAGAAAACTGAGTTCAGAAAGAAAGACAGCACCAGAAGACCCAGAAGATTTAAGAAGAAATCCATGGCAGCAGCATGGTGATGATCAGTCTGTTCCCATGTAATTTTAATTAATTACATATTTATTTTGGTGAATAACAAAACATGATTAACAAAACCCTGTCAAAGTTTTCTAACATATATTCTATATGTTTTTGAGCACACGAAAAATCTCAAGGAAAATCAAGCATATTTGATAAGTATTAATACCTCTGTAGATATATCAATACCAAGTTGTAATTTCTCGAAGTCCACATCGACTTATATTGAAAACCACAACGATTCCTTAAGTCACTGCATCGATTTCTTAAGACCTTGTAACGATTTGCTCATCGCAACGATTCCTTAAGACATCACAATGATTTCTTAAGACCTCATAACGATTTGCTCATCGCAACGATTCCTTAAGTCATTGCATCGATTTCTTAAGACCTTGTAACGATTTACTCATCGCAACGATTCCTTAAGACATCACAACGATTTCTTAAGACCTCATAATGATTTGCTCATTGGAACGATTCCTTAAGTCATCGCATCGATTTCTTAAGACCTCATAACGATTTTCTCATCGCAACGATTCCTTAAGATATCACAACGATTTCTTAAGTGTTCATAACGATTTCTTTGTTGAACACAACGATTTGCTTTCTGCAACGATTTCTTAAGTGTTCATAACGATTTCTTTGTTGAACACAATGATTTGCTTTCTACAACGATTTCTTAAGTGTTTATAACGATTTCTTTGTTGAACACAACGATTTGCTTTCTGCAATGATTTCTTAAGTGTTCATAACGATTTCTTTGTTAAACACAACGATTTGCTTTCTGCAATGATTTCTTAAGTGTTCATAATGATTTCTTCATTGAACATAACGATTTGCTTTCTGCAACGATTTCTTAAGTGTTCATAACGATTCCTTTATTGAACACAACGACTTACTTTCCATAACGATTTCTTCAGTGAATATAACGATTTGGTCATGTCTCATAACGATTTCATAAGTCATGCGTGAATCAACTTCATATGTAAAACAACTTGCTTTTTAATCTTTCAGTCAAAGCGTTGAATAGTCAAAGTCCATGCATATCTATCTAACATGTGAGCATTTATGAGGACTGAACGTATCTCTGCATGCATGCAGACGATATTGTCCATTATCGTGCTTACTCTGTGTGCATCTTTTGGAACAGCTATTTGGCATTACTATTTCTGTGATTATTTATTCTAACGTTGACTGACATCAAAGACAGCTTAGCTGTCTAGTATTTAAGCTTGAAATATGTGCAGATCTCTAACGTCAATCCATCTTACAACGTTGGAAATAGTAGAAGCCAAAGGAGAACACAAAAGATTTGGCGTACACAAGTAGATAAAAGACTGTTGACTAAAAGCTTCAAAAGGCCATTCAGTCTAACGTCTACCAAAGCTAGAGACAACGGATACTTCAACGAATACATTTCAAATTGGAGATATAAATACAAGACAGAAGCTCTAGAAGAAAAAATAAGGGTGAAGATTGAATACACATAGAGTACAAGCAATTCAAATCTTCTGCGAGAATCCCAAAGCCAAGCATCCCACTCTAAGTTGTCTCAAGCTCTTTGCTCTCCGTGCTGCATTAGAAATCCCAAGAGAGAGAGCCTGTGTAGTTCTGAGAGAGTGCTTTGTTTAGATCTCTTGCTCTCAGGGCTATTAGCTTCAGATCGTGGCTTGTTAAAGCTTGATCTAGGGGCTTGTTGTTCTTGCCTAATTTTTGCTGGTTGTTGTGAAGGAAGACCTGGTGGGGTATCCAGGGTGTTGTAGTTCCCTTCGTGTGAAGGAAGACCAGCTGAGCTGGGTGTTGTAGTGTCCATAGGGAGACTGTACCCTAGTTAGTGGAATCCTGAGTTGTTGCTCAGGGACTGGACGTAGGACTCCTAAGGAGAGGAGGTCCAAACCAGGATAATTCCTTGTGTTGTGTGATTGATTTCTTGTGTGTTTGTTGTTTATACTAACCTCACTAACCTTCATCGAAGAACATCTTTGTGTGAATGTTTTAAGTACAGGTACTGGCTGAATAATTTTAAAGACCCATTCACCCCCCCTGGGCTCGTCAACTGGGCAACAAGTAGTATCAAAGCGAGTCTCTTTGACAAAGAAGAAGATCTAACGATCTGAAGAGTAAAGATCCATGGCAGCCCAAGGTCACTTCGAAGGTCAGTCAGTCAACCGACCACCATTGTTCGATGGAGAAGATTACACTTACTGGAAAACTAGAATGGAGTACTTTCTGCAAGGCCACGATTATCAAATATGGTCCCTAGTAGAAGAAGGCGATCTCCTAGTCACAAATGAGAAGGCTCAGTGGACAGATGATGACAGGAAGAAGATTTCCTTGAACTATAAAGCTAAAAGTATTATATGCTGTGCCCTAAGCAAGAAATAATTCAACATAGTTTTAGCCTGCAAATCTGCAATGGAGATGTGGGAAAATCTCAGAATTACTAATGAAGGCACATAAAAGGTGAAGGAGACAAGAATTTACATTCTTGTAACGCAATATGAAAGATTCCAGTTGCAACCAGGTGAGTCCATAACCCAGATGTTCAATACATTTACAGATATCACAAATGGGTTAGCTGGACTAGGAAAGACTTATGAAATGAGAGATATGGTCAGGAAGATCCTTAGGTCTCTACCATCCTCATGGACCCCAAAGGTAACGGCCATTGAAGAAGCCAATGATCTAAAAAGGATGTCCTTGGAAAAGCTCGTTGGGTCCCTTATGGCCCATGAGATAAATATGGAGAGACTGGGAGAGTCCTCAAGCAAGAAGAAGCACTCCAATGCTTTGAAAGCCGAAGAAGAATCATCAGAAGCAAGCTCAGATGACAGTGAAAGCATTGAGGATAGTGAAAATGAAGAAGCAATGCTATCAAGAAGATTGCAATGAATTTTAGCTAGGAAGAAGAAGTTTCAATCTGGCAAAAAATTCTTCAAGAAAAACAAAGAGTTTAAGAAGCCAGAAGGAAAGAATCTGAAGAAAGGAGAACCAATATGTTATGAATGCAAGAAGCTTGGACATATCAAGGTAGAATGTCCAAAGCTTAAGAAAGGTGAAAACAAGAAGAAGGATAACTTCAGAAAATTCAAGAAATAGAAAAATAAGGCAATTTTAGCCGCATGGGAGAACAACAGCGACTCAGACAGTGAGTCAAGCTCGATCAGTGATGAAGAAGAAGCCAACTTGGCTTTTATGGCAAATACAGAAGAAAAGGTAACTTCTGACTCCTCTTTCGATTCTTGTAATGATTCAGATTCTGATAATTTAGAAGAAGCTTTCAACGAATTATACAGCAAATATAGAGAAGTAACTAAACTATTAAAAGTAAACAAGAAAAATATTGCTTGTTTAGAAAACACTAACTCATACCTAAAAACGGAAAATTAGTAACTGGAAAAGCAAATAATTTAACTTAAAAGAAGAAATAAATTATTATGTGAAGACCTAAAAGATAAAAATAAGCAAATAATCAAATTAGAAAAACAGGAGAGTTCAGATGAACTAAGAAAAGAACTCAAAGTTTTAAATGAAGAAAATAAAAAGTTGTCTAGCACATTAGAAAAATTTACGAATGGTAAAAATTCTTTAATATTAAAAGGTGCTAGAAGATCAGGTAAGAAGAAGAATGGATTAGGTTATACACCCCCAGATAATGAAGAAACCATAATATATCCCAAAATATACCCAACTCTAAAATTTGTACCTGAACAAGACATCGCATACAAAGCTAATTTTAAATATATTGAAAAAGTAACAAAAACATCTTGTTGTAGCCATTGCAATAAGTTAGGTCATATAAAAATAATATGTCCAACTAGACATAAGAAATGGATAATAAAAGGAAAAATTGATGATACTAACCCTTCAGGACCCAAAAGAATTTGAGTACCTAAAACATAATGTTTTTATTTCAGGGTAACCTTCGAGCATCCAAATGGTATTTGGACAGTGGGTGCTCAAGACACATGTCAGGGAACCGGAAGCTATTCACTCATCTTCAGGCTGAAGAAGGGACTGTTATATATGGAGATAACGGAAAAAGAACAGTGATAGGCAGCGATTCAGTAAATAACAAAGGAAAAATAGTTATTGAAGATGTACTGCTTGTCAAAGGGCTAAAGCACAACCTCATCAGCATCAGCCAGCTTTGTGGCAGAGGTCATCAGATTCAGTTCCAAGAGACAAAGTGCAGTATATTGAAGGATGGAGCAGTGATCTTCGAAGCTAATAGAGAGAAGAACTTATATGTACTATATCTCAAAGAACTTAAAGAGCAAGACGTCTGTTTGGCAGCAAATAAAGAGCAATCAACTGAGCTGTGGCACAAAAGAATGGGCCACTGCAGTTTGGATGGCATGAACAAGCTCAGAAAGAGAAATTTGGTGGAAGGTCTGCCAAAGGTCAACACGAAAATGGATAGTATCTACAGACCATGTGCAAAGGGAAAGCACACTAAGAGCTCCTTCAAGTCAAAGACTACGGTAACCACCTCAAAACCCTTAGAACTCCTTCATATGGATTTGTTTGGGCCAATGAGGACCACTAGTCTTCGAGAAAAGAATTTTGGATTTGTTATAGTTGATGACTACTCCAGGTTTACATGGGTTTCATTTCTAGAGCATAAAGATGACACACTTGAAAGCTCTGTCAGTTTCAGCAAGAAGGTCCAGAAAGACAAGAAATTCAATATTGTTAGTATTCGGTCAGACCATGGAGGTGAATTTCAGAATGAAAAGTCTGCAGAATTCTGTGAAAAAGAAGGAATTGAGCATAATTTCTCAACACCAAGGACACCACATCAAAATAGAGTTGCTGAGAGGAAGAATAGAACTTTGTTGGATATGGCAAGAACAATGCTGTCAGAATATGACTTGCCAGGGTATTTCTGGGCTGTGGCAGTGAACATAGCAAGCTACATCATCAATAGGGTGATGATCAGGCCAATCCTGAAGAAGACAGCGTACAAACTATTTAAAGGAAAGAAGTCAAAGATCAGTCACTTCAAAACATTTGGATGTCCTTGCTTCATCCACAACAATGGAAAAAGGGATATTGGTAAGTTAGATGCCAAATCAGATGAAGGCATCTTCATGGGGACACTTCTAAACCTAAAGGCTATAGAGTATTTAACAAGCACACTTTATTAATTGAACAGTCTATTCATATCATTTTTGATGAAACTAACCCTTCCTTGAGAAGGGAAGAAGATAGTGACATTGATGATGCAGATGAATTGTCTAAGAAATTAAAGGATACATCAATTGAAGACAAGGATGATCCACCTCTAGAAGACCTGCAACAAAAGGACACTACACATGAAAATCTTCCAAAGGAGTGGAGATACAAGAAAGATCACCCACCTGAGAACATTATTGGTGATCTATCTGTAGGGGTAAGAACAAGAGGTAATGTAATACCTTGTGATTATCTAGCATTTGTTTCTCAAATCGAGCATAAGACAGTCAATGAAGCTCTCACTGATGAATCTTGGATTATAACCATGCAAGATGAACTTAATCAATTCAAGAGAAACCAAGTATGGTCACTTGTTCCCAGACCATCAAACCATCTGGTTATTGGCACCAAGTGGGTGTTCAGAAACAAATTGGATGAGACTGGTGTGATCCTAAGAAACAAGGCCATACTGGTAGCTCAAGGCTATTCCCAATAAGAAGGCATAGATTTCTATGAAACCTATGCACCTATAGCTAGACTTAAGGCTATTAGAATTTTACTTGCATATACATCAGCATTACATTTAAAACTATTTCAAATGGATGTTAAGTCTGCATTTCTAATTGGTTTTATAAAGGAGGAAGTTTATGTTGAACAACTTTCAAGTTTTGATGATACAGAATTTCCGAATCATGTTTTTAAACTTCAAAAGGCATTGTATGGTTTAAAGCAAGCACCTAGAGCCTGGTATGAAAGGCTTAGTTCTTTTCTTTTAAACCATGGATTCAGTAGAGGTCAAGTAGATAGCACCTTTTTTATAAACACAAAGATCAAAAATGTATTGCTTGTTCAAATTTATGTAGATGACATAATTTTTGGGTCTACTGATGAATCTCTTTGCAAGTATTTTAAAAAGCTCATGCAGGGAGAATTAGAAATGAGCATGATGGGAGAGCTCAACTACTTCCTTGGACTACAAATCAAACAAGGAAAGGAAGGTACTCACATCTGCCAAGCAAAGTACACAAGAGAACTCTTGAAGAAATTTGGATTCGACAATGCCAAACCACTGTCAACACCTATGACCACATCAACAAGGATGGACAATGACAAGGATGGTAAGAAAGTAGATCAAAAGAGCTACAGAGGTATGATAGGTTCATTACTTTATTTAACAGCTAGCAGACCTGATATTTTATTTAGTGTATGTATGTGTGCTAGATATCAGGCAGATCCTAGAGAATCACATCTAATCTCAGTAAAAAGAATTTTTAGATACTTATCTAGAACTCATGATTTAGGTCTTTGGTATCCAAAATCATGTGAAATCAACTTGTTAGGATATTCTGATGCTGACTACGCTGGATGCAAAGTAGGCAGAAAAAGCACCAGTGGATGTTGTCAATTTCTTGTAGGATGTTTGATATCATGGTCCTCCAAGAAGCAAAATTCAGTGGCACTATCAACTGCTGAAGCTGAGTATGTTGCTGCTGGGAGTTGTTGTACACAACTCCTGTGGATCAAGCAACAACTTGAGGACTATGGGCTTCACATCAAAACAATCCCTCTGCTATGTGACAACACAAGTGCCATAATTCTCAACAAAAATCTAGTACAACATTCAAGGACCAAGCATATTGAGGTTAGATACCATTTTATTCGTGATCATGTAGCAAATGGTAATTTAGAAATATCTTTTATTGATACAAATGGTCAGTTAGCAGATATCTTCACAAAAGCCTTACCCGAAGAGAGATTCACATCTCTTAGAAGGGAATTGGGCATGTGTAATTTGTGAAAGGATTTCTGTGTTAAACTAAAACATAAATTTTCAGAATTTAAGTAATATTTCTCTCCATGGCGTTAAGCTAAAGAAAAATTCTATTATCTTATCTTGGCGATCTCCTTTATAAAAGTCCTTGGGATAGTCAAACTCGTTTGTCATTTTTTGCCGCCTTTTTGGCGCCTCTTTTTTTTTCCGATAAAGCATCTATTTATTCCGAAATCGATGTGGGAACGACTCATCCCCTACCTTTCCCCTTTTCCCTATTTCGTCTGGTTGCTTGAGCCGATACCCTAACGACTCCGGTATCGACTCTCTGTGAATTTCAAGCCTCTCTCCGTTTCCCGCAGAAAATTTCTTGAGGGCTTTCACTTTTGCCAGCATCTCATCCCTCTAAAAAACCTCCTCCACTCAAATCCATGGCCGTAACTGTTGTTTTTAGTAGTCTTGGGGGCTACGGCGCTGAGTACCTCTCACCTGAGCAGCAGGAGAAGTTCACGTTTATGAAGACCAAGCTGTGTGGCAATAAGGCAGTGGATGTTGCAGATTTAGAGAAAAATGGAATGCACAGTATAGTGGAAGCTATGGACAGGATAAAGTGGACTGGAATCGCAACCCTTTCAGAGGTAAGCTACCCGGACCTTGTAAAGGCATTTTATGTCTGTTTGAAGTCAGAGGCAGATGGGTCTTTGATATCTTCTGTCAAAGGTACCCAAATCAGAATAGATCATGATTTGTTGAAGTCTTTGTTTGGTGTGTCCACATCTGGGCACAGTGGGATCCACACAGAGGATACCCTAGTTAAGGGACTTGGGATTGTTGGTCCCGAATATAAGTTAAAAATGGGAAACTGGACATAAACCAGTTGAATGCCTTTAATCGTCTTCTACACTTCATAGTCTGTCAGATATTAGTCCCTAGAAGTGCCACCTATTCAACATGCACCAAGGCAGACTCTGATATGATGTATTGGGCCATTTAGAACAAAGAGATAAATATGGCCAAAGTCATGATAAAGAGGATGAAATTTGCTCGTGATCAAATTTAGGATACTAAGAGCAAGCTGAATGTATCTTTGCCCTATGCCCACTAGCTCACCAAGATTTTCAGACATTTTGGCGTGAACTTGTCTGGGGCAGTAGTTGAGAAGATGGGCCAAGCTATTAGGTCCAGAAATCTGAGAAAAAGTGGTTTCTCAGTCATCAATGGAGTATGGACCAGGACCTCTGTGGCTGAGGGTGAAACCATAATCGGCGAAGCGCAAGAAGTAGCAGCTGATACAGCAGAACCAACAGCAGTAGTAGTAGAGCCAGAGGAACCAGCAACAGGAGCACCAGCTGAAGTTGCAGAGGTAGCAGAAAGGGAACCAGAAGCATCAGCATCACGTGCAGTAGCAATGGAAAGAGAAGGTGCAGTGGAAGCCTCAGTAGCTCCAGCAGAGACAATGATGGAAGAAACTAGTAGAAGAATTAAAGACATTCCTCCTGAGACCATTATTCCTGTTGGATCAATATCAGATGATCCTCTACCTTCTTCCAGGGTAGCTTCAGTGCTTCAAGATGTCCTAGATTCCATTCAAAGCACTCCAATTATTCCAGAAGGTGATGGCAGTACTATAGAAGAGGCTGTGGCATCTGGCCACATGGAAGATACTATGTTGGAAGATGCTCCCATTCAGGGGGAGCAAGAAGGAATTGCAGAAGATGCTCCCATTCAGGGGGAGCAAGAGTCTGAGAAAGAAGTAGCATCACAGGGGGAGCACACTGAAGATGTCCCTATGAATGAAAGGCAAAATGCAGAACATGATGAAGTTGAAGAATCAGTGGAAACGAGAAGCAAGAGTAAGAGAATTGCACACAGAAGGCCAAGGAAGATACAGAGGAAGGTAAACCTGAAGCCTATCCTTAATCGGTTGGATGCTCAAAGCAAGACCCTATGCTCAGTACAGTCAAACTTGGAGTCCATTTGAATGAGCCAGGTATCAACCACCAAGGAATTTTCTTAGATTAGAAATGCAATGAAGTGGTTTAATAAGGAAATGGGGAGTATGAAATCCTTGCTGTCTGAGATCCTGAAGGCGGTTGGAGATCCAACTCCTCCTTCTCCCCCTCCTACAGCTCAGAGAAATGAAGTAGATTCTCCTAGGCCTTCAGGGCCAACTGAGCAGGAGTCCGGACCATCAGGGTCAGCAGTTCAAGAGTCAGGGCCACCAGGGCCGGTTCCAGCAGCAGAAGTCAGTGAGTCCAGGCCATCCGGGCCAGCTGAGCAGGTGCAAGGGCCATCAGGGCCAGCTAAGAAGGTGTCAGGGCCATCAGGGCCAATGGAGTCAGAATCTATGCAGACCGTGGCTGAAGAAGAAGTTATGGCTCCTGAGCCCCCAGCTCCTTCTTCCTCTAAACCCCAGTTCCTCCATCACCACCTTCATCCTCTACAGCTCTACCTGCCCCTCAAACCTTCAAGAAACCTCAACCTAGACCCATCTCTTCACCAACACCTTTTCCATCTCACTCCACTTCCTCTCCTGCATCTTCAACACATATTCTTCCACCTCCACCCATCTTTGAGATCCCTCCAGCATCCTCTGCTGGAGCCTCCTCTTCATCTGGTCCCTCCTCTGGACCAGCAGATAAACCCCCTTCTCTGTCTGATTCTTTTCTTCATCCTTCTCCTCCACCCTCTTTCATTACTATAATCCCTGAGAATGCTCAACTTGAATCTCCTTTTTTTGAAAAAGTCAAGGATGAGTTTGAAGAAGCCATTCTTAGGTCTGTACTGAAAGTTGGGGATCATATTCATAAGGCAGACTCTTCTCGTTCTGCTCCTAAAAAGAGGAAAATTTCATGCACTTCCTCCCTTTCCTCTGAACCTAAATTTCCCCCTCTGTGGTTTTCTCTCACAGTGGACAACAAAAATAAACCACTGTATAGAGAATATCTTCAGAAGGTTGTTTTTGCCACCATCATCAACCTTCCCTTCCTTAATCTTTCAGACCATTTAAGTGTTGTTCTACCCTATACTCCTCTATCTAAAACTGAAAAATCCAAAATTTTCTCTATTGCTCACTCCAAGCCTGAAGAGCAATGGGCCAAGGGGCACAAAGAGCTCTATAACAAATTTCTTCTAGCTAGATCTGCCAGATTCCCTCCAAGGGACCATTCCCTGAACTTATCAGAATGGTTCCAAATCCACCATGAAAATTCTTGGGGCCCATTCATTCAGAAGGAGATCAAGATGGTCAGGCACTTCCTGTTGTTCAACAATTTTAGATATGTCCATCGACTCCCAGAAGTTCAGTTGGGCCAGTTCAAGCAGGCAATCACAGCTCATACTACAGCTGTAGCCCACACTGAAGCTGTCCAAATTGATTTTGCTACCCTTCAACTGCCAGAGGAGATCTCTCTTCCCCAAATTCATTTCCTAGTCATGGAATCCTCTGTTGGGTCTATCATTTTTGAACGTTTTGCCAAGGTTATGGGAAGAATTAAGGTACAGAAAGGCTTTCTGGTTGCATTTCATAGATTTCTCTTTAGAGAATATCACAAGGGCCATGTCAGTTGAGGTTCTTGCTCCCATCCTGTCAGAATGTGAGAGATTGAATTCCTCAGAGTGGACCCGCTTTTTTTCTCTTTCTGCTCAACAATTGTCGGATCTAAATGAAGCTCAAGCCAGGGATGGTAAACCTCCTATTTCTCTTGCTACCTTTTTGGACATGAACTTCATTCACCTTGTCAATGATCCCCTTAAGACTTGGGTAGAAAGGTACAAGGTTTTTGTAGCCATGCGCCAAGCACTGCGGCATAAGCAGAATTTCTACCCAGTCTCCATAGATCAGTTCCTTGCTTGTGCCAGCTTTGGGACAGTCATCTTTCTCAAGATGTCCATGGATATGGGCTCCCATGCTGATTTCCTTGACCAGCAGTTAACTCTTCATCTCCGCAGGATGGCTCCCTCCATGGGACCAACCTACTCTATAGCTCCTGGTGTGTTCAAGTTGTACTTTGAAGAGCAGGAAGAATAGGCATGGGAAACTATTTCTCATTTTGCCTCTCTTTTGTCTCCTGCTTATTATCTTCCTGTACCTCCTCAAAGTTAATACAATATCTTTGATTATGTGCTTCTCCTCTTCTTCTTTGTCTCAGTGTATCTTTTTGCGTAATGACAAAAAGAGGGAGAAATTTACGTAACATTTCTGACATACAAAGTCTTAATTTCATAAATATAAAGCTTTAGATTACGTATGTTTATTGTTCAGTTTTGTTAAGTTTTGTCATCACCAAAAAGGGGGAGATTAATGATCAGTCTGTTCCCATGTAATTTTAATTAATTACATATTTATTTTGGTGAATAACAAAACATGATTAACAAAACCCTGTCAAAGTTTTCTAACATATATTCTATAAGTTTTTGAGCACAGGAAAAATCTCAAGGAAAATCAAGCATATTTGGTAAGTATTAATACCTCTGTAGAAATATCAATACCAAGTTGTAATTTCTCTAAGTCCACATTGACTTCTATTGAAAACCACAATGATTCCTTAAGTCATCGCATCGATTTCTTAAGACCTCGTAACGATTTGCTCATCGCAACGATTCCTTAAGACATCACAACGATTTCTTAAGACCTCTTAACGATTTGCTCATCGCAATGATTCCTCAAGTCATCGCATCGATTTCTTAAGACCTCGTAACGATTTGCTCATCGCAACGATTCCTTAAGACATCACAACGATTTCTTAAGACCTCATAACGATTTGCTCATTGCAACGATTCCTTAAGTCATCGCATCGATTTCTTAAGACCTCGTAATGATTTGCTCATCGCAACAATTCCCTAAGACATTACAACGATTTCTTAAGTGTTCATAACGATTTCTTTGTTGAACACAACGATTTGCTTTCTGCAATGATTTCTTAAGTGTTCATAACGATTTCTTTATTAAACACAATGATTTACTTTCTACAAAGATTTCTTAAGTGTTCATAATGATTTCTTTGTTGAACACAATGATTTACTTTCTGCAACATTTCTTAAGTGTTCATAATGATTTCTTTGTTGAACACAACGATTTGCTTTCTGCAACGATTTCTTAAGTGTTCATAACGATTTCGTCATTGAACATAACGATTTGCTTTCTGCAACGATTTCTTAAGTGTTCATAACGATTCCTTTATTGAACACAACAACTTACTTTCCATAAGGATTTCTTAAGTGAATATAACGATTTGGTCATGTCTCATAACGATTTCATAAGTCATGCGTGAATCAACTTCATATGTAAAACAATTTGCTTTTTAATCTTTCAGTCAAAGCGTTGAATAGTCAAAGTCTACGCATATCTATCTGACATGTGAGCATTTATGAGGACTGAACGTATCTCTGCATGCATGCAGACGATATCGTCCATTATCGTGCTTACTCTGTGTGCATCTTTTGGAACAGCTATTTGGCATTACTATTTCTGTGATTATTTGTTCTAACGTTGACTGACATCGGAGACAGCTTAGCTGTCTAGTATTTAAGCTTGAAATATGTGCAGATCTCTAACGTCAATCCATCTTACAACGTTGGAAACAGTAGAAGCCAAAGGAGAACATAGAAGATTTGGCATGCACAAGTAGATAAAAGACTGTTGACTAAAAGCTTCAAAAGGCCATTCAGTCTAACGTCTACCAAAGCTAGAGACAATGGATACTTCAACGAATACATTTCAAATTGGAGATATAAATACAAGACAGAAGCTCTAGAAGAAAAAATAAGGTTGAAGATTGAATACACATAGAGTACAAGCAATTCAAATCTTCTGCGAGAATCCCAGAGCCAAGCATCCCACTCTAAGTTGTCTCAAGCTCTTTGCTCTCCGTGCTGCATTAGAAATCCTAAGAGAGAGAGCTTGTGTAGTTCTGAGAGAGTGCTTTGTTTAGATCTCTTGCTCTCAGGGCTATTAGCTTCATATCGTGGCTTGTTAAAGCTTGATCTAGGGGCTTGCTATTCTTGCTTAATTTTTGCTGGTTGTTTCCCTTCTATTGTGAAGGAAGACCTGGGGATACAAGGTGTTGTATTTCCCTTCGTGGTGAAGGAAGACCTGGTGGGGTATCCAGGGTGTTGTAGTTCCCTTCGTGTGAAGGAAGACCAACTGAGCT
The DNA here is from genome assembly GCA_014218235.1 of Colocasia esculenta. Taxonomy (NCBI): domain Eukaryota; kingdom Viridiplantae; phylum Streptophyta; class Magnoliopsida; order Alismatales; family Araceae; genus Colocasia; species Colocasia esculenta. Next base: position 98,936,098 of record CM024755.1, on the reverse strand, counting down.
GGGTATTGTAGTGTCCATAGGAGGACTGTACCCTAGTTAGTAGAATCCTGAGTTGTTGCTCAGGGACTGGACGTAGGACTTCTAAGGAGAGGAGGTCCGAACCAGGATAATTCCTTGTGTTGTGTGATTCATTTCTTGTGTGTTTGTTGTTTATACTAACCTCACTAACCTTCATCGAAGAATATCTTTGTGTGAATGATTTAAGTACAGGTACTGGCTGAATAATTTTAAAGACCCATTCACCCCCCCCCCCTCTGGGCTCGTCAACTGGGCAACACATGGGACAACAGTAGTGACTCAGACAGCGAGTCAAGCTCAAGCAATGAAGAAGAAGAAGAAGCCAACCTGCCATTCATGGCCAACCTCAAAGACAAGGTAACATCATACTCATCTTTCTCTTCGTGCAATGAATTTGATTCTGACAACTTAGAAGAAGCTTTTAATGAACTGTATTGTAAATATAAAGAAGTATGTAATTCACTAAAAGCCAATAAGAAAAATCTCGCATGCTTAGAAAATACTAATTCAGACTTAAAATCTGAAAATGAGCAAATGGAAAAACAAATTACTGAACTAAAAAGGAGAAATGAATTGTTATATGAAGACATGAAAATTAAAAATGAACAATTAGCGAGTTTGGAAAACCAAGAAACTGTAAATAAATTAAAACAAGAAGTTAATACTTTAACAGCAGAAAATGAAAAATTGTCAAGCACCCTAGAAAAATTTACTAATGGCAAAACAACATTAATATTAAAAGGTGTTAGATGGTCAGGTAAAAAGAAACATGGATTAGGTTATACTCCTCCCGATAACGAGGAAACAATAATATATCCTACAACATATCCAACTCCTAAATTTGTACCTGAACAAGACACAACATATAAAACAAATCTTAAATACATTCCAACTGAAAAGATAACTAAAATATCTTGCTGTAGCCATTGCAATAAGTTAGAGCACATTAAAGTATCATGTCTAACTAAACATAAAATATGGATAATTAAATGAAAAAATGATGATACTAACAACTAGGACCCAAAAGAACTTGGGTACCTAAAGCTTAATGTTTTTAATGCAGGGAAACCTTTGAGTATCTAAATGGTACTTGGATAGTGGATACTCAAGGCATATGTCAGGTAACAAGAAGCTGTTCTCTCACCTTGAAGCTGAAGAAGGCACAGTTACATATGGTGACAATGGCAAAGGAACTGCAATAGGTTGCGGACCGGTTGGTACCAAAGGAAAAGCTATCATTAAAGAAGTACTTTGTGTGAAAGGACTGAAGCACAACCTTATTAGTATCAGTCAGCTATGCGATAAAGGACATCAGATCAGATTTCAAGAGTCAAAGTGCAGTATTATGAAGGATGGTGCAGTCGTGTTTAAAGCCAGCAGGGAAAAGAACCTATATGTACTTTATTTGGAAGAACTACAGGATCAAGACATATGTCTGGCAGCAAATAAAGAACAGTCAACAGATCTCTAGCACCAAAGACTGGGCCACTACAGCTTGGATGGCATGAGAAAGTTGATCAAGAGAAGCTTGGTGGAAGGTCTACCCAAGGTTAGTGCAAAAATGAATGGTGTCTGTAGGCCGTGTGCAAAAGGGAAGCACACCAAGTCATCCTTCAAGTCAAAGACCGTGGTAACAACCTCTAAACCCTTAGAACTTCTACATATGGATCTATTTGGGCCAATGAGGACCACAAGTCTCGGGGGAATAAACTTTGGATTTGTTATAGTAGATGACTACTCCAGATTTACATGGGTTTCTTTCCTAGAACACAAGGATGATACTTTTGAGAGTTTTGTTAGTTTCAGAAAGAAAGTTCAAAAGGATAAAAAGTATAGCATCATTAGTATCCATTCAGATCATGGAGGAGAATTTCAGAATGAGAGCTTTGAAAAATTCTGTGATAGCCAAGGAATAGAACACAACTTCTCAGCACCAAGGACACCACAACAAAATAGAGTTGCTGAAAGAAAGAATAGAACCCTATTGGATATGGCAAGAACAATGCTATCAGAATATGATCTGCCAAGATATTTTTTGGCCGAAGCCATCAACACAGCATGCTATATCATCAACAGAGCATTGATCAGGCCAATCTTGAAAAATACTTCATATGAGCTATACAAGTAGAAGAAGCCGAAAATCAGTCATTTTAGGACATTCGGATGTCCATGCTTTATCCACAACAACGGTAAAAGAGATATTGGTAAGCTAGACTCCAAATCAGATGAAGGTATATTCATGGGGTATGCTTCCAAACCCAAAGGATATAGAGTATTTAACAAACAGACTTTATTAATTGAGCAATCAGTGCATATTATTTTTGATGAAACTAACCCTTCCTTGAGAAAGGAAGTAGATAGTGATATTGATGATACAGATGAATTGTCCAAGAAGCTAAAGAACACATCTATTGAGGATAAGGAAGATCCACCCTTGGAAGATCTACAGCAAAAGGATACATCATACAACAATCTTCCAAAAGAATGGAGGTATAAGAAAGATCACCCGCTGGAAAACATCATTGGTGATCCATCGGTTGGGGTAAGAACCAGAGGTAATATAATTCCTTGTGACTACATTGCCTTTGTATCTCAAATAGAGCCTAAGACAGTCAATGAAACACTCACTGATGAATCTTGGATATTAGCCATGCAAGATGAACTCAATCAGTTCAAGAGAAACCAAGTATGGTCCCTTGTTCCAAGACCATCAGATCATCCTGTGATTGGCACCAAATGGGTGTTCAGGAACAAATTGGATGAAGCTAGTGTGATCATGAGAAACAAGACCAGATTGGTAGCTCAAGGGTATTCCCAAGAGGAAGACATAGATTTCGATGAAACCTATGCACCAGTGGCTAGACTTGAGGCAATTAGGATTTTACTTGCATATGCTTCTGCATTAAATTTAAAACTCTTTCAAATGGATGTAAAATCTGCTTTTCTGAATGGTTTTATAAAGGAAAAGGTATATGTAGAACAACCACCTAGTTTTGATGACATGGATTTTCCAAATCATGTTTTTAAGTTGCATAAAGCCTTATATGGATTAAAGCAAGCACCTAGAGCTTGGTATGAAAGGCTTAGTTCATTTTTGTTAAATCATAGTTTCATTAGAGGAAAAGTAGATAGCACATTATTCATTAAGTCTAAACTTAAAAATATGTTACTTTTTGAAATATATATTGATGATATAATATTTGGCTCTACTGATGAATCTCTTTGCAAGTATTTTGAAAAGCTTATGCAGGGAGAATTTGAAATGAGCATGATGGGGTAGCTCAACTACTTTCTCGGATTGCAAATCAAACAAGGAAAGTAAGGATCTCACATCTATGAAGCCAAGTACACCAAAGAATTACTAAAGAAGTATGGATTTGAAAACGCCAAGCCACTGTCAACACCCATGAGCACATCAACAAGGCTAGACAGTGACAAAAATGGTAAGAAAGTAGATCAGAAACTTTACAGAGGTATGATAGGTTCATTACTCTATTTAACAACAAGTAGACATGATATATTATTTAGCGTATGTATGTGTGCTAGGTACCACATAGATCCTAAAGAGTCTCATTTAATTTGTGTTAAAAGGATCTTTAGATACTTAGCCAAAACTCATGATCTAGGAATATGGTACCCAAATTCATGTGAAATTAATTTAGTAGGATATTCTGATGCTGACTACGCTGGATGCAAAATAGATAGAAAAAGCACCAGTGGTTGTTGTCAATTTCTTGCAGGATGTCTGATATCATGGTCCTCAAAGAAGTAAAATTCAGTAGCACTATCCACAGCTGAAGCTGAGTACGTGGTTGCTGGAAGCTGTTGTACACAACTCTTATGGATCAAACAGCAGCTTGAGGATTTTGGACTAAATATCAAGACAATTCCCTTGCTGTGAGATAACACCAGTGCAATAAATCTCACCAAGAATCCAGTTCAGCATTCAAGGACAAAGCACATTGAGGTTAGGTACCATTTTATTCGTGATCATATAGCTAATGATAATATGGACATTTCTTTTGTAGATACAAAAAATTAGTTAGCAGATATCTTCACAAAGGCCTTACCTGAAGAGAGATTTACTTCTCTTAGAATGGAACTAGGCATGTGTAAATTGTGAAAGATTTATCTGTATAAAACTGAAATATAAATTATTTCAGAATAATCAAATTTTCTCTCCTCTGTAGTTAAGCAAATCTCATTAAAATATTACTTATTTCTTACTTATCTGAGATGATTTGATTAATTTTAAAGTATTTATTCCTCTCGAGCTGGTCACTTTGTCGTTTTATGTGATTATGGCGCCTCTTGTTTCGAAAAGTCACCTTTATTCTTTTTGATAAAAACCCAAAATCTATGGTACAATGATTCACCCTTCGTCTTCATCTCCTTCAACTTGCCTGAGGCGATACCCTATCAACTCCGGCATCGACTCTCTGGGATTTCAAAGCGTCCAACTCCTTCCTGTGAGAAATTTCTTGAGGGCTTCTGCTCCTTTCCTCATTCCAATCATCCAGAAACCTTTCCCATTCAAATCCATGGTCGTGTCTGGTGTATCTGGCAGCGTCGGGGGCTACGGAGCTGCATTTCTTACCGATGAGCAGCAAGAGAGGTATACCACTGTGAAGATCAAGGTCTGTGGCAACAAGGCAGTGGATGTTGCAAACTTGCAGAAGAATGGAATGGGCAGCATCATTACAACAATAGAGATGATGAAATGGATGAAGTTGGCAACTCTGTCAGAGGTGAGTTATCCAGACCTAGTAAAGGCTTTTTATGTTTGTTTGAAGACTGAGGAGGACGGGTCCTTGACATCCACTGTCAAAGGAACCCAGATTATGATTACCTATGAGCTTTTGGAAACCTTATTTGGAGTTTGCACCATCGGCCTCAGTGGGGTTCACACTGTGGATATCCAGGTGAAGGGATTAGGGATTATTGGTCTCGGATACAAACTGAAGGATGGAAAGATAGACATCAACCAGCTGAATGCATTCAACTGGATTCTACATTTCATAGTGTGCCAGATTCTGGTCCCTAGGAATGCCACCTACTCGACGTGTATAAAGGTGGACTCAGACCTGATGTTCTGGGCCATTCAGAACCAGGACATAAATATGGCAGAGGTTATAATAGAAATGATGAAGTTTGCATCCGCTCAGGTTTGGGACAAGTAGAGCGAGCTAAATGTGTCCCTACCATATGCACATCTGCTCACCAAGGTATTTCAACATTTTGGCATCAATTTATCTGGAGCAGTGTCAGAGAAAATGTGGTAGGCTATTCGAAGCAGAAACTTAAAGAAAAGTGGATTCTCATTGGTTGGAGGTATATAGACCAAGACCTCAGTGGCTGAGGGTGAAGCCATTATTGGCGAAGCCCAAGAAATTCAAGAAGAGGTAGGAGAAGCAGCAGTAGCAGTAGAAGTACCAGCAGGACCAGAAGTTCAAGAGCAACAACAAGAAGTTATCAGTTCAGAACAAGTAGCAGAAGCAGCAAAGGTCCGAGCAGAAGAGTCAGTGATCATTGGAAGCCAGATTGAGGACATTCCTCAAGAATTTATTGAGCCTGTTGGACAGAATTCAGAAATTTCACCTCCCTCCTCACAATTAGCTACAATTCTTCAGAGTCTACTATACTCTTTAACCAATACTCAGGTGGAGTCGGAGATCTTGGTAGTTCCAACTGCAGAGATTGTAGCATCTGGCCGCAGTACAGATGTTGTCATGGAGGATGCTCCTATTCAGAGGGAGCAAGAAGTAGAAGATATTCCAGCTGATACCCATATAGATGATGCTCCTATTCAGGGGGAGCAATCTGTTGAAAAGGAAGCACAAATCCACGGGGAGCACACTACCAATGCCCCTGTAGATGAATTTCAAGAAGGCATTGTGGAGAGTGCCTCAGATAATGATAATGATGATAATGTGGAGACCGTTGCAAGGGCAAGCAGCAAAGGGAAAGAAGCAGCTTCTGGGATTCCTCTCTTGGCCAGGAGGGCTCATCAGAGGCAGAAGAAGAAGAAATTGAAGGTCATCTGAAGCCCTTAATTGTTAGAATGGATAAACAAGGAAATATTATGTACTATGTGCAATCAGATAATCAGTCAATTTTCATAAGCCAGAGTACTTCAGCTAAGGAGATGGGAATGGTCAGAAATACTGTGAGATGGATGCGAAGTGAGCTCACTAGCATCAAGGAATCTATAGCCGCACTTGGAGATCTGGTCAGGGCACAGTCCTCAAATGCCCCTCCTGTTCCTTCTCCTGCAGAACCAGTCCACAGTTCTGGGCCTTCAGAGGCCAGGCAACAAGATGCTGGGCCATCAGGGCCAATTTCAGAAGAACCAGTAGGGCCATCCGGGCCACAGGTTGTTGAAGAGGTAGCAACTGCAGTACAGGATCATGCTGAAGCTGTGAAGTTTGGGCCACCAGGGCCAATAGATGATGTTTCTGGGCCAAAAGGGCCAGTGGTTTCTGAGGGTGAGATTCCAAGAGTAGAAGATCCAGCTGTAGCTCTAGAAGCCCCTGATCCTTCATCTCTTGCAACTCTGGCCCCTCCTTCACCACGTTCTTCCTCCACAGCACCACCAACACCTATCCCTTTCAAACAACCCATGCCTCGCTCCATTTCATCTCCAACACCATGTCTTTCTGAATCCTCCTCATCTCCTGCCATCTCTACATCAATTCCTCCACCTCTTCCTGTCATTGAAGACCCTCCAGCCTCATCTTCCTCTGGTCCTTCATCAGCTGGACCATCCATCATACCTCCTCCTACCCATCAATCATTTCCTCGTCCTCCTACTCCTCCCTCCTTTGTTACCTTTATTCCTGAAGGTGCACAACTTGAAGGTCCCTATCTCAGGAAATTCGAGGATGAGTTGGAAATTACTACAATCTGCTCAGTCCTGGAAGTTGGTTCTCATGTCCATAGAACTGACTCTCTTACTTCTAGTCCTTCCTCTAAAAAGAGGAAACTCTCTAACACTCTTTCTCTTCCCACCGAACCTAAATTTCCTCCTCTTTAGTTTTCCCTCACTATTGACAATCGAAGGAAACCAATCTATAGTGAATATCTCCAAAAATGTATCCTTGCCACCATTTTTGGTGTTCCTTTTCTCAATCTAACTGATCACCTCAATGTTGTCCTTACCTACTGCCACTTCTCAAAAGCTGATCAATCCAAAATCTTCTAAATGGCTGAATGCAAGTCTGAAGATCAGTGGGCCAAGGGGCACAAGGCTCTCTACAGGAAGTTCCTTCTTGCAAAGTCAGATCGGTTTCCACCTTGAGATCACCCACTCACTCTCTCTGAGTGGTTTGTCATTCATCACAAGACAACCTGGGCACCCTTCATTCAAAAGGAAGTAAAGCTCATTCGGTACTTCCAGCTATTCAATGACTATCTTTATCTTCACAAGCTACCTGAAGTTCAGTTGGGTCAATTCCAGGGAGCCGTTGCATCACTTAAAGTTGAAAATCCAGTTAACTGCTCCTTCAAAGTGGATTTCGCTACCCTGCAAATTCCAGACAGTGTGTTTCTTCCCAAACTGCATTCTTTGGTCATAAACTCCTCAGTTGGTCCTGTCATTTTTGATAGATTTTCTCGTGTAATGGGAAGGATCTCAGCTCAGCAGGGTCGCCTTCCTTCCTTCCAAAGATTCCTCTTTAGAGAATTTCATCTGGGCCATATCTCCTCTGAAGTTCTTGCCCCTCTACTATCAGAATGTGAAAGGCTTTCTCCCACTGACTAGGAAAAGCATTACAACCAGTATGTCCTTCAGCTGGCCACCTTGAACAGTTCCTTGTTTAAGGTAGGCAAGCCTACTCTCTCAGCTGAAGCCTTTTTGGACTTGAATTCCAACAATCTGGTTCAAGAGCCCTATGATCAGTGGGTCGAGCGGTACAAACTGGTTATGACTTTGAAGACTGATCTCCTGCAGTATCAGATTCACTACCCTATCAAGATCAACCAGTTTCTTCGGTTTGCCAGCTTTGGCTCTTTCATTTTCTTCAAGGCCTCTCTTGGCAATGATGAATATGCTACCTTTCTAGAAGCTCAGCGCCAACTTCACATCAAAAGAATGCTTCCTAAGATGGGGTCATCTTATTCTATTGCTTTTGGGGTTTTTCAGACCTATTTTGAGGAGCATGAATGAAAGGCTTTGCGCATTATTCAGCGGCATGCCTCTCTTCTGTCTCTTGCTTTCTACCTCCATGTCACCCCTCAAGATAAATAGACCAGTTCTTTGCTCTCTCTCTTTTATCTTTCTTCTTTGTCTCCGAATGATATGTTTTTGCTTAATGACAAAAAGGGGGTGAACTATAGTATTTCTGAAATACATCTTTTATGGTATTTTTTTTTCTTTCCGAAATTTTACTTAGGTTTTCTTTCAGTAGCATCTAAATTCTTGTTATGTTTTGTCATCACCAAAAAGGGGGACATTGATGATCAAATCATCCTCATATAATTTCATGAATTATATATCCATTTTAGTGATTAACAAAACTAAGATAATGTGCAACTCTAACATATTTTCTATGAAGATCTTAGCACAATAAATAAATCAAGAAAAGTCAAGCAAATCTCTGTAAGTATTCTACCTTGAAACATTTAAGGTCCAGTGCATATAAATTCTCTAAGTACACATCAATTTCGCTAAGTGCTACAACGATTTCATCAGTATTATAACGATTTCATTACAAGTCATAATGTTTACCTCTCATATCGATTTCATGACTTCATAACGATTACCTTAGCTTATCGATTCGGTAAGTGATCGCATCGATTTCGATCTCAGAACGATTCACTAAGTGATCGCATCAATTTTGATCTCAGAACGATTCGCGAAGTGATCGCATCAATTTCGATCTTAGAACAATTTGCTAAGTGATCGCATCGATTTCGATCTCAGAACGATTCGCTAAGTGATCACATCGATTTGCTCTCACATCGATTTTGTTTCACATCAATTTGATAAGTGAGAACAACGATTTGCTCTCACATCGATTTGGTAAGTGAGAACAACGATTTGCTCTCACATCGATTCTGTTTCACATCGATTTGATAAGTGAGAACAACAATTTGCTCTCACATCGATTTGGTAAGTGAGAACAACGATTTGCTCTCACATCGATTTTGTTTCACATCGATTTGATAAGTGAGAACAAAGATTTGCTCTCACATCAATTTGTTTCTCCCAACGATTCAATAAGTCACAACATCGACTTGGTCAGTATATCGATTTGTTCACAACGACTTGCTCATAACGATTTGCTTACACTGTTAGAGTTCAAAATCTGCAAGCACCATAGTAGAGCTCAAGTCTCACTCCATTGTCTTGTTGTAGCTCTTTGCTCTCTGTGTCTAGTGTAGAACTTTGAGAGAGCTTTTGTGAACTGAGAGTGTTCTTCTTTGTAGATCTTTTTCTCTCAGTCTTTGCTTCGGATCAAGCACTATGCTATTAGCTTGGTCCAGAAGCGTATCATCCCTTGAACACATCTTTGTGTTATTCCCTTCGTGTTGGAGGAAGACCTGGGGGTTCCATGGTATTTTTCCTTTCGTGTTGAAGGAAGACTTGGAGGGTTCTAGGGTGTTGTATTCCTCTTTGGGTTGTGAAGAGACGACCAGCTGCGGCTGGGTGTGTAAGTGTCCTTGAGGGGGACTGTACCCTTGGGTAGTGAATCCTGAGTCAGTGCTTAGGGACTGGACATAGGACTCCTATGGAGAGGAGGTCCGAACCAGGATAAAATCTTGTGTAGTGTGATTGCTTGCTTTGTGTTTGTTGTTTACTTTTCACTAACGCTAACAATCATCGAAGTGCTTGTTGTGTAAACATTTTTGTGGACAGGTTTTAAATAGCAAATTTTGAAGAATCCCATTCACCCCCCCCCCCCCTCTGGGCTTGCTAGCTGGGCAACAATTTATTCCATTGTGAAAATCTTGGCATGTAATGTTGTTGATGAGCAGGAAAATATGAGTGATAAAATGAAGGATTGAACCATTAGTTACCATTGTATATTTGGTTCCAAGGATTATTCCATCTTGAATTGTAAGATGTGTAAACATTCCAATTTCCATGAGAAAAATGATTCTATATTGCTTTGAAGTTTTTCTGATTTTTATAAAAGGGGTAGGTTGACCTATGCAGTGTTTGTGTCGGCCTATGAATGGGTAGGCCAACCTGGGCAGAGTGTGTGTCGACCTATGCATGGGGTAGGTCGATCTAGGTAGTGTGTGTGTCGACCTCACATGTTCTTTTTGTTTTAGCAATTTACCTTTGTTTTCAGATAGACCTACCTTGACAAATTTTATTAGAGGAGTTTTTGCTGATTTTGTTTTCTTTTTAGATGATTTAGTTTTCTTTGAATTTTGTGGTTCAAAACCTAAACCATATTTATTTGAATTCATCTTCATTCCCAGTAGAGCATTCAGATTTTCTTTGCCTTGTGTGAAGTTCTTGATGATCTCTTCTTTTTCTTTAAGGCAATGATTTAGTGTTTCAATTTGAGTCAAATTTTCTTGATTTTCCTTCTCTTTGTCTTCAAATTTCTTGACATAATTCATAAGCTCTTTGTTCATTTTTTGAATCCTTAATTTCATATCATCAAAAAAAATTAGCAACTCATCATTTTCTTTGTTTTGGTCTGAAATTTGAGCTTCCAATTCAGAATATTTTCCAGATTATGATGTGTCATGAAGAATGCTGTCAATTTTTTTTTTTAGATATTTATTTTCTTTTCTTACTTAAAAATGATTTTCAACTAAATTACCATATACTTGTTGCCAATCTTCAATGGTAAATAGTTCAAAAGATATATCTACTTGTTCTTCACTACTTCCAGCCATGAAGCAGATTTCATTTTCTTCTGAACGAGAGGATTCTTCATTGCTATCCGAGCTTTGATCCTCACCTGACCATGTAGCTACCATGGCCTTGTTCTTCTTTCCGTGGAACTCCTTCTTGTGTCTGTTGAGCTTATCCTTCTTGTTCTCTGGACATTTAGCCTTCATGTGTTCAGATTTGTTGCACCTGTAACACACAAGAAGTTCATCATTTTTCTTGTGATCAACATGTGAGAAGGAGTGTTTCTTTTTACCAGACATGACATTTTGCTTAATACCAATGTTCTTCTTGTTGGATTTCAAAATTGCCTTAAATTGTCTAGTTATCAAAGCAAGATTATCATCCTCAAAGTCAGATTTTTTAGATTCAGAAATCTCTTTAGATTTTCCTTTACTACTTGAGGAAGTTTTAAGAGCAATGGGTTTTGTTTTCAACATGTGTTCTTCAGATCTCTTAATATTTAGCTCATAAGTCATTAAGGATCCAATGAGTTCATCCAATGTCATTTTGGATAAATCTTTTGAGTCATCAATGACTGTAGCTTTAGGGTGCCACACAGGAGATAAAGAACGCAAGATCTTCTTTACCAAATCTTCATTTGAGTATTCCTTACCCAAAGCTCGAAGTCCATTGATGATAACCATAAACCTACCAAACATCTCAGATATGGTTTCATCAGCTTTCATGGCAAACAATTCATAATAAAAAACTAGCATGTTTGCTTTAGTTTCCCAAACTTGAGATGTTCCCTCATATAACAATTCTAATTTATGCCACATCTCCTTAGCAGACTTACACATAGAAATTCTAGAGTACTCCTTCGGATGGATGGCACATTGTAGCATGTTCATGGCACTATAGTTCAGGGTAGCCTTTCTGATCTGCTTCCTTGTCCTTGTATCTTTGTCCCCAGTGATTTCTACTGATCCTTTCTCAACAATCCTCCAAACTTCATAGTTCTGCGCTCGAAGAAATACCATCATTCTATTCTTCTAGTAAGGGTAATCAGTACCATCAAAAAATGGAGGTCTATTGATTGAATGACCTTCTGCAACGAAACCTCTGGAATCCATGATCAGGACAATTAGATGAAACTAGAAGCACAAATTAAGCAAGTGATTGAGTAAAACAAAACCAGAAACACTGATGATTCAACAGAACACCTCAGAGTATAGACTCTGACCCACTTTGATACCAGTTGTTGGGATCAGATAGGTGACTGAATCAATGTTAATTGCAAATGTGTGCATATGGCAGCGGAATTAAAATGAGTGACACACACATTTCAATTAGATCAAGTTGTGGTGTGTGAGTATAGAGTGAAACGAGACAACAAACCACAAGCAAACCACAGTACATAGAGAATTCTAAGGTGGTTCGGAGAACACAACTAGTGTCTCCTACGTCCACCTCCCCACGATGAAGGAACCACTAACTCAAGTATGTACAAACTGGAGCACGATGACTCCAAACCCTTTGAGTACGATGACTCAAAGAAACACCCAGAAGATAGGCACGATGACCTACTCCACAGACCACTTGTGAGTTCAACAAGTCACAAGCAATTGAGCACGATGGCACAAACACTAGAACACTACGACTCCAAACTAGAGCCCTACGACTCCAAAACCTAAGCACACTATGCTCAAAACCTTTGGACCATGATTGATCCAAGTTCTACTAGAACAAGCTCGATTAGAGATTAGATCCTCTAGCGCGATCTATCTCAGTACAATGAAGAAAATAGAACAAACAGAATTTGATGATCTATGTAGAACTCATACACAAATCACCCAATTAAAGTGTTAACTAGATGAATTACAGACTCTGAGATGTTTCCAAGCTTTATAAATATGTCTTCATCATGAACTCCTCCTCTTCTTCTCCTTCTTCTTCTTTCTGGCGGCACTGCTCTGCTCCTCTTCTAGATGCAGATACCTTTTTCCCGCTCTGCTCTACTTCTTCTCTGGACGCAGACCTTTTCCCGCGCTCTGCAGATGGAACTCGTCCTTGCCACTTTTTCTGCTACAGATGAGATCAAGGCTTATATAGCCAATGTGCAGTCCATATACGTGAAGAGGATGTGCATAGAACCTAGACTGCACCCTGGTCTGCCACGTGTCCAAAAGGTCCTTTACCATATTGCCACTTGGATGAGATGGCATTTTGGTAATTATGGAATCTGCCAGAAAGTTCTCAGATAGAGATCACATCCGTTGGATATGATGCTCAGTGCAATTGTGGGTTGTATACCAAAGTGAGTCGACTCTAGTCTCCAAGAGAGTCGACACTACTGACCAATCCCCAAAAAATATCTCACTAGTAGAACACTATTGTCGACCTGACATACCACTAGTGTCGACCTGCTCAACAGTTAGAGTCGACCTGTTCAACTGTTAGAGTCGACCTGCTGTGTGTTCCTCCAAAGCTGGTTCACTGAATGGATGCTAGTGTCGACCTCATCTCCAAATAGAGTCGACACAACTGACATTTGCTCTTCAGAAACTTGCTGGGCAGACTGTGTGAGTCGACCTATCTGTCAACTAGAGTCGACCTACTTTGACAAGAACTTTAAAACCTATAGAATGAAGAGTAGACCATCAAAACATGTCATTAACAGTAATATATGAAATATTAACTATCAAGAACATGTTGTTTGACCATTATTGTAATATATTCAATATGTACAATATGTCATCATCAAAATCAAAGTATGAGTGAAGTCAATTGGTCATCATTAAAAATTCATCTTTAAGAAATTCCAATACACACTCAACACAACAAGGATCGCGTCATCACACACTCACATGGCAACCTTAGTCAGTTCCTCTAGCAAACACCATTGCTACTTAGGCTATACCTAGGTGGTGCAAAAGATGTTCTCTTCTTTACTTGGTCGAAGTGTAGGGGGAAAAAAAGGGCTATCTGGGCAAGGCAACCAACTTAAGCACATCTCGATGAGAGGAAATCTCAAATAGGGATGATCAATTAAGCCTGCAAAAGAAAAGCAAAGTAAAAAAAAAAAGAGAGAAGAAGAACAAATGAAGGAAAATTGAGAATAGGGGCATGGCAAAGAGTGGCAGTACAGTTCTTTGCGAGATGCCTTTGAGCCCAGTCATACGCATGTCCTAAGCAAGAAAAAGACAAGAAAAAAATTATATATATATATATATGAAATGATCGAAAGTCCCTGCACAACAGACTGAATCTCTAAGGAGTGTGCCATGGAAGGAAGCTAAACTTGATTTGTCCTTTAAAACCTACTAAACTTTCTTCTCCTTCTCCCTACAAGGCTAGGTCGTCTCTCGAGTATGGCCTTCGTAGCGGCATTGTAAGCTAGGGGCAACCATGTACATGACGCCACCATCTTAATCCACATCCGACCTTTTCGGTGGTCTTTAATAAAAGAGAAATGAATGAGGACCCTTGGCCAGTAGTTTAATCTTACTTTAGTGTTATAGTAGTAAGGGTGAGTACCTTCTATCTCACGTGTCTTTTTTAGAAAGGGCTAACGTCAGCTTTAGGCGTTATTCATAATCCAAAAAAAAAACAATAAATTCCATCAAAATTCCAAAAAAATAGATACTGTCCAAAAATCCCAAAAACAAAATCAAATATTGTCCAAAATCCAAAACAAAAAAAAATTAAATAATTTCAAAACTCTAAAAAATATCAGATGTTTTCAAACTAAAAATAATAAAAATAAGGAGCATATCTGATCAACCACTCAGTGTGGAAGTACTTTGTCTCCCCAGCATTGTTCACTCAAATCTCCACATTTCCTCATTGCTTTTGCCTAAGTCTTGCTCACTTCATCTTTATGATCTGTGTCTCCTCCTCGGTCCCACCCATGATTTGAATTTCAAGCTTATTATCCCACCAAGTCCTTCCCAAGTTTCATACTCATTCTTCCTTATCTTAATGACTTAATGAGAGGACTCTCTATGTATGAACCTGGCGGTTCTTCAGTACTTTCTTTCAATTATATGGGTGATCGAGTTGTGTATACTTGTTGTTGTTAACTTGTTTAGTTTTTTTTGTGCTTTGTTTATTGCTTTATTTACACAAAAAAGACAAAACAAATCATAAAATTAAAACCCAAAAAAAAACCCTGACAAGATCTATGCTTCACAGGTAATTAAGTTCAGGTAAGTATCTCTAACTCTACCTATGCATCTTACTATATAATACCTACATTACTATATCATCTCAAGGACCAGCTGGTTCTCAATGTGTTTTGGGATCTACGTTCTCCTTCACCAAAAACAGTGATGATCCAGGTGCACAGTTTTAATCGCTAGATAGGTCGTTGAGTTGAATAGGCTTGGGAATGATGGATCTAGGCCTACACTACGGTTGCAAGAAGTTTCTTGACTCATTCTTATTCAGCTTACCAATACTATCCTTGAGTATTTTCTATTTTCTCCTTTCTTTGCATATTGATTTGATGATTTCTTTTATTTTAGCCCAGCATGTATCAAGTAGAACTTTGAGCTTCATGCCTCATGGTTTGTCAAAAGTTGCTTCCCTGGTGATGGTTAATCACACTCAATGATTGAACAAGAAATCTTATTCCACTCACAATTTGAAAGTCTTCTTTGAGCTAGTCCCTTGGTCCAGTTGGCCAGTACGGCTCCTGTCCGGAAATTTCTTCCTTCATTCATCCAAATCAGCTTAAATATTCCCTTTGATCTGTCTTGGTTGCAAACCGCTCCCAGGCCCTGAGTCATCGTGACTCGCCTGGCATGCACATGTCCTCCCAAGATGAAATCTGCAGGCCAATTGACTAGGGTACCTCTTAATCAAGAGGTTGATCATCGTTCTTTTGCTTTCCTGTTTCTGTCGTTCCAGATAGGAGTCATTCAGGCTCACTCTTCCATCGCTTATTAGTTGTGACGGGTGTCTCTTTACCTTAATGTCCACTTCTCGGTCCACTCTACTTCATCCTCGCTCCATTTTATTTCATTACACTCTGCTCTCTTTCCGCTTCGCTCCCCTGCAAACCGGGCATGAAGGAGGGGCAATCTGTGGACACCCATTTTCGACCTATAAGTTGGGCACATTTCTTGTTCATATCATTGATGTCCCAAATTGGTCATCACTTTGGAGTCCTTATCTGACCCATCATGAGCCCATTCACCCTTAATTTTAAGTCCATTCTCAAGCCCATGGCCAAGACACACTTGAAACATCAAAACTATGCAATTTGCCCTATCCTCTGAACATATCTTCACTTTGAGAGCTCATAACTTTCTAATTTCTCATGCAAATCTAGCATATAACACCGTCATTTTGTAGACCTCTGAGTCTAGAATACAATGCAGCAAATGTCTAATCAATCTGATGTCTATGGAGAGAGATACAACCTGTTTCGTGGACCTTGCATGCACTGCCCTTCTAAGAACGTGACCCCACGACCCATCGCGACAGCGCCATGCACGTAAACATGTTTTTATGTGATTTTCGGCCTCTCCTTCCATCCTAGAGCCTATCAAAAGTCCCTTTGAGTTAGATTATGACCCCAACCTCCTATCCTTATCCCTAGGGATCCCCCAAGTCCATCCGAACTCAAGATAGACTCTCCAACTCTCCCACAACTTGGACTCTCTCTCTAACTCGGGATTGAAATCTCTCTTTCTCTTAAGCACATCCTAGGACTCTCTATAGTGGAGGAAGGCTACCACCATGAGGAGAGGTCCCTAGAGGTTCTACTCATGGAGCCCCATCGCCCCCAACATAGAGGAGAAGTGGTTTTTCTCATTTCATTAATTTCTCTCTCCTCTTTCTCTCTCATATCGCCCCAGGACCAGCAATGCTTGCACGACTTGTGGATATCCAACCAAGCCAGATCTATTCGAGGTGTCTTCATCAAAGTTGTTCCCCACAGATTCCTCTACAACCTCGAAGTTGAATCACATCAATTGGTGGTATATGCTCAATGTTACAGTAGATTATTTGTCTCCTTCTCTCTCATATCGAGATATGCACATTTGAGACTATCGTGCCTTCCATAGCCCAAACCAAGCCATATCTCATTGATACTTCTTCATGAAAGTTGTTCCTCATGGCCTCCTCTATGGGCTCCAACTAAAATCCCATCAAACAAGGCAATATTGACTTAGTTTTGATTTTTTACTTTCTTTTCTGTGTTTTGTACATACATGCATGTTAGGTAGGGTTCCTCCCTCTCCTCTATACTTAAATCTCTCCATGCACTTCCCCTCCTTGTTTTCCCATACCCAAAAGGGGTTTTCCAAATACCCCAGGTTCATTCCCTCCATGCTTTCCTTCTTTCCTTTTATATTGTGTAGATACTTCACTTAAAAGTCATCTAATGGGATTTTCTTTCTTTTCTTCTTTATTTTGGTAGGTCCATTAAGAAGAGCAGACGAGGAGCTCTCCTCCTCTGACTGGTTAGGGGAAGAGAAGCAGGTCCGCAATTAATATCCTGCACTGTTGAGAAGGCATCGAGGGACCCAGTCGCAACCATGTCGCGACCAATCCTGCGGTCGCGACAAGGTTGCTATCGCGTCGCACATCGACGATCTATTAACAAGTAAGTGGCCTTCTCTTTCCTTTTCCAAGTTGATTATCCCATGCTTTAGGAGTATTTCTTTAGGCAATCATGTTGTTGGCGATCACATTCTTTCATTCTATATATATCGCATGCTCTTTTGTGTCTTAGAGGGGTGCACAACCCCGTGATTACAGGTATCTGATAAAATAAGAAAGCTCATTTTGTCTTCATTAAATTGTTAGCAAAGTGTGTCATACAATACATTACTCAATTGGCGTCTCTCATAAAATGTATAAACTAGCTTAGTTTATGTGTACCAGAGATAGACAAGCTACTGGAGCACCAAATTCTAATTTCAAGTAAGCGGGAAATTCAAATAGCAGTTTAAAATTATTTAGTGAAAGACTTGAAATGTGCTCCACATTTAATATATTGATATCATGTTGCAAATAGTAAAGTTTATCTCAAGTAATGATATTTAAATCCAGGTCATAACCAATCAGTGTAATAAAATAAGGACTTCGCTAATCATTGTAGGAACTAAGGGCGTAAAGCATGTTGTTCACTAATTGAAGTTCGAATAACACTAATCAAAATGATATTGAGTTCCAGATCATTAATCAAAATGTTATTCACTAATTGCAAGTATTACTATGAAAATGACTTGAATAATCAGAACAATGGTGATTAAGATAATCAGAACATATACTTAGTTAATAATTGGAATGAATATAATTGTAGTAAAATGTTCACTAATTGGAGTCTCATTGAAACACTAATCTTTACAAATGTAGACCAATCGATAGAATATTCATTATAATCTGAAAGGTCTTTGTTCTATAGTCGTTAGTTTTTATTCAATCGATGCGAGACTCAATAATCGATGTCAATCTATAAACATGAGTCGGAATGCGGAAGGAATAGATATAAGATGGTAATCGTAAGAGTGATGTTCAGCAATCGCTGCATGTTAAGTTACAATTAGTAGAGTTTCACTAATTGGTATAGATTCAATAGTAATCAGAATGAGTGTTATATAACCAATTGGAACATGAAGTGTATCACCAATTCGAACTTTACCTCTACTATAATCGGAACATCACAGGAGTAATCGAAATGATGTTAAGCAATTGGAATGCAAGTTAAACATCAATCGATACGAACTTCGTACTCCAATCGAAATAACACTTAGCTATAATCGATACAAGTTCAGAAATAGTATTTTAACTGGAATCTGCATGCTGCTTGAAATAATAATCGATATAATGTTATAACTCTAATTGTTGTAAAATTTATTCTATAATTGGTATGGACTTAAGGATACTTACATGAAGTAAAAAGACAATGTTGGATTGAGTCTATTAGGATAGTTATAGTGATGATCCTTAAAGCGATAAAATGACATCTTTACCCTATTGACAGACTTAATTGAAAAATAGTTATTAAACATATGTTTCTAGAGTTTTGTTATCACCAAAATCTGTAAATGTAAGGAGATGAAAGGTTCATCAATAACTTGCCCCAATTTCTTTATTAATCATTATATATATTATTATATATATATATATATAATTTCATTTGATTCTATTGAAAATTTACACGTGATAATAAGTTTTTTATTTATTGATATTTTATAAAAATTTGGGTTATTATACCCAACTAGCCTTTTTCTGCCCCTTATACTAATTTCCTATAAATATATAACCACATAACATTGCACTACTAGGAAAAGTACTCCTAATTGTTGCCATCCTTTTAGTAGTCGAAGGTATCTATTTAAACTTTGTGCAATTGAATAGAAGGTGTAATTTTTAAAAAGAATATATATATTTTTTCTTTATTTCTATATATATATCTCTATAAATCATAGATTTTTCTCCGACCATGACATTTTAGCATTAGAGGCACCATCATATGTTGCCAATTGGACAGAATATTAGCCCAACTCCTTTATATTATATGTATATAGAGGGAAGGGGGCATCGCCACTAATGATAGCAAGAACCTTGTGCCACCAAGGCTAAGGCATTTAAGATAAGGGAGACCGTGGGACCTATATAGCTCCCCCTAGATCTCATCGTTTGATCTCCTAAACATCTTTCTCATCCTCAAGGAGCTTCTTAGTTCAAGAGATAATCCTTCAACAAATCCATCCATGTTAGTGGTGGATGGAGTACCCCATTGAGTATCTCGAAAGTGTTAAAACTTGGGGATGAAAGTTCCCCGACTAGGGCAGCTCGCCTCTGATCAAGCTTGGACAAGGAGGCTAGGTGGGTGAAGGAGACAACACTGACATTTTTCGAACCAAGGAATCTAGTGAATGGTGAACTCCTTCAGTTGAGCTATAAGCCTGCTTCTAGGTACATGGCCATGATAGGGGCCTTGGCTTCATAATCTCTTGTGAGCTGTCTGACCACGAGTTGACAATCGATGTTAGTCGAGCCTTGAGATGTGCACTTTGTACTCTATCGTGCTATTGGAGGCAAGAAAAGGAAACCTCAGGGTGTACTCCAATAGAACCTCTTGAGGAGGAGTTAGGATGAAGCTAGCTCCGCTCCCAGCTGAGCACAACGAATCATCGGCTACGAAGCCCAAGCGAGGTTGTCTAGTACTGACCTACCTTGAGCCGATGGTTGCTCCTTGTCTGGGTCTTGTGGGATGGTGGACTCGATGATGAAGTCAGCCAAAACATGGCCTTTAATCACCATCCTTGGGAGAACTTGATGTCGAACTCTCTGAGCTCCATTGCCCACTTGATAAATCAACCTAAGACATTGGGCTTTTGAATGATCTATCTTAAGGGGAGGTTGGTTACGATAGTGATAGGGTGTGCTTGGAAGTAGGGCCGAAGCTTCCTGGCAGCGGTGATGAGTGCTAACATCATTTTTTTGGCTAGAGGATAGTTAAGATCCGATCCCTACAATGTTTTGCTAACAAAATACATCGTCTTCTGAACCTAGCCCTCTTCCAGCACTAAGACAAACCTAAGGGTATAGGATGTGACTACTAAATAAAGGAAATGCATTTTTCCATCCAAAGGCTTAGATAGAGTGGGAACCTACTAGAGGTAGACCTGAAGGCACATTGGTAGTCATTGGAACATTTGAAGGCCCTCCTTGTCTTCATGGCATAAAGGAATGCTAGGTGCTCTTAACAAAAATCGGCTAAGGGCAGAAAGTCACTTGTTGAGGTGCTAGATCATACCAATGTTCTACATCAAAAAAGTGCATGTCGATGATAACATGCACCTTCTTGGGGTTTGCCTTGATGCCCCTTCAACAGACAAGGTACTCGAGGAACTTTCTTGAGGTGATGTTGAAATTGCACTTCTCGAGGATGAACTTCATTTTATACTCCCGGAGGATGACAAAGGTCCAAGAGATGATCACTAGCAATCCAACTCTTGATGAGCATTTCATCGATGTAAACCTCCACATTCTTGCCGAATTGTGGCTCAAACATAAGGCTTACCGAACACTGGCATATGGCCTTAGTATTCTTCAAGCCAAATGACATTCTTATGTAGTAGTAGATGCCAAGGTTAGTTATGAATGCCATCTTATTCTCATCTACAAGATGCATCTAGATCTAGTGATAACTAGAGTATGTGTCCAAAAAGCATAAGAGCTCATGCCCTGCAATAGCATCGACAAGTAGGTCAACCCGAGGAAGAGGGTAGCCATCATTGGGATAGGTTTTGTTAAGGTCTATGAAGTGCACACACATGCTCCACTTACTAGATGCCTTATTCACAAGGATGTGATGCTTTGCATCTTTTCTTCATGTTTGCACTTTTTGTGGACTGATCGGTCGACGTTTTGAACTCCATACGATGTTTTTTTGGTCGGCAATTTTTTGGTCTCTGGGTTCTTGACATCGAAATGTGGGACATCAAGATGTTCTTGACTTCAAGGAGGTTGACGGAAGACCCTTTCTGTCAACCCCAGTTTTGGGTTTTGGCCCCCGTTTGCTCCATTCGATGGTGAGATCAATCCCCGTCTAGTTTAACCTTGACATCTAGCATTGTTGACGTCAACTTCTCTGCATTGGCTTTCCATGTTTTGCTCCAAGAATGACTATTTTGTGCAGATTTATTAGGCAACCTAGAGTCCTAGTTGGGCATGGATTCTACCCCATCCATGACACAAGACTCTATAAATATAGAGTGTCTTCATTTCGGGAGAAAGCATTGCTCTTTGGCTAAGATTTGAATTCTTTGAGGGTGATCATGTAAGAGAGAAAGAGAGTTATTAGAGGCTTGTTGTTCGTTCATGATTGTTGCTGTAAAGAGGAGGCTTCATCAGACTTAGAGGAAAGCTCTGGATGTGAAGATCGTGGTCAGATCATGCTCGAGAAGGTGGATTTGATCATGGTTGAAAGACACCTCTTTTATTTTCAAAGAGGGCTTCATCAGCCTGACTCTCGATTTGTAAGAGATTTTAGTGGCAAGTAACTTAGGGTTTCTCTTCGTGTTCTTGTTACTTAGGGCTTTTTTTCCTAGATTTTTAGAAAATCATTTCAATACTTGTTGGCCATGATTTCTTTCCTCGAACCGGTACTTTGTGCAATCAGGAACTTAACGACAACATAGGTTGACATCAACCTAAAGTTCATGGCAACTAATGTTGACGTCAAGTTCATCTTTCCCATAAATTTATTGTTTGATATTGTAAGATCAATCCATGGATTCTATGACTATTTCGGGGTTCCTTGCTAGCTATGAGTGCCCTGCAAGCCAACTCGATTTAGTGATGACACTTGTAATCTTGTATTAATCTCTTTTGGTAATGATATTAATGACATTTTCTCACTTTATATTACATGCATGGGATGATGTTTATGTATTGTGATGTTCATGAGTTTGTGCAATGAGGATTAAGATTATGATGAAATCATGATAATGAGACATATCCTCTTTAAAAGCAAATCCTAAATATTCCTTGTCATAGGTTACTTAAAAAGGACATCGAGATAACCAGATAGATCAGTGTGCGATATACCCATCCATATGATGAGGGCAACTGCTCTTATAACTACTTGTGTGGAGACACTAAGGGTATAGTGCGGGTGCTCATTGGAGAATGGGTTCACTGAATGATACACTCTCGGAATGCTTTATAGTTGATAATACCAAATTGTCAGATAGCGATTGTGTGGTCCCAGTTGTGTAATTGGTCCTTTGACTTGAGACACCAAGGATGTCTTGCTTAAGCACTCCATTATCTAATGTTGGACTTATAGGTAAGGTAGTTCCAAATCTAGTACAGCCGGTTATTGGGAATGATAGACAACCTTATGAAGACAATTATGTGTCAATAGAGGATCATCCACTCTCGGTATCATAAGAGGAATATCCCATGTGTAACACCCCATATAAGAATATGTTAAATGGAGTAAATCAGCATATTACCAACAACTCGGACTAGTCATTTTCGGAGCTCGAGTAGGAAAAGAACTCCAAAGTTCAGCTTGCTATGTTGGGAGAAGTCCCAGGAAGTCTTCCAACTACCACGGTTGTTGGGCCAGTTTGCTAGTTGGGTTGTTACAAAAAGTATCAGAGCTTTACCCAGCCGAAAGTGCATAAACTAAGTGCCACACAGGGTAAAGTTCTACGCTATGGGAGCCACCTCTTGAGGCCATAATGGCGCAAAGTACTACATAGCGGGAACCAGCTCTTGAGCCTATGGGGGCCACCTCTAGAATCCTACCTACCTAGGGTTTGACTATGTTCTAAATGTGCCCAGTGAAGATGACGTCGCTTATATAAGAGGGTAGATTGTAACACCCCATATTAAAATATGTTAAATGGACTAAATTAGCAGACTACCAACAACTCAGACTAGTCATTTTCGGAGCTCGAGTAGGAAAAGAACTCCAAAGTTAAGCGTGCTCTATTGGGGGAAGTCTCAAGATGGATGACCTTTCTGGGAAGTCTTCCAACTAGTACGGTTGTTGGGCCAGTTTGCTGGTTGGGTAGTTACACCATGTGTTCTTACTCAAGAAAATCCCTGGCTAGGGTCAATCAGATTTAGAGAGAAGGAGTTCTCTAGGAGAATCCGATAAAAGTGAGATTTAGATGGATACCGCATAGGCCTGACTGCACCATGCCTAACATACAGTCCATGAGATATTAGATGGATGAAGGACTAAAGGTAAATGGTAACTGACGGCAGAAAGGTCCAATGGATTAAATCCCCCTTTACCGTCTGGGAACTATGGCGTAGTGGCCTAGTACGTCCATAATCGATGAATTTGGTGAATTATTATGGAGATAATAATTCACTAAGTCAAAAAGAGTTCTGATTCAGAAAAGATTCTGACAAGTGTAACTCACGACCAACTCGATATTGGGCCTAGAGGGTCACACACTACGGTAAATGATGCGAAGATAATAGAGGATTGTATAAGAGTTATCAAATATGGTTTCTCTCATCTAGATTGTCATGCACTTTGTCACGTCCCAAAGATGGCAGTAGAAGGATAATTGAGACGTAAGCAGTCGGTAAAT
Source organism: Colocasia esculenta (assembly GCA_014218235.1). NCBI lineage: Eukaryota > Viridiplantae > Streptophyta > Magnoliopsida > Alismatales > Araceae > Colocasia > Colocasia esculenta. The sequence continues at coordinate 98,912,203 of CM024755.1, read as the reverse complement.
AAGCTTCTTGCTAGAAATCACATATAACACAAATAATTTACATTTTCCATAATCTCAAAACTCTTTATTTCATTTCCATAATTGAAACTAGTACATAGCCAACTTCAAGTTTGAACTACAGGACTAAGACTTGATGAAAAGGAAAATTACATACTATCCTTACTCCGACTACATTATTCTAATACTCTAATTTGCTCAAACTATAATACTATGACGCCAAGATAGCACTACTCCAATACTAAGGTTTGACCACTCTTCACTCTTGTTCATCCCTAGTATAGCCTTGGTCCTCTACCTCATCTATATCCTGGTCTCCTGAAATGTTGAGAAAGCAGGTAATGAGGGCACTCACCCATTATGATTTACATCTTAATTTGCATTTTCCATAATCTCAAAACTCTTTATTTCATTTCCATAATTGAAAATGGTATATAGCCAACTTCAAGTTTGAACTATAGGACTAAGACTCGATGAAAAGAAAAATAGCATACTATCCTTACTCCTACTACATTATTCTAATACTCTAATTTGCTCAAACTATAATACTATGACGCCAACATAGCACTACTTCAATACTAAGGCTTGAGCACTATTCACTCTTGTTCATCCCTAGTATAGCCTTGGTCCTCTACCTCATCTATATCCTGGTCTCCTAAAATGTTGAGAAAATAGGTAATTAGCACACTCGCCCATTAAGATTTATATCTTCCAAGCAATGATATAAGTATTTAATATTTTAAAACCTAGAAGGTATGAGCATGATATGAACTATGCAGTTAAACAACGATAATAAAACATGACTAGTGTGTCGTGTAAGATACAAGATATAGACAAGAGATTTAATGATAAGTCTAGCAAGAAAGTTGAGTTCAAGATATCAAGATAGAGTGAACAATGATCTAGTTATATGGTAATTTCACAAGCAAGAACAAGATAGAATGTAACAAGATTGGCTATGTTAATCAATCAAGCAAGCAAGCAAGTAACAAGCATGCTCATTCACGAGTAAGATAGTCAGTTCACGAGTCATTAACATTCATTAAGGATCTATGCCACCTTGGAATGCATATCATAAACACGTGTAGTGTGGTGTTTGTATCTAGCATTTACACAAGCAATTACTTCTAGAATAGATGCAACGTCAGTAATCATTATACCCCATGGTTAACATTATATTTCTAACTCTCTGTTGAGGGGGATAAACTACAGCCCTTGGACACTCGCCGTCCCCGATCCTACATCTCATGATTTTTAAATGTATATACCCACAATCAAGTATGGTCATTTAACAAGAATTTCAAGAGTTCAATAATATCAAGATAGTTGGGGATTAACAAGGCAATAGTTCAAGAGTTCAATTCGACAGTATAATGATGTGTTTTCTATTTCCTCCAATCTCTTATTAATGACTTGATCTTATGTTCAATAAAGGTGTACTTCATAAATCAAGATGAGAAGTGAAAGATCTTGCTAAGAATGTCGAGAGAAGAGAGATACGTTCACACTAACTTCTGGGTACTTCAGTTGTACTACCTGCTTGTCGGCCATGTAGGAATACATGGTCAGAGGAGACTTACAAAGGCCTTGGTCAAGGAGTCACTAGTCCGGCGGAAGGAATATCCGACAGAGAGTTCATCCAAGCCAAGAAGGGTTGTCCTATCATGCAAGAGTGTATGCGTGTATTGTGAGTGAGAATCGCTCATATATGTGTGTGAGTACTTTCTTAAATTCGATTATGGAAACCTCGCATTAAGAGTGCTAAATTAGGAAATAAAAATCTTGCATGACCAATTTTAGCAAGTTGCTATGTGCTTATTGTAGCAAGTTTGATAACAAAGGAAGAAAGAGAGAACAATCGGCAAGAAGTGTGATGGTCCTCGTCGTTTAGACCCGTTAACCCAATAACGTGCCTAATACGAGTCCGCCTCCCGCGACCGGAACGAAGCCTTGCAAGGGATATCAACTACTAGTCCGTAGAAATATAAAGGAACCAGCTTAAATATATATAAGATTTCTCAATCTCAGAAATATTTACTTGAAATGTACATAGCCATATCACAACTGTAACCAAACTACAACAACAACCTGGGGCATACCCCGAGGTGTACAACAAAAAGGTAAATTACACTGCCAGTGGTGCAGACCCTCTGCTACGGTGCGGCTCAGAACTAGACGACGGGTGTGAGGTCTCCTGCTCTCCCTCAATGAAAGAGTAGGGGGGTGAGCCTCTCGAGTCACTGGCTCAGTAGGGAAACTCCCTAAAAACCGAGCAAACCAACACAAGTAGTAAAGCAGGAAACTACACTACCAATTCATAGATCTATCTAGCAGGATATAAAATGGTAAATACCACTTACCGCTTAGCGGAAACCAATAATAATAAATAAATGGCAAACCTAAACAAGTGTACGAGCTACAGTAGGAAAACGCCACACTCTGGCCACGTGGACTGGCTCGCGACACCAGCTACTGACCCGGACAAACCACACAGGACTACCTCTCAGTCTCATAGCCACAGACGGAAGGTCCAGCTGCCGCTCCACTAAACGAGTACAAGAAACTGTGGAGTCCAACTAAACCACCACAACGTGCAGGTCACACACCCCGCAGGCCTATGCCTGGCACCTTTAGGGGCTCTGGCCCGAGCTCCCTAAAGTGAGGCACTCGAAAACAGGACTGGGGCCCAGTACGTCTACTGGTGTCCGTCTCCCCCAACTACGAGCACGCTACAAGCAACAAAACAACAAACTCTCTCTAGTCATTGTCCCACTACCGTCTTTCCCTCAGCCGGACGTAGTACTCAGCACAAGAGTGAGGGTGTCCAGGAAGATGATAAAACCTCGACGGTACTCAGTACTGGGACAAGCCCCGAGCACTCACATGCCTGGCTCACATAAAACCTAGGGCTCCCAACTGAAGAGGTATCCACGGCAGGCGTCAAACTACCCGCCACGTACACGGAAACCACGTGCACACCGCACAAGCCACGTGAAAACTCCACGTAAACCGTGTCATTACCATGCCAACCACACACACCACACGCTCCCTGAGCGCTGCGAGTGCTAATGCACCACGTACCATTGCCGCATAACACATATACAATAATCCGATATTGTTACACTAGCATACGCATGCATATAACAAACCTCGGCTGTGATTGCGATGGGGTTCAATGTCGCCTTCAGAACATGACATCTCGATAGGTCGAAACTTGAACATGATGTATCATTCTGTCACAACATTGTCACGACTCACAAGTTTGTCTCCTTCACAGGTGCAAACCCTAATCCGTAATCCCTCATCTGGATCATCCCCAAAACCCCTACAATCTATGGTTCTTATTCCATTTACATGATTTAATGTGTTTCTACACATGCTATCTACTATTTAGAAAGCTAGAAACACATCATCCACATCACACGAGCAATCCACGGATCAAAACACAGGAAATCTCCCTACCTTCACAATGCAGGCGAAGTACGGAGCCCACACGACATTTCCCCCGCTCCACGTAGCGTCCTCGCGATGAGAGCACGTCGAACCACGCTCCGACGAGTCGAATCACCCAAGAAATCCTCCAGCACAACCCCCTGGCCGAGCAGAGCTCGTGTGAGCTCTGTTCTACCGCGGTTTTATAAAAACACTTACAGTTAAGAATGCGATGCCACACTGTGTCGTGACCTGAACGTGACATACTAAGTCGTCGCCTTCAATAATTGACGTCAGCAAGCTCGCCTTATGTGGTGCGCATGCAGACGAAGACCAAAAACAGCGGTTTCATGAACGTGACGCCCTGGGATGTTACGTTCAGAATGCGACGCCCCTCACTGTCACATTCAAAGACAGTGAACCAGTGAGCACTTTGGGGCCCAAATCTCCAGCCCACAGAGCCTCACAACTTGCGGAAAACACCTGCTACTCACGTCATTGGCCACACACTGGCCTCCACACACACAGGAAGACGATCCGAACGGTCGGAACGTCACATTACTATCACGTAAAAGGAAATGTCGTCCTCGAAATTTAGAACAGAAATTGAACACCGGAAGCTTTTAATTCAATCTACATAACACTATCACCTAAAAGAATTAAAACTTACTCAAACAAGTATGGATATGCTTTCATCATTTCTTCTGCTAATTCCCATGTATCTTCTCCACCTTGTATGTTTTTCCATCTGACTTTCACTAATTCAATCTCTTTATTTCTAAGCTTTTGAGTTTTGTGGCCTGTAATTTGCACTGGATATTCCGGCATTGTCATGTCGGGCTTCAGTTCATCTCTTTGATAACTGACAACTTGGGATGGATCTTGGATATATTTTCTCAACATTGAGACATGAAACACATCATGTACATCAGTAAAATCTACTGGAAAATCTAACTTGTAAGCTGCTTCACTTATTCTTTCTTTTATCTACAAAGGCCCAACGTATCTTGGGCTTAACTTGCCTTTCTTACTGAACCTCAACACACCTTTAGTAGGAGAAACCTTTAGAAATACATAGTCGCCAACTTCAAATTGCAAAGGTCTACGTCTGATGTCTGCATAGCTTTTCTGAGGGCTCTGGGCTGTTTTCAATTTTTCTTGAATGAATTTTACTGTTTCTGCACATTGTTGAACTAATTCTGGACCCAAAACCTGTTTCTCTCTTACCTCATGCCAGTTTAGTGGTGATCTGCACGGTCTACCTTATAAAGCTTCATATGGTGCCATCCCAATACTTGCATGGTAACTGTTGTTGTAAGCAAACTCAACCAATCCCAAGTGGTGCTCCCAAATACCTCCCCACACCAAACAGCAAGCTCTTAGCATGTCTTCAAGTGTCTAGATTGTCCTCTCTGTCTGTCCATCTATTTGTGGATGATATGCTGAACTGTACCTTAACTCTATGCCGACGACCCTCTGCAAACTCCTCCAAAAGCCTTAAGTAAAACGAGGATCTCGATCTGAAACAATAGTGACTGGAATACCATGTAAAGGCACAATTCTTTCTACATACAGCTTGGCTAATCTGTCCACTAACCATGTCATACTGACCGGTAACAACCTGCAAACCTTGGTCAATCTGTCCACAAAAACCCAAATTGCATTATGTCCTGATGATCTAGGCAAACCAACAATAAAATCCATTGATATATCATCCCACTTCCATTGTGGAATGGGTAGTGGCTGCAACAATCCTCCTAGCTTCTGGTGTTCTGCTTTAATTTGCTGGCATACTGAACATCTTGAAATAAACTTTGCTATTTCTCTCTTCATATTCAGCCACCAGAAATGTTTCTTCATGTCTTGGTACATCTTTGTGCTACCTGGGTGAATGGTATACCTTGATCTGTGAGCCTCTTCTAAAACCCTTTGTCTAATTTATGCATATGCTGGAACATATAGTCAGCCTTTGAGTCTGACCACACTGTCGTCCCCAAAAGTCACTTTTTCCATTCTTACAATATCTACTAAATTATTATCTGCTCTTTGCGCCTCCACTATTTGCCGGTATAAAGACGGTTCCACAGCACTGGTTGCTAATATTGCTCTGCGCTGACTACTCGGCACATACAAGGAGTTTTCCGCCACATCTTCATACAATTTCCATTCTCTGATCATAAGTCGATTCATAACCGCTTTTCTACTTAGTGCACCTGCTATTACATTGGCTCTGCCTGGATGATATGCCAAACTGAAGTCATAATCCTTCAAATATTCCATCCATCGGCGCTGCCTTAAATTCAAATCCTTTTGAGAGAAAATATACTTTAAACTTTTATGATCAGTAAATATCTCAAATCATTCACCATACAAATAATTCCGCCAAATCTTCACTGCAAAACAACCGCTGCCAGCTCTAAATCATGGGTGGGATAATTCTCTTCATGCTTCTTTAACTGCCTGAAGGCGTAGGCTACCACTTTACTGTGCTGCATCAAAACTGCACCCAATCCTCTCTTGGATGCGCCTGTGAACAAAACAAACTCGCCACTTCCTGATGGTATTTCTAACACTGGGGCCAAAGTCAACCTTTTCTTCAATTCTACAAAACTGCATTTGCATTCTGAAGACCACACAAAAGGAACCCCCTTTCTTGTCAACCTAGTCATAGGGGCTACTATCTTGGAGAAATCTTGAATAAATCTTCTGTAATAGCTTGCAAGACCCAGAAAACTCCTGATCTTAGACATTGTCCTCGGTTCTTCCCATTTCATCACTGCCTCAACTTTGGCTAGATCTACTGCAATACCTTCACCTGATATTACATGACCCAGGAACTGAATTTCTTTCAGCCAAAATTCACATTTACTGAACTTGGCAAATAGCTGGTGATCCCTCAATAACTGCAAAGTAACCCGCAAGTGCGCTGCATGCTCCTCTTCTGATGCTGAGTAAACTAAAATATCATCAATAAATACCACTATGAACTGATCTAAATATGGATGAAATATTTTGTTCATCAGATTCATAAAAGTTGCTGGTGCTTTAGTCAACCCAAATGGCATCACGACAAACTCATAATGCCCATATCTGGTGCGAAAAGCGGTCTTCTCAATGTCTTCCTCTCTAATTCGCAACTGATGATATCCTGATCTCAAATCTATCTTAGAGAATACCTTGGCTGACTGCAACTGATCAAACAGATCATCAATTCTAGGAAGAGGATACTTGTTTTTAATTGTAACTTTATTCAAATGCATGTAATCTATACACATCCTTAAGCTGCCATCTTTCTTTCTAACAAATAATACTGGCACTCCCCACGGTGACTGACTGGGCCTGATAAAACCATTTTCTATCAACTCTTGCAATTTCTTCTTCAATTCTTTCAGCTCTGCTGGTGACATTCTATAGGGTGCTTTGGAAATCGGTAAACTACCTGGCTGCAATTCTACTGTAAAATCTACTTCTCTGTGCGGAGCTAGCCCTGGCAACTCCTCTGAGAATACATCTGCAAATTCTCTGACCACTGGCACCAAATCTACAGACTTACTAGACTCAACTAAACTAGCTGACACAAGGTAAGCTACACATCCCGCATTAATCAACTTCCTAGCTCTAAGTGCAGAGATAATAAACTTGGGAGTGTAAAAAGGCATACCTTGGAATTCAAACACTACACCACCGGGTCTGCAAAACCTGACCCTCTTCTTTCTATAATCAACCATGGCCCTATAGGCCTCTAACCAATCAATACCCAGTATCACATCATAATCCTTCAATGTTAAAGCATATAATCTCACTGGCATCTAATTTCCATGAATAACTATCGGAACCTCTTCTAGAAAATTGGAAGTAAGCATATATCCTCCTAAAGGGATCTCTACCACTAACTCACAGGGCCTCTCTTCTAAAGGATGCATTATATTATCTAGAAAATCTTCGAAAATAAACGAATGCGAAGCACCTGGATCAATTAATACTCTAGCAGTAAAATCAAGGGAAGGTAATATACCTTCAATGAGATTGGTTGCCTCCGCCTGTGCTCGGGTGATTGCCATCACTCGACCCCGTCCTCCTCTCTGGTACGGTGCACCTCTGCCCTGCTCTGTTGGCTGCTGAAAGGGCTGCTGCTGCTCGGCCTCTCTACCATAAGTCTGCTCCCGAGGATATGGAGAGTTCATCGCTATGTGCCCTGGCTGCCCACAATTATAACATCTGAAAGTCGGATATGTTGTAGGCTGCCCTACCATGCTCTGCTGAGACTCCTCTGGAACCGGTGGCCTATAGCCACGACCCTACTAAAAACCTCCCTGCTGAAAGCCCTGCTGCCTGCCTCTACCTCGGCCTCCTTGGAAGAATTTCTTTATCTGCTTGCCCCACTTTGCTATTCCAGATGACAAAGAAGCTCCGAAAGGTTCTTTCTCCTTACTGATTCCTCCTAACGGATGTGGATGCCGAAAACTACCTGAGCCTAAACCACCTGCCTGGGACTGCCCCTGCCTGGCCCGAACAGTCCTCTCAAGTATTGCTGCTCGCTGTGCTGCCTCTTCCACTGTTCTACACATCAGTGGAATCACCACATCTTGTAATTCTGCTCTTAAACATCAAATAAAGTACTCCACCATCATGGTATTATCAGTTACCACATATAGGGCATACCTACTCAAGGCCATGAACCTCATCTGATATTCAAGCACCGAAAGATTCCCTTGCTGGAGTGTCCTAAACTGCTCCCTCTTCATCTGCTGAATCTGTATTGGGATGAAAGAATCATTAAAAACTGACAGAAATTCTGACCATGCGATAGTATCCTCCATCCTACCTGTAAAAACTGTCTGCATCTTTAACCGCCACCATTCCTGTGCAAACCCTCGTAGCTGGTATGCTGCAAGAATCACTCTATCTTCTTGGGGACACCTCATTATCACAAATACCCTCTCGATCTCATGTATCCAGTGCTCTGCTGTATCTGGGTTGGGGCCTCCTGAGTATGTAGGGGGCTGCAACCTCAAAAATCGCTCCACAAGTACTGTAGTCTCCTCTCCAGTAGCTGGCCTCGCGGGAACTGCCAGGGGTATAGGTACTACAGGGGGTACCTCTACACCAGGTGGTGGTGGAACTGGGCTACTGGCACTGCCTCCTCTGGGAGTGGTGGTACTACTGCCGCTGGCTGCACCGGTGGTTGCTGATCTAATCGCATCCTTATATCTGTCAGGCTTTCCCAAATTCTTTCTATCATCCTTTCCATAGGGTCCTCTCCTGGCCCCTCTCCTCCACCTCCCCAGTCTCTCCTTTCTCCCATTTCTAATTCTGCACAAACATCATTCCAACAACACAACATACGATAAATGAATACAAAACCAGGGTCGCTACCAGCAGTAGGTTACAATAGAGACATGGCTATGCAATTTACGATTCCTTTATATCCATATGGACCTTGCTCTGATACCAACTGTGATGGTCCTCATCGTTCAGACCTGTTAACCCAATAACGTGCCTAACACAAGTCCGCCTCCCGCGACCGGGCCAAAGCCTCGCAAGGGATATCAACTACTAGTCCGTAGAAATATAAAGGAACCAACTCAAATATATATAAGATTTGTCAATCTCACAAATATTTACTTGAAATGTACATAGCCATAGCACAATTGTAACCAAACTACAACAACAACTTGGGGCATATCCCGAGGTGTACAACAAGAAAGTAAATTACATTGCTGGTGGTGCAGACCCTCCGCTACGGTGCGGCTCAGAACTAGACGACGGGTGTGAGGTCTCCTGCTCTCCCTCACTTGAAAGAGTAGCGGGTGAGCCTCTCGAGTCACTAGCTCAGTAGGGAAACTCCCTAAAAACTGAGCAAACCAACACAAGTAGTAAAGCAGGAAACTACACTAGCAATTCTTAGAACTATCTAGCAGGATATAAAACTGTAAATACCACTTACCGCTTAGCGGAAACCAACAATAATAAATAAACAGAAAACCTAAACAAGTGTACGAGCTACAGTAGGAAAATGCCACACTCGGGCCACATGGATTGGCTCGCGACACCAGCTACTGACCCGTACAAACCACACAGGACTACCTCTCAGTCTCACAACCACGGACGGAAGGTCCAGCTACCGCTCCACTAAACGAGTACAAGAAACTGTGGAGTCCAACTAAACCACCACAACCTATAGGTCACACACCCCGCAGGCCCATGCCTGGCACCTTTAGGGACTCTAGCCCGAGCTCCCTAAAGTGAGGCACTGGAAAATAGGACTAGCTGGGGCCCAGTACGTCTACTGGTGTCCGTCTCCCCCAACTACAAGCGCGCTACAAGCGACAACACAACAAACTCTCTCTAATCGCTGTCCCACCACCATCTTTCCCTCAGTCGGACGTAGTACTCAGCACAAGAGTGAGGGTGTCCAGGAAGACGATAAAACCTCGAGCACTCACGTGCCTGGATCACACAAAACCTGGGGCTCCCAACTGAAGAGGTATCCACAGTAGGCGTCAAACTACCCACCACATACACGGAAACCACGTGCACACCGCACAAGCCACGTGAAAACTCCACGTAAACCACGTGATTACCACGCCAACCACACACACCATACGCTCCCTGAGAGTTGTGAGTGCTAATGCACCACTTACCATTGCCGCACAACACATATACGATAATATGATACTGTTACACTAGCATACCCATGCATATAACAAACCTCGGCTGTGATTGCGATGGGGTTCAGTGTCGCCTTCAGAATGCGACAGCTCGAAAGGTCACTTTTCGAAACCAACGCGACGTATCGTTCTGTCACGACATTGTCGCGACTCACAGGTTTGTTGCCTTCACAGGTGCAAACCCTAATCCAGAATCCCTTATACGGATCTCCCCCAAAACCCCTACAATATGTGGTTCTTATTCCATTTACATGCTTTAATGTGTTCCTACACATGCTATCTACTGTTTAGAAAGCTAGAAACACATCATCCACATCACACGAGCAATCCACGGATCAAAACACAGGAAATGTAACGTCACGCATTTTTCGGATCCTCGTGGATCCAGGTTTAGTGGGTTTGGTGGCCAATGTATGGCCCATTAGTGCGTGTTCCAAGTGTTGCGTGTGTTTGTGAGGCTTGGTGGGCTGGCCATTGGGACCAAAGCACTCACATGTTTTCTGCCTGTGAACGCGACAGGGGTATGCGTCGTGTTCTGACTGTGATAGCCCTAGTGGTCGCGTTCCTGTTACCGCCGTTGAGTGTCGACGTCTGCATGCGTACCAGGTGTCGTGCACTGGGTGGCCTGTTGACGTCAGGAGTAGGAAGGCGACGGCCTCCCACGTTGCGTTCAGGTCGTGACGTAGGGCTACGTCGCGTTCTTAATCGTTGTGCTATTTTTAAGAACTCCGGCTGAACAAAGCTTCCACAGGCTCTGCTCGACCAGGGGGGGAGCTGCTGTGAGGTTTCTTGGTGATTCGAGGTTCTGGAGGTGCGTGAGGCGTGTACTCGCCGCGAGGACGTCCCGTGGAGTGGGGGGAAACGCCTGGAGTTCGTGTTCTTTGCGAAGGTAGGGAGAACCCACCTTGTTTAGATGTTTGGATCATGTGCATGGTGCGGTTGCTGTGTTTTCCAGTTTATAAACCATAGATACCATGCTAGGGTATTCATTAAAGCATGTAAAACGTGAATTAAGCATGGTTTGAATGGTCTAGAGTGGTAATCCATGGAGTTCCTCCCGGATTAGGGTTTGCGCCTGTGAAGGCGGCAACCTTGCCGTCGTGACAAAGTCGCGACAGGCCTACCAGTCGCGACAGGGTTTCCTATTGCGACAGGTCGGGGAGTCGCGTTCTGAAGGCGACACATCCCCATGTCGCGACTTTAGCAGAGAGGTCTGGTTATGCATGCCTTTAATGTTTTAGTTATTCGATTATTTGTATTTGTTATGCATGGCAATGACAGGTGGAGCCAGTGCACTTGTTACGCTCACGAAGCGTGTTGCTCACGAGGTGGGCATGTTTTATGTGGTTAATGTGTTATGTACGTAGTCGGTTTTGTGTTTACGTAGTATGTGTGGTGCGTTGGCACCTGTAGCGCTCTTGGAGCATACTGTCCATGTGTTGGACATGTTGTTTACGTGAATGACGTGAGGTGCACCTGGCTGGTGTATTATACACGTGGTGTCTACATGCTTTGAATGTCGTACCTGTGATTTGTGTGTGCATGGCACATGTACGATATTGCGTTCATTATATATTAATTATTGTGGTTAGTTCGTAGTATTGTGGCGATGAGGTTCACGTCTGAACCTAGCCTCGATCCTCTAGGATCTTTTGTAAATTATTCTGGATGAATGATTAGTAAAATGTAAGTATGATTATTATGTGATTATCGTGGTCAGTGTTTAGTGTGACCTCCACTATCACAAGGTGACCGATGACAGGTTGTGGTGTTATTATTAATATGGTTTATGTGTGTAATTATGTAGGTTAGCTTGTAAGTCACAAGGTGACTGGAACAAGCTATTCTTAACATATGTACCATAATTGGTAATAGAAAGTGTTTGTGTATATATCGTGATTTGTGCTAGCCGAGTGTGGTGGTCCGGCGCCTATTCCGGAATGCCTCTCTAGTCGGGTACCCCAGGTTCTTTGTGAGCTAGGCACGTGTGTTTGTTGTGCTCGGGGTTTGTCCCAGTACAGTGTGGTACCATCGAGGTCTGTGTCGTCTTCCTGGACACCCTCCCTCGGGGTATGCCCCAGGTAGTTGTACTTTTTAATTGGACATGTAATAATGTAATGGGACAGTTGTAAATTGTTATATGCAGGTATGAGCACATGTACTTTCTTGTGTCTTATACTGTGCAGTTGTCTTTTATATTTTTACTGGACACTTGTGTGAGCTATCCCTTGCGAGACTTTGGTCCGTTCGCGGGAGGCGGATCTGGATATGGAGCCTTAATGGGCATAAATATTCAGGGCCGTCACAGTTGGTATCAGAGCAATGTCCAATTAGAATACGAAAAGACATTGAGAGTACAATGTCCCAATACATGGATTAATGTCCACTGCTGGTAGTAAATCTGTGGTTTTATGTGATTTTTAATGTGGTTTTCATAAGAGTTTTTGCATGAAAATTGCGTGTTTATGTTTATTAAACTGGCAGTTCTTAGAAATGGCAGAGAAATGGCACGGTTAATAGTGCAGAGTGAGTATGATCACATTGGGGTGCCAGTTTGTGATTAAATTATAACTGTTTAAAGGTTCTCAATTATAGAAATTAAAGAGATTGATGAATTCAGTTATAGAAATCAGTGAAAGTGTTTTAATGAGGACCAGAGTTAGCAGAGGCAGGTATAGAGTAATGATGTGATGGAATGGCAGAGGGAACAATGCTATGGTGGGAAATAGAGTAGTGTGATTAGGAATGTTAGACATGAATTGTGGCTGAGAATTTCGGCGAAATTAATTAATGTATTTGAGATTTGTGTGGATAGATATTAAGGAAGTGGTGTGATTAAGTGATGTGTCAGGTTTGAAGTGATTAAGTGAGATAGTTTAGTTAAAGATATGATATTAACAAACAGAGGAACAGTAATGCGTGGCAGTCAGATGAAGTGTGTTTTGTGGTTAGAGATGGGTGCAGTGAAGAGCTTCTGAATAGTGCTGTTATGAATAAAGATGGTAATAGAAAGTTTGATGCAAAGATTCAGAGTTAAGCAGCTGGGTAAAGAAAGAATAAAGGAAAAGCAATGGGCAGCCAGACTTGTCTGAGAATTTTATAAGAAAGATAGCTAGTTAGTAAGTAGTAGTGGATAAGGATTTTGCAGAAAGATTTGTACAGAGTCATAGTGTTAAGAATAAGAGCGGTAATGCCAGCAATTATGTGCAATTTGTGGGCACAGGAAAATAAAGATTTTGTCAGAAGCAGATTAAAATCAAGGCAAGGCAAATTGTGAATGGATATTTGTGAGTAAATTGCAATAGTGGAATTGTTTTTATTTGGTAGTGGACCAGTAATGTAGAATAGAGAGGCCAGATAGAACCAGATATTGTGTTTAAAGGAAATGGTTTTAGTTTATGGCTATGGCAGTATTTTAATAAGAAAGATTGTAGTGAAAATGGCATAGTGAGATTAATTAGTCAGCAGAATAGTTAAAGAATAGTGAACAGATTAAAGGTGGCAAAGCAAAACAGAAAGGATAAGGAAAGACATGATCAATTTAGCAATAAGGAATTCTGGATAAGATAACATCAAGTAAGTTGTCTTGATAACAGTGTTTTATCAGTAAGAATAGAAATTGTAAAAAGGCATGGGCTTGGTTTGCTGAGTCAGCCAGAAAATATTGTGTGAAGGGAGGAAAGTATGTAAAAGGTAAAGTGTGTTAGCAGTGATATGGTAAAATTCATAATTTGATGTGGCGCAGAAATAATTAAAGGCAAAATCCGAGCGTGGTTAGTTAAGCTGTGTAATTATGAGATTAGCTAGAGAATGTCAGTAAAGCAAGAAAGGTATATGAAAAATACAGCATGTCAATAGCGGTTTGGCAAGTCAGAAATTGCAGTAATATTTTCAGCTTGAATTAATTGAATAAGATAATTTGGGAAGCAGTTAAAGTTAGAAATGAATACAGTTGAAGCCAGAAGAAAATAATTGAAAGTAATAATGAGAACAGAAATTGTAGAATATTTTACAAAAGTGTTCAATGTGATCAGAGTGGCGCAGCGGAAGCGTGGTGGGACCGCAACTTACAGGTCAGACAGTTAAGTATGTGAATGCAGATGAAGCTGAATAATGGCTAGCAATGATAAGTGAGTAATGGAATGGCATGAAGAAACTCGAGAATTTAAGCAAGGTTTAGCATGAAAGAATATCCAAAGGTAATGGAATAAAATGAAAGGATTTGAGCAGAAAGAAATGGCCAGAAAGAAATGTTGCAAACACAGCCCAGATTAGGGTTTGCGCCTGTGAAGGCGACAGACCTTGCCATCGCGACAAAGTCGCGACAGGCCGACCCATCGCAATAGGGTTTCCTATTGCGACAGATCGGGGCATCGCATTCTGAAGGCGACACATCCCCATGTCGCGACTTCAGCAGAGAGGTCTGGTTATGCATGCCTTTAACGTTTTAGTTATTCGATTATTTGTATTTATTACGCATGGCAATGACAGGTGGAGCCAGTGCACTTATTACGCTCACGAAGCGTGTTGCTCACGAGGTGGGCATGTTTTATGTGGTTAATGTGTTATGTACGTAGTCGGTTTGGTGTTTACGTAGTATGTGTGGTATGTTGGCACCTGTAGCGCTCTTGGAGCGTACTGTCCATGTGTTGGACATGTTGTTTACGTGAATGACATGAGGTGCACCTGGCTGGTGTATTATACACGTGGTGTCTACGTGGTTTGAATGTCGTACCTGTGATTTGTGTGTGCATGGCACATCGTACGATATTGTGTTCATTATATATTAATTATTGTGGTTAGTTCGTAGTATTGTGGCGATGAGGTTCACGTCTGATCCTAGCCTCGATCTTCTAGGATCTTTTGTAAATTATTCTGGATGAATGATTAGTAAAATGTAAGTATGATTATTATGTGATTATTGTGGTCAGTGTTTAGTGTGACCTCCACTGTCACAAGGTGACCGATGACAGGTTGTGGTGTTATTATTAATATGGTTTATGTGTGTAATTGTGTAGGTTAGCTTGTAAGTCACAAGGTGACTGGAACAAGCTATTCCTAACATATGTACCGTAATTGGTAATAGAAAGTGTTTGTGTATATATCGTGATTTGTGCTAGCCGAGTGTGGTGGTCCGGCGCCTATTCCGGAATGCCTCTCTAGTTGGGTACCCCAGGTTCTTTGTGAGCCAGGCACGTGTGTTTGTTGTGCTCGGGTTTTGTCCCGGTACAGTGTGGTATCGTCGAGGTCTGTGTCGTCTTCCTGGACACCCTCACTCCTGTGTTTGAGTTGTACATCCGGCTGAGGCAAAGACGACAGTAGGGCAGCGGCTTGTGTTTGTGGGTGTGCAGTCGCTTGTAGCGCGCTCGTGGTTGGGGGTACGGACACCAGTAGACGTACTGGGCCCCAGCTAGTCCTGTTCCAGTGCCTCAGTTTAGGGAGCTCGGGCCTGAGTCCCTAAAGGTGCCAAGTATGGGCCTGCAGTGTCTGAGACTGCAGGTAGTGGTGGTGTTTGTTAGTCTCCATAGTTAGTTGCTTGACTTGTGAGTTTGTGGAGCCGTAGCTGGACTAAGGGTCTGTGGCTACGAGACTGAGAGGTTGTTCTTGTGTTGTGTTGTCCAGGTTAGATACTGGCCTGATCAGCCAGTAGTCCATTCCCGTATGGTGGCGTCGTTCCTTTCCGACTCGTGCTTTGCCACTGGCTGTGGTTCATGAGTTTATGACTCGTAGTCGAGGTTTGACCCGTTTGAGGTGTGCCCTAGTGTTGGCACAGTTGTGACTACGGTTGTAGCTTGTGGTGTGCCCGAGTGGTGGCACAGTTTCAGTTATGGATGGTGAGTATTGACTCACTACAAATGTGGTTTAGCTCGATATGGTGTGTTGTCACGCCCCGACGCGGAATATCGGAGCGCGAAGGCAGTTGCAAGAAAAGGTATAGAGCGAGTACTAGACATCAAACCATTGCACATTGAATATTACTAAAGCAAATCTTTCTCATTAATAACTTTTCAAATGTCTAGTTACAACCACTACTATCAGAGCCATTCTATAGGGCCCAATTACATTTCAATAAATGGAAATAACTAACTACAACTCTAAGATAACATAATGACTCGAGGGTACTCCTGGCTTCACTCTTGGTCATTCCCTTCCTCGTGAGTGTATGTGTCATCCTCAGTCTCACCTGAGAACACAACATCAAATAACGTAGGGTGAGCGATAACGCCCAGTAGGACTTAAATCTCAGGCTCAAGCAGGCTTTAAATAATTAACACATTTAATGACAGAGTATCTAAAGATAGCAGGTACAAGAGAGTCAAAATATAGCAAGAGATAGCACAACAGGTAACAAGATAGCACAATAGCATGAGATCGTGTATAGTTTCCAAAAATAGCACAAGTATCGAGTATAGCACGAATAGCAGGATGGCCATAGCACAACTAGCAAAAGTATGGTAATAGCATGACAAGTATAGCACTTGTTTGTCATTCTAGACATCGAGAGAGTATAGCACGTTTTGTGTTTTGATTGTCATATAGATAGTCGAGATAGATAGCACTTGAGTGTAATGCCAAACACTCTGATCATTTAACTCCTATGGGCACTAGAACTTTCGGGCGCACATCCCAGGACCAGATCGGGCCCTTTATATATTGCCAGGCATTGGTTATATTGTTTATCTTTAGACAATCAGTCAATGGCCAATATAGAGTACCAAGAAGTAGAGGAGAGCACTAGATGAATAGACGAGATAGTATAGTGAACGTGAATAGACGAGCGAGTAGAGGACAGATGAGAGCTAGTAGACATTGCACGTAAAGCGACGAGTAACAGGCGATAGTAACAGTTGCACAAGACACGCACGTCGTATTGGCAGTCAGGTGGAATTCACGATCTTTCCGCTGACCATGTTATACACAAGTCCAGAGGTCCGACGTGATTCAAGGTAAGAGCGAACTTCTAATAGCCGTTTGGATCATATCGATCCCTAAAGGTGTAATGGGTGTTAGGGTACAACCGGCTCGTCGACCATGTGGGAATCCATGATCAGAGGAGACTTACGGAGGCCTTGTGCAAGGGTTCACTAGTCCGGAGAAAGGAATATCCGACGGAGAGTTCACCACAAGCCAAGTAAAGTGTGTATATAAAACAGGTGCTCGATGTTCTAGAGGAATTCTAGAATAGTGGAGCGTCGATATCGGTATATAAACAACGCAAGAAACGAATACAAGTCCTTTAAAATAGGGCCATTAATATACTTTATTGCAATAAATTACCAGATACATTATGAGATATTTTATGCCAGATTTCAGCCATATATGGATGGTTCATGTGTGTGCATATGTAAGAGAAATCACAGATAGAAAAGAAGTCGTGAATATTTATTTTAAAACATTCAATATAGCTCCATTTTAAAGCAGGGTTTTTACTGGGGGTATAACCGTAAAAAGACGTAAGAATTATTTAGAAAGCGACAGGAATAATTTTTATGGGTTTTCATCAAAAACCTGTGAAGGCGACATAGGGTTGTAAGGATCGCGACAGGTACCAGGCAGAACGCGACAGGAGCATGTAAGGGTCGCGACATGGCTTGCAGACCAGGTACTGGGAACGCGACGGCTTACCTGTCGCCTTCTTGGTCGCGACGGGTAGGTTGTCGCAATCAGACCCCAGAAGGTGACATATCGGGCAGTCGCGATCTGGTGGTCTGCGCCTGACTCTGACAGGAGTCAGACCAGACATTGGATTGCGGATGAGAACATTCAAATTTTGATATAGGGTCATTTAGAAAATCATAACTAATTATATACATGATGAAAATTCACGAAATCAGTGGCAAATGAAACTAGACATGCGAGAGTACTTCCAATAAATAGGAATTCGAGAGAGAGCATGGTTTGAGAATGAACAAGAACGAGTAACATAGAACATGATATAGAGAGCAAGATTGACTTAATTTGAGCAACATGCTTGATAAAAATTAGGGCTTTTAGGGGCGAAAGTTCCCTAATGATCATCAGTATCTCCCATAAAAATTTCAAGGCATGGGATTTAGTAATCATGGAGAACAAGAATTATGAAGAGGGTTCGGGGTCAAGTGAGTTGCAGAACTTTAAAATTCAAGAAGAAAATATTGACTCGATGGAAAATTATGAAACTTGAGGGTTTCGTTCCTAATAGATGAGACATCCTACAGAAAACGTTTCATGGTTTATGCTTGTGAGAATGCCTACTTTTGACTCGATTTGTCTTCTAGGGCTTAGAACTTCAAGAACGAGGAAGAAGCTCCAAGAACTCCTTCTCCCCACGAGATCCTCTCCTCCTTGGCCTCTTCTCCACGTCCAACAACCTTTGGCAACGAACTAGGGTCGGCCAAGAGGGTTTAAGAGATGTATTTATGTAAACACAAGTTCCTATTCTACTACTACCCAAATTCTTCTTAATTCTGAGATTTCCTAACTCCACATTTCCTCTCTTGCTTTCCGATCTCTAATTGGGTTAGGATAGTATCTAAATTCGTGCTAGACTATATGGGGTAGGTTTAGGAATCCAATTGCAACTCTAATTGCCACTTTTATTGCTTTAATAACCCCTTTCCAATTATGATATAATTAAACTCCAAATTTAGGGTATTTTCTTATTATTCTCCCTTTGTAAATTCATATTTTGACCCAATAAATTCTAGAGGGTCCATTAAGCAAAGCCCATTACCTTTTTCCATTTAATGGGTTTTATTTAATGCTCTTTTCATTTGAATATCCATTTAGCTAGGTTTTAATTCTTTATTTAAATTTTTATTTTTCTTAAAAATTCAGGTTGCTACATGTGCCCTGTTACGACACTGGTTTACTTGCGGTTTCTGTGCTAGTACCTTGTGGTAATAGTTACATGTACCCTGTACGGGTAATGATTTGTAGTGGTACGTCGTATACCAGTCTTTTCTGGTGTCGACGTGGAACTGTGTTTTGTGGAGGTCGTGTGGTATGACCCTCCACTCAATGTGCTTTACTGTACCTACCTCAAGTAAGCTTCCGTATACAGTTTCCGTGTGTGAAGGATTGGCCGTTGTAGCCAACCCTGCCATTCTGTGTGTGGCTTTCGACATATTGTGGTTTGGGGTATAAAGGGCCAACTTTTGGTTAGCAGTCATGTTACCCACATACTTGAGACTCGCCTGTGATGCTTATAGCCTAGGCAGTGATCTGCTTGTGCGGCTTATGGCTTAAATGATTGGTTGTGACTGTTTGCCTGTGAGGCTTGAGGCCTAGGCGTTACTGTTGTTGAGCGAACTATTGGTGTGGAGCTAGTCCTGTTGCTTCTTCTTACTTTCCGAGGTTGTGAATAGTTAATGTGTTTATATTTAATTGTAGTTTAAACTCAATTGTTGTGAGCATGAAATGGTTTGGCTATTGGTGTTGCCAATGAGACCCTCTGGGGTTGAGGTGTCCATAGTTTGTTGTTGTTTCGGGTAGCCCCTACTGAGCCTGTGACTTATTGAGGCTCACTCCCCTACAGTTCTTTTCAGGGCTTACCGTTGGTTCAGCCTGTGGAGAGGTTGTGGCAGACTTGTACCACCAGCAGTAGTGTAGTAGTTAGTTTGTGTGAGCTTGTGCTCCCTCGGGGCATGTCTCAGGTAGTTGTACTTTTTAATTGGACATGTAATAATGTAATGGGACAGTTGTAAATTGTTATATGCAGGTATGAGCACATGTACTTTCTTGTGTCTTATACTGTGTAGTTATCTTTTATATTATTACTAGACACTTGTGTGAGCTATCCCTTGTGAGACTTCGGTCCGTTCGCGGGAGGCGGATCTGGATATGGAGCCTTAATGGGCATAAATATTTAGGGCCGTCACAGGAAATCTCCCTACCTTCGCAACGTAGGCGAAGTACGGAGCCCACAAGACATTTCCCCTATTCCACATAGCATCCTCGCGGTGAGAGCACGTCAAACCACGCTCTGATGAGTCGAATATCCCAAGAAATCTTCCAGCACAACCCCCTGGCTGAGCAGAGCTCGTGTGAGCTCTGTTCTACCGGGGTTTTATAAAAACACTTCATAGTTAAGAATGTGATGCCACACTGTGTCGCGACCTGAACACGACATACTATGCCGACGCCTTCAATAAGTCGACGTCAGCAAGCTCGCCCTATGCGCAACACGTGGTGCGCATGCAGACGAAGACCAAAAATAGTGGTTTCATGAACGCGACGCCCTGGGATGTCACGTTCAGAACGCGACGCCCCTCACTGTCGCGTTCACAGACAGTGAACCAGTGAGCACTTTGGGGCCCAAATCTTCGGCCCACAGAGCCTCACAACTTGCGGAAAACACCTGCTACTCACATCATTGGCCACACACTGGCCTCCACACACACAGGAAGATGATCCGAACGGCCAGAACGTCACAAGAAGAGAGCATGATCAATCATTTAAGATCAATTAGAATCATGTGAAAATCATTACAACTTATTTGTGGGTTGATTAATGCATGATAAGATTGTATAGAACCTTCCTATAATAGATCAAACTCACACATGCGAAGAAACAACGTAAAACGATGGAAACCAAGACGTATGCCACTTAGAAGGTTAATGTAGTCCCATCTTTCATGTCCTTAGGTCATAACTCAATGATTAATTCTGAAATTTTCACATATGAATATACTATCTTTAATCCCTTTGAATAAGGAATCTAACAAAGAAGACGGCTCATCAATCCGAGGTCTATAGAAAAAGTTATGGCCAGCTAAGCAGACACTGGGCAGAGTGAGGGTTGCGACAGGCTACTAGCTGCGATTTGAACGTAACATATCGACCCGTCATCTTATGGACAGGTGTTCTAGGTTGCCAAACATGCCTAGTTCGACTCCTATTGAGACCGGGGTGACATAGGGCACTTCTATGGCTTATAACTCACAATATAGAGGATGAAAAAGTATAAAACCAATTTCAGCTAACTACTATAAGAGGAATTAGAAAACCAATCATGTTTACTGGGTCAACTTGACTTTGTGGAATAGAACATGAAAAACTAACACAATAGTGATGTTTTTATCACTGCTCTCTACACACACCATGAAACAGAGATATTTTGGTCTTGTTTGAAAGTAGACTCAAAGGGGAAATTATTCATGTTGAGTGTTCGATCTAAAAATGACTCAAGCGAGAGGTAGAAGACTCATAAGACAGTGCAAGGTTTTCATAAGGTAGAAAGTCTACTATGATGATACAAGATTTATTTCGATGACACAACAAAACATAAATTGGGGAAAACAGTATAAACATGATCTAAACATATGTATGCAAGCATGCACAAGTTTAATTAGAGTTTGACCTAGAGAAGACCTCCCTTTGGGTTGAATGAAATAGTCATCCTCCCAAAAACCGTAGATCGACAAGTTGGAGAAGAACACCTAATACTCATGAACTACTATGCAACAATTGGGCAAAAAAATACAATAAGATACTAAACTCGAAGGGCTTTCTAGAGGTATATGGTTAGCTAAGTATGGTCAAGGTTATACTAACCTTCGATAATGATTAATCTGACTCCTGTGTGCAGGTCGTTGCAGACCTGAGTTGGGAAGAGCACGAGGTTTCTCTTTGCTCCAGCTTTCTCCTTGAGATCTCCAGCCACCATAGCTTCCAAGCCGCCTCCAAAAACCCTAGGGGTCGCCCCATGGCAAAGATGGGGGTTTATTTATAGAGGGATGGGTCTTTAGGAGTCCTAATTGGATTAGGAAACTCAAGGTATGAGTTTGGAAAATCCTTCCATCCTTTGGAAATTTCTCTCCCAATTGGTGATGGAAACAATAATAGGAAACCATCATCTGAGCTGTACCCCAAGAAGTGGCTCAATTTGAAGTCCAATAAGTATGTATTGGGTGAGAATTCCACCCATTATTCTCCTTTAGTTAAAATTTCTAAATTTTAGGTTATTTTCCTATCTTAGATTTATTCATGGCCCAAGAGATATTTCTTATCCTAATTCATTCATTTTAATGTTAATACCCATAATTTGAAGTTCATCTATAATTTTTATTTTTATTTTTGACCCATTTATGTACAAGTGATAATGGGTTTCCGACTTATTCTTTAATTACGATAATAAGTTGCAATAATTCTTAAACTTGGTCCAAACAGTTTTTCTTTGCCCAAATTTCTTCATGGGCTATTTGGAAACATTACTTAGAGTTTGACTATGATTTTTAGGGAATTTTTAGATGTGTTTTTGCACATGCAATAATGGTGCATAAGTTATTGCTACTTTTGGATTATTAAACTGTCAATTTTTTATTTATCTCTAATTTTCAATTACTAAAATTTTCGGGATGCTACACACTCAATGTGTGGTAAACAACAGTATCTACTATCATCGGGAATAGTTCTTGATGACAATATATGTCGTCGTTAGCACTTTGACTTCGAGTATATCTTAGTGGCCAATCGAACTCATGTTGACGACAGGATTGTTTATGGTCAAGTAATGTTGACGGCATGATAGATAGCCATTAACATCCGATTAATAGAGAGATTGTCTGTCGTTTACAGATTGACTAATGCTGATGTTCATGTTGATGATAAGTTAGACTGTCTTCAACATATGTTAACGTCAAAGTAGGTTGTTGTCAAGATGGTCTTAATAACACACTATACTGATGTCAACACAAGTATGGTTGCATGTCTGATTTGGCCGTAAACAGCATGGCATGCACGCCCTCTCTCCGTGCATGGGTGGTTGAGAGATCTTTTGGGTAGAGGGGTCTTCAATAGGCCCATGGGCTGGAGCCTTTGAGGGCCTTCTTCCCCCTCTTCCTTCCCTTCTCCTCCGATTGCCTCTCTTGTGAGAGAAAGGAGAGCAAGAGGGTGAGACTATTTTGCCCCTTGTTGTTGCTACTCATGTTGTGGTTGTGTTGTTCCTACACCAAGGCGGTGCACAAGGAGGGGAGAACGTCGACGTGGAGGAGGAATCGTTATTGGTCCCTACCTGGCAGACACCACTAGAGAGGAGTTCGCGAGAGCTTCTTCCTTTTGGCGGGCTAGGTTCTGCATGTTAGGGGATTTACAAACTCTCCTAGGTGAGAATGTCTCACCCTTGAATGGTTTGAGAGTCATGCACCCGGATATCATCTCGGTCCGATATGTTCTTGTGGAAAACGTGTTTTTATTTTTAAACTTCATTCCTCTGCGCATTAGATGCTCTTGCACATTTTCCTACATGCCTCTAGTTCTGTCATGAGGTGTTAACCACCATGACATGGTTGGGTAATCCTAGATTTATTTTTGTTTAATTATCGTAACTATCTGATTTTTTGTTTATATGAAAAGTATGTAAATAATTGGTAGTTTGATTTCCATTAAGCATGTATTTTCTAAAAATTGTTTTAAGTTTTGTGGGACAATTAGTTAGACTACTGTAAGCATGTTTTAAGGTATTCTAAACTCGTTTAGTCTCTGTTAATGAATTTTAAATGCCTTTACAATAATAACTTGATTTCTATTTTAACTCATGAAAAAGAGTTTTACTATTCTAAAAGTTCTAAAAAATTAGAGTTATTTTTTATCTTGCATAAACATCCTATGGTCAAAATTTGAGCATGATCTGATCATTGTTTATTTAGTTATGATTTTCTAAAGCTTTAATATCATGTTAAATAAATATGGTTTTAAATTTGATTAAAAACATGATTAGCATCATGATTAGGTTATGTTTAATTACTATTTAATGGTAACCAAAGAATCTAAAAGAAAGTAATACATGTTTGTGTTATGTGTGTGCATGTGCATGAAAGGAGAGAGAACATGTGAAATATGTGTAAGAAATAAATGTGATAAACATGATAATGATATGTGTGCCAACGAGACAATACCACCATAGATTGCGTGGAGCTATATTGTACTAACACCCCCATGGGTAGGCTCAATTGTGTTATGTGATACCCGAAACAACTGCTTGTGTTGAAATCCTGGAGGCGAACAAGTACTACTTGTCATGTCCTAAATATGGCAGCAGATGATATCATAAGATGTGAACAGTCAACAAATAAGTCTCTATCCAACACGCATTCGATAACACCATCGATACAATAATGAAAACAACTAACAACTTAACTTTATTGCAAATGCTCATAAATTGTTCATTTCCAACTCCATAGTGACAACTAACATAAGATTGAAATAAAGGGAAAGTACGGAGATTTTCCTCACTACCTACTACATCAAACTACTCTCAAAATAGAAACAAATCAAAGAAGTATTTGTCACGCTTATCACTCAAATGCATTCCCATCGCTAGCTAATTCTCCTCGTCTACATTAGTGCTATCTTATAACATGTTAAAGAAATAAGTATGAGTGCACTCGCCCAATAAGAAATACATCTTCAGGAAAATATAAGTGCTTAGTATTTTACTCAAGAAGGCACAAGTATAACAAGATAAATGTAATGCAATATAAATCTGATCAAATATAGCTAGCAAGATAGAGTGTACTTAGATTCAAGAATGAGTGTGCAAGTAGAGTTGCCAATGGAGGTTGTCACAAGATAGCAGGAATATCACTAGATTAATCTAGTAAACTAGAACATGAATTTGGCATTTTTTAAGATAACAAGAACATACTTTCAGTCAATTAAGCATGTAATGTAAACAAGCACGTGTAACGAGCAATTGTGGATATATCAACCATTCATGAACACTATTTTCCAGCACAATGTGGCACTAGTAATCATTATATCTCATGGTTAACATTATATTTTCGACTCTCTATCGAGGGGGCTAGACTAGAGTCCTTGGACACTCTCCGTGCCTGGTCTTGCATCTGTCACTTATAAATGTTGATATCTACATAACAATCAAGTATGGAAAATAATGTACATTCAAGAATTCAATAAAGTCACGAGCGAATGATCATGTAAAGGAGATTCAAGTTGTAAAGTGTCAATCGGGTAGATCGATGAGACAATTTTCTTTATGTTTAATAATCCATTAGTGTCTTGTCACTCAGTTTAGACTAACATCGAGAAAGTAAGACAAGAGAGAGAAGTGCATGCTATCTCTAGGGAACTTCATTGGTACAACCATTTCGGTCTCTATGAGGGAATCCATAGAGTACGGAGACCTATGGAGGTCTTAACAAAAAGGTCCCTAGTCTGCCAAAACAGAATGTCTAATAGGGAGGTTCCAATTCGTCAAGAGGGGCTACCTAACTTGTGCAAGTGTGTAGTGCGCGAGAAATAGAAATGTTCCTAATAAGCATTCAATATTTATAGCAAGTGAATGAAGATAAATGGGGAAACAATGATACAAGGCAAGTCCAAACTAGGAAAGTCTAAATCTGTTAGGTATCAATTAAGGAAATACCTATTTAAAGCAAGTTTCAAATAAAGCAAGAACGTGGAAACTAAAACTTAATTGTCAAGATGATATTAACAAGATATTCAAGATGATAATAGCATGATAATTAGCATATTAACTAGGTTAATTTTTCAATTAACAGCAAGCAAGACTATCATGGTAAGATCCGGCACAATCACTTGATGAGAGAATGATCAATATGTTAGAAGCATTAGAATAGTGTTCAGGTTTATTAAAGCTTTCACATGTGGTTGGTGACTATTAGGGTACGGGACAATCATGTACTAATGACAACAAGGCATTAAAATAAACTACATGATGATAAAAGACAAAGGGATTAAAGAATTCTCAGGTCATCGTCAAGTGGTTAAATCGCGTCCAATACAGTTGACGCACTTACAAGAAAGTTAAAATACTCAAAACAAGCTTTTAAATAGACTGAACTGAATAAAAATGGTTCTACTCCGAAATCGCGTCCCCTGACTGGATGCCTTTATCCAGTCTCCTAGCAGACATAGAGATTCATAACAACACGAAGATCGAGGGGGTGTAGGAGAGCAAGAAAAAGTTTAAATTGCGTCCAATTGATTGGATGTGTTTTAGCATGCTTTCAAATCACACAGAAACCAAGAGAGCACGCAAAATGAGGTGATCAAGAAGAGGGGATAACTTTGTAAATCAGTGCACCTGGGTGAACACTGTTGACCAGGTTGCAAGCCCACAGGGGGGGGTGAATGGATTGCTAAAAATTCTTCTTAGAAATATTCTGTGACAAAATAACTTTAGAAACACTAAACGAAACAGTTAGATTTAATGAGCAGCGGATGAGGAGATAAAAGCAATCACATGAACAATAGATATTTTATCCTGTTTCAGATCTCCTATCACAAGGAGTCCTAGTCCCTAAGCAACAACTTGGGATTCTACTAACCAAGGGTACAGTCCCCCTCAAGGACACTTACACATCCAGCACCAGCTGGCCTTCTCTTCACTCCATGAAGAGGCAATACACCACCTGTTATAACAGGTCTTCCTTTCCACAAAAGGGAAGAAACCACCCACTCCACAGTAGGTCCTCTCATCACAGATGAAGAGGAGCACTCAAAGAAGAGTAAAGAGGTGATGGCTCCTAGATCAAGTTAATAGCAACAATACAATACTTGATCTGAGGCACAATCCGAGAGACAAAAAGAATTACACTAAGAAGAGGTTCTCTCATATCTAAAATAAGCTCTCACACTCTAGAAGAAACAGAAGAACAGTGCTTTGTGGAGAGCTAAGAGCAAGAGACTTTTTCTGAATGAAGGATCGAGCTATTCTATCTTTCTATCTGAAAGGATAATCTTTCATAGCATCAACACACTTCTATTTACCTTCTCTTAAGGAAGTATTTGTTGAAGTGTCTGTTGTCTCTCATCTTGAAATGTGTCTCCTGACAGTTGTAGCAGGTCTATCGTAAGAAACCCGAAAAATCTACAGATAATAAATGCTTGGATAGAGACATAGTGAGAGGGAGATCATGTGGATATCTTATTCATTCCAGTCAACACGATATGTCAAACGTTGAAAACATGTGTGACTACTAGAAACATGCAAACAATAAATGTTGGAAGGTAGACAACTCAAATGTATCTAAATTGTCAGTCAATGTCACTGGCTATACTGCAGGAGGATATACTAAAGAGGAAATGCCATTCTGCATCATTTAAAGTTCTAGCTGATATGTCATGAAAGTGATAACCAGTAAAAGATAACGTGCACAGATATTGTACCCATGATAAACAATAAATGCCTTAGTGCAAAGGATACGCGATAATTCGCGGGAAGATTTGAAACGCTCAGCATTTCAAAATTAATTTGAAAGGAACTACAAGGAAAAATATGATTATCATAATTTTATCATGTTTAATGAGACCTTATCATCATCAACATAATAATTATAAAGGTCATTGTCAAGGTAATACAGTTATTGTCCAAAATATAATTGTTATTCGAAGAGAGTCGATGTTTAGAGACAGTTGATGTTCCAAGAGAGTCGATGTCTAAACATAATCGATGTTCATAGGGAGTCGATGTTCGAAGACAGTCGATGTTCAAAAAGTGTTGATGTCTAAAACATAATTGATGTTCATAGGGAATCGATGTGAGCCTAATCGATGTTGGGATGAAATCGATGTTGAAATGTAATCGATGTTGAAATGTAATCGATGTTTAAATGTAATCGATGTTTAAATGTAATCGATGTTTAAGTGAAATCGATGTTTAAATGTAATCAATGTTTAAATGAAATCGATGTTGAAACATAATCGATGTGAGAGTAATTGATGTTTAAGTACACTGTAATCGATGTAAAGGTAATTGATGTTGAAATATAGTCAATGTCTAAGTAGACTGTAATTGATGTTTAAGTAGAATCGATGTGATGTTAAAACAGTAGTCGATGTGAACTTACAACAGTAGTCGATGTAGACTTAGATAAATCATATGCATTTGACTTCTAATTTAAATGAGTGTAACCAACTTACAGAATTTATTTTATTTGATACCTGTTGACAAACTTCAGAAAAATATGTTAGTCAAATATTTCCATGGTCTTGTTTATCACCAAATATATATATATATATATATATGGAGATAGGTTGTTCATCAATCTCCCCCTTTTTGGTGATGACAAAACAATAAAAGTATGAAGAAGAAATTTCTCAAATAAATTTTAAGTAAAGTTAGAAATATGTATTTCAGAGTATTTTCTCACCCTTTTTTTTATGAATCAAAAAGAAATGTAGGGAAAGAAAGAGACAAAGAGAAATGGAGGCCAAGAGGGTTGTTATTTATCACTGAGAGTTAGATATATAGAAGGCAGAGGACAAGAGAGAAGAAAGGCCTGTGATGATAGGCCAAGCTTTGACTTCCTACTCTTCAAAATGATTCTTAAACAATTGCCAGCTGATATTATAGGAAGGCCCCATATCTGCTCTGAATTTGTTAATGTGAAGCTACCTCTGATCCTTAAGAAACTGATTATATTCTAAATTACTGAGAGTCAGTCTGTAGAGACTTTGTGTGCCAAAGCTAGCATGTTGTAGAAACTGATCTATAGAAATAGGATAAGCAATATTGTGAGCTAGCAGTTCCTGTCTCAGAGCAATGTATACCTTGTACCTTTCAACCCAGATGGAATAAAGATCTGTCACTAAATTGATGGAGTTAAGATCCATGAACTGCTCAGGAGATAATGTGGGCTAATCGGATTTGAACTGAGCTAAATTTTGGTGATCTAGTTGGATAGCTACCTGGGGATACCTCTTATGCCAGTCGGTTGGAAAAAATCTTTCTGATTCTGCTAGCAGAGGGGCTAAAACTGAAGATTTTATGAACCCTCTGTGATATTCTCAAAAAAGAAAGGGATGGAATGCTAAGGAAACTCCTTTTTGAACTTTGATCCGAGCTTTGACTCTGGCAAACCTTTCAAAAATGATAGGACCAACATCAGAGTCCATGAGCAAAAAATGTAACTGAGGTAGCAGCTTGAAATCTGGCAGCTTGAAAGTGGCAAAATCAAAATGAAAAGTTGTACTGTCCTTGTGTTGTGACCCAAGTTCACTCATAGCAAGTCTGAATTAAGCTAATTGAACTTCAGGAAGATCATTAATGTGGCAGTAGTCATTGTACAACTAAAATTGCCTTACCTACTTGACTTCTTTCTGAATGAGAGGACCCCAAGAAGAGGTGTGCTAACCCACAAACCATTCTGATAAGGAGAGAGGATGATCTGATGAAGGGTATCTGCGATCCCTTGAAATTTCAAATTTTCTATAAAGGGCTTTATGAGATCTGGCCCACTGTTCCTCTGTCTTGGACTCAGCAGAAGAGAGAATCTTACTAAGTTCAAATTTAGGCACATCAGATAATGGAAGGATGAGAGAGAGATATTCTAAAAGATTTAGATAAGGGAATCCAAAAGTTGCAGCAAAGGTGCATTTCTGAAGGTACTCAGTGTAGATGAATTTCCGTTTGTGGACAATAGTTAGGGAGTACCACAATGGACGAAATAGAGCAGAAGAGCTTTGGAGAACAAGCTCTTGAGAGATTTTCCTCTTTTTCGGAGCAGGACTAAAAGAGGGTTGAGAAGCAGTCCTGTGAATATGAGAGGAAAAAGATAGAATTGTTTTGATAATGGCCTCCTCAAATTCATCCATAATGTGGCTGACAGAAATGCCAGCATAACAAGCTCCTTCAAGAATGAGGGTGATGAAGGATGGAGGAGCAGGAGGATGTAGAGAGGAGAAAGACTGTGGGGGAAGTTGAGTAGATGGTCCAACTGAAGAGCTACCAGAAGTATAGGCTGAAGGTGCCTCAGAAAAAGGAGGTGGAATAGAAGGAGAAGGTGTAAGTGATGATGGAGGTTCATCAATAAAAGGAGTAGGAGAAGAAATGTGTTTGGGATAAGGTTTCTTGGACGGTTTAGGAGCAGTGGATGGAGCTGGAGGAGAGGAAGGGGTAGGAGTCTGCTCACTCAAATCAGCATGAGGAATCTCTGCATGAGCTGCTTCTGTGCCAGGCTCCAAGTCTGTAGGCAGATCAACAGAGGTTGAAGGCGCTGATGGCTCAATCACAGCTTCGGCCTGAAAAGATGGCCCAGTAGCACCTTCTGTTCCCTGTACAGATGGCCCTGATGGCCCAACAACTTCGGCTTCCTGTTCTGGAGACCTTGAGGGCCCAACAATTTCTGCTACCTATTCGGGAGGCCCTGATGGCCCAGCAGCATCTTCTATGGCTTGAACATATGGCCCTGATGGCCTACCAGAGGAGAGTAGGTGAGTTCTCACAAATTAAGTGAGGTCACCCACCATAGCGCTCAAACTGCTCAGTTCAGTTTTCATCCCTTGAAGCTCAGATTTAACTTCACATAAAGCTTGGTTTTGTGAATGCTGATTGTGGACTACAGATGCAAGGTCTACCTATAGTGAACAAATCATTTCCCCTTGAACATTCAGTCTTTCAATGATAGGCTCAAGATGAACACAAATTTTCATTTTTTTTGGCTTGTTATGACTTCTTCTAGTGAGCCTAGGAATCCTTGATGATCAGTTTATCCCCATATAATTTTATAAATTATAAATCTATTTTGGTGATTAACAAAACTTCAATAAAGTGTCATCTAACACGTTTTCATGAAGCTTAGGCTCAGGAAGTAAATCAGGCGAAATCAAGAAAAGATGTAAGTATCTCTTACTTTGTAGCATTTAAAATATAGAGTAGGAAATTTCTCCAAGTACACATCGGCTCTCCATATACTGCAACGATTTCATTAGAATCATATTGATTTCATTTTCATAATGATTTGATAAGTGAGAATAATGATTCACTTAGTGAGAAGAACGATTTGCTCTCACAACGATTCAGTTTCTCATAACGATTTGATAAGTGAGAACAACGATTTGCTCTCACAACGATTCTGTTTCTCATAACGATTCGCTTAGTGAGAACAACGATTTGCTCTCACAATGATTCAGTTTCTTATAACGATTTCATAAGTGAGAACAACAATTTGCTCTCACAACAATTCGGTTTCTCATAACGTTTTGATAAGTGAGAACAACGATTTGCTCTCCCAACGATTCTGTTTCTCATAACGATTTGCTAAGTGAGAACAACGATTTGCTTTCATAACAATTCGATAAGTAAGAACAACGATTTGGTCTTATAACGACTTGCTTTCATATCGAACAACGATTTGGTCACCATAACGATTCGATACGTTATACAATGATTTGGTCGCTATAACGACTCGATAAGCTGCACAACGATTTGCTTGCTGTAATGATTCAAAAAGTCACAACAACGACTTGGTCTGTGTAACGATTCGATAAAGCAAAACAACAATTTGATCACTACATCGACTCGATAAGTGAGACAACGATTTGGTTACAACGACTTGTTCATAATGATTTGCTTATACTTTCATAACGATTTGTCTCTACAACAATTTAGTTATATAACGATTTTTGTTCACATCGATTTACTTATACATGTTAAACGATTTACATGAACATCGACTCATTCACACAACAATTTCATAAGTTGTACTTACAATGATTTCATGAGCTATAACGACTTGCTATTTAAACATATTTCAAATATTTTGAATGTCAAAGTCTTCCCTCGCTTTTCTCTGATATACATGCATTTATTATGACTGAACATTTCACTGCACAATGCATGCTCAAATATCTTCTATTCCTATGCGTATATTGGAAACATCTTTTTAGAAAGCAGAATGGCATTTCTATTTTGATGTATATTCGTTCTAACGTTGACTGACAATAAGAGACAGCGTAGCTATCTATCATTCAACATTTATTGTGTGCAGGTCTCTGACAGCATAACCATTTACAACGTTGGACAAAATGAAAGATAAAAGATATCAAGAAGGATCTTCTCTTTGCATGCATGAAACGTAAAGGACCGTTGACTGGAAGCTCTACAATACCATGCAGTCTAACGTATACCAGAGCATAGAGACAACGGACATATCAACAGCTACATCCTCAAGAGAAGATATACATTCAAGTCTGAAGACTCCTAACGTAAAACAACTTTTGGAGATACAATCTTTCTCAAAAAAAAAAAAGAGTCTCAACAGAAGAGCGATTTTCATTCCCAACTCTTGTGTAGCTCTTAGCTTTCTGCTTCCATTTCTCAGCCTTGAGAGAGCTCTAGTGTACTGAGAGACTCCTTCATTGCAGATCTTTTTCTCTCAGTCTTGCTTCAGATCAAGCATTGTTCTATGAGCTTGGTCTAGGGGCTTGTCTTCTCTTTAACACTTTTCAGTGTTGTCCCTCTTCGTGTTGAGAAGAGAAGACCTATTGGTAACAGGTGGTTTTATTCCCTTCGTGTTGATGGAAGACCTGGGTTCTAGGGTGTTGTATTCCTCTTCGGGTTGTGAAGAGAAGGCCAGCTACGGCTGGATGTGTAAGTGTCCTTAAGGGGGACTGTACCCTTGGGTAGTGGAATCCTGAGTTGTTTCTCAGGGACTGGACGTAGGACTCCTGTGGATAGGAGGTCCGAACTAGGATAAAATCTTTATGTAGTGTGATTGCTTGTTGTGATTGGTGTTTTCTTTACTACTAACACTAACAGTCAAACCTAATGTTTTTGTGTGAACATTTTTATTGACAGGTTTAGATAATCAAAGTTTAAGAATCCCATTCACCCCCCCCCCCTCTGGGCTTGCTAGCTGGGCAACAAGTGGTATCAGAGCCAAGTCTCTTCGATAAAGAAGATCCAACAATCTGAAGAGAAAAGATAATGGCAGCTCAAGGTCATTTCGAGGGTCAGTCAGTCAACAGACCACCATTGTTTGATGGTGAAGACTACACATATTGGAAGATGAGAATGGAGTTCTTTCTTTAAGGGCTTGATTATTAGATTTGGTCCATTATAGAAGAAGGAGATCTTCTGGTCACAAACGAGAAAGACAAATGGACAGAAGATGACAAGAAAAAGATCTCTCTCAACTGCAAAGCCAAATGTTTATTGTGTTCTGCTCTTAGCAAGAAAGAGTTCAACCGTATATCTGCCTACAAATCTGTAATGGAGATGTGGGAGAAGCTGAGGATCACGTATGAAGGTATTGACAAAGTGAAAGAAACCAGAATAGATATTTTGGTAACATAGTACAAGAGATTCCAGATGCAGCCAGGAGAAACAATTACACAGATGTATAGCAGATTCACTGATATTACAAATGGATTGGCTGGTCTTGGAAAGACGTATGAAATGGGAGATATGGTCAGAAAAATCTTAAGATCCCTACCAGCCTCGTGGACTCCTAAGGTGATAGCAATAGAAGAGGCTAATGACCTAAAGAGAATGTTACTGGATAAACTCATTGGGTCACTAATGGCTCATGAGATCAACATGGAAAGGTTAGGAGAGTCGTCAAGCAGAAAGAAACATTTCAATGCTCTCAAGGCTACAGAAGGTAGCTCTGACGAAGAATCTAAGGATGAAGTCAGCAATGAAGACAGTGATGATGAAGAAGCACTTCTATCTAGAAGATTACAGCGCATACTTGCGAAGAAGAAGTACCAATCTGGAAGGAGATACTTCAAGAAGAGCAAAAACTTCAAGAAGGGCGAAGGCAAAGACACAAAGAGAGCTGAGCCTATCTGCTATGAGTGCAAGAAGTCGGGACATATCAAGGCAGAATGTCCGAAGCTAAAGAAAACTGAGATTAGAAAGAAAGACAGTTCTAGGAAGTTCAGAAGATACAAGAAGAAAGCCATGGCAGCAGCTTGGGACAACAGTAGCGACTCTGACACTGAGTCGAGCTCAAGTGGAGATGAAGAAGAAAAGGCCAACCTGGCCTTCATGGCTAACATTGATGATATGGTATCATCTGACTCATCTTTTTCTTCATGTAATGAATCTGAATCCGATAATTTAGAAGAAGCTTTTAACGAATTATATAGTAAATACAAAGATATGTGTAAATTGCTAAAAGTCAGTAAGAAAAATCATGCTTGCTTGGAAAATACTAATTCAGATCTAAAATCTGAAAATGAGCAACTGAAAAGGCAAGTTACCGAACTAAAAAGAAGAAACGAACTATTGTGTGAAGATTTGAAAAGTAAAAATGCACAAATAACAAGACTGGAAAACCAGGAAACTGTAAGGAAATTAAATCAAGAAATTAACACACTAACAGAAGAAAATGAAAAATTATCCAGTGCGTTAGAAAAATTTACAAATGGAAAAACAACATTAATACTAAAAGGAGCTAGAAGATCAGGAAAGAAGAAATATGGTTTAGGATACACCCCTCCTGAAAATGAAGAAACAGTAGTACATCCTAAAATATATCCAACACCTAAATTTGTAGCCGAACAAGACATCGCATATAAGTCAAACTTTAAATATATTCCAACTGGAAAAATAATAAAATATCTTGTTGTAGCCACTGTAACAAATTAGGTCATATTAAAATAACACGTCCAACTAAACATAAAAGATGGATAATTAAGAAGAAAAATGATGATACTAACCAACCAGGACCCAAAAGAACTTGGGTACTTAAAGTTTAGTGTTTCCATTACAGGAAAGCCTTCGAGCATATAAGTGGTACCTGGATAGCAGGTGCTCAAGGGATATGTCTAGCAACAGGAAGCTGTTCTCTCACCTCGAAGCCGAGGAAGGCACTGTGACATATGGTGATAATGGAAAAAGGGACAGTAATAGGTTACAGATCAGTTGGGAGTCAAGGAAAATTCGTTATTGAAGATGTACTTTGTGTAAAAGGACTCAAGCACAATCTTATAAGCATCAGCCAGCTGTGTGACAAAGGGCATAAGATTATGTTTCAAGAGTCAAAGTGCAGTATCATGAAAAATGGTGCAGTTGTGTTTGAAGCAAGCAGGGAAAAGAATTTGTATGTGCTTCATTTAGAGGAATTAAAGGATCATGATGTATGTCTTGCAGCAAACAACGAGCAGTCAACTGAACTTTGGCACCAAAGATTGGGCCATTGTAGCTTGGATGGAATCAGAAAGCTAATCAAGAGAAATCTAGTAGAAGGTCTACCCAAAGTAAGCACCAGAATGGAAGGCATCTGTGAGCCGTGTGCAAAACGAAAGTGTTGGGTTTTCATTCTAATGTTTATAATAACATGTTTTTGATGATGAACAATCTTAATTGAGGTTTGATACATGACAAATAACTTGATGCAATATTTGGTCTTTCATGTATTCATAATATCTCACTATACATGTTTGATCATGTAGGTATGAAGGCATACAACCAAGCTATCACAAAACAAGAGAAATAGATCATAAAAACACTGAAATCTGTCACCTGTCGACAGACTCCAAGGTTCCTGTCGACAGATGTGAACAGGCAGAAAACACCAAGTTCAGGAAACAACCATCTGTCGACAGATGCCCAGTCGACTGTCGACAGATGCACTCAGAAAACTGCCAACCGAAATCCCAGACTTCTGTGTTTGTGTAAAACTGTTGCTATCTATCGACAGATGATCAAGGCCTGTCGACAGACGTAGAGAATCTTCAGATACGGAAACTTTCCAAGTTACCAAAGATGGTAGTTCCAACTCCCACGTCTCTCCATATGTAAACACCACTATATAAGTAACTATTTGAAGCAAATCTAGTACAGAAGCAGCCACCACCAAAACCCTAGAGCAAGTCTAAGACCAAGAGGTGTTGTTGCTGCTCTGCTTCAATCTGCTGCTCAGAGATAGAAAGATCCATTGATCCAGCAGTACTGAAGATAGAATGTCGTGGATTCAAGCTTCTCCATCGATCTGAAGCCATCAAGACGAAGTTTGAACTCCATCCAGACGTTCCCAAGAAGAGTTCTCAATCAGGATTCATCCCTTCCACTCAGAACTATTTCTACTTTCTTTCTTCTTTCACATGTGTGTGTGTTGGTGTGTCTCAAGCAGCCCTTGTGCTTGATTCACGTGTGTGTGTTGTTCTGATCGTGGGTGCACATCAGATAACACGTGTGTGTGTGAGGTGTAGTCACCGAACTAGCTCGTAAGCAGTTTGCTCTGCGTGTGTGTGTGGTCCGTGGACGTAGGATACACAAGTTGTGTACTCCGAACCACGTAAATCTTCGTGTCTTGTGGTTCGAACGTTTCTACGTTAGATGGTTGATAGGCGCGTTGTCTCTACACACGTTAGATAGATTGCTCTTTCATCGACACATCACCAACACACATCTAAGTCTTACTTTGATTCTACTGAAAATTCAAAAAGTTTGTGTTGTGATTAAAAGGGTTGTATTAAATTTTAATATATAGTAATCTATTCAACCCCCCCTTCTAGATTACCATATTGGGAATTCCGCAACCTTTCAATTGGTATCAGAGCCGAGTTTCTCTGATTTACTGTTTTACTTGTTTGATCTTACGATCAGGAGATTGACGGTCTAATGGAATCTAACAAGGGGTACATGGCCGAGGGACACTCAGTGACCAGGCCACCCTTCTTTGATGGCACTGACTATCCATATTAGAAAAATCGTATGCCGGTGTTTCTAAGAGCACAAAACTACGAATTGTGGAAAATAGTCAGCAAAGGAGCAAACTCCCTACCTCAGGATGAAGATACTTGGACCAAGGACCAGATCGCAAAGGGGACACTCAATTGGAGCGCCCTCAACATGATGCAGTGCGCGGTCCACCCCAAGGAATACTCAAGAGTCTCCACGTGCACCTCAGCAAAAGAGATGTGGGACAAACTTGAGTTGATCTACGAAGGTACATCTCAGGTAAGGGAATCCAAGGTAAGTATGTTGGTTTCAGAATATGAAATGTTTAAAATGAATAATGATGAAACCATCTCTAACATGTTTGCAAGATTCATGCTTATTATAAATGGTCTAAAGGGTCTTAAGAAAGAATACTCAGAGAGTGATATGGTGAGGAAGATACTTCGGTCTCTTCCATCCTCATGGAACACCAAAGCCACTGTCATTGAGGATTCTAAAGATCTCTCTATAATGCAAGTGGATGAATTGATTGGTTCACTAATGACCTATGAACTCAATGTTAAAAGAAAGGAAACTGAAGAGAACCCAAGAAAGTCTATTGCCTTAAAAGCATCCAAGAAAAATTCTTCAGGTTCCAAAAATGATGCTCAACAGGAAAGCAATGAGTCTGAAACCTCTAGTGATAGTGAGAATGATGAGATGGCCATGCTCACTAGACAGTTCAAAAAATTTTTGAAATTTAAAAGGAGAGGTTTAGGTAACTCTAAAACTTTCCAAAAGAAAGATTTCGCAAATAGATTTGAGTCCACTAACAAAAAATCTGATGTTGTTTGTTATGAGTGCAAGAAGCAAGGGCACATGAGAGGAGAGTGCCCCGAGCTCAAGAAAAAACTGAAGAAAGACAAATTCACCTTCAAGAAAGCCAAGGCAATGATGGCCACTTGGAGCGATGAAGACGAAGATGAAAACAGTCAAGCTACCTCGGGAGATGATGAAGTTCAATGTCTCATGGCACGAAGTGATGACTCCAAAGAGGTAAACTCTTCCTTTGAAACTTATTCTGTTAATGAATGGGAAGAAGCTTACACTGTCTTATTTGAAAAATTCTGTGAATTTAAGTCTGAAAATAAAGCACTCAAGAAGAAAAACAATTCCCTTGTTCATGAAACTAACAATAATGAACAGATTCAATCCTTGAATAAGGAAATTGAAATGATGAAAATTGATGAACAAACACATAGTGAGGAAATGGATAGCATGAAACTTAAACTCCAAGAAGTTCAAAAGGAAAAAGATGATCTAATGAACTCCCTTGAGTATCTTCAAAGTGAGCATGAAAAGCTAAAGGAAAAATTGGAAAGAGCTGAAAAAGAGATAAAAGGAAAATCTGAAGCCCTTACTACCATGGTAAAGGGAAAACATAATCTAGATGCAATTTTAGGATCTAATGTTTTTGTTGCAAGGCATGGGATAGGGTATCAACCAGTAAAACAAAAAGAAATTGGCAAAAATTTGGTAACCTCTTTCATTGATCCTAGCCCATGCTCAAGCAAACAAAACCCTTCAAAGAACAGGAAAAATCAAACCAAGGGTAAGAAACAGGAACCTAAAGTCACTGAGTTGTTGCAAGTCAAAGTAAAGAATTTGCCACAGGCCACAAACAGGGCTGTCGACAAGACAAACTTCAAGCTCCCAAAGCTAGACTAACAAGGCAACAAAAAGGAAAAATGCCTATGCATGCTCAAAAGAACATCAAGCCCACTGTTGTCAATAAACCATCATCATGCAATATCTGTAAAAAGATTGGGCACAATGAAAAACAATACTGGAACAATCCAAATAAACAAAAATTCAAACAAGTTTGGATTCCAAAGCATTTACTGTTTGGCATGAATGATACATTGACGACCCTCATTATATCGGTATGGTTATACCAACCCACGTCGGTATAGTGAACGTTATCACAGTGGGGCATTACCTAAACGCTATCACATGATTGAGATACACACAAATATAGATACAGAGTAGAGGAAGTAAAAGAACTACGTCTTTCATTTCATTCATCATCCACATTTAACATACATGATCCCATCACAATTTAAAATAAATAAAGTCCACATAATGAAGTACTAAATTCAAATAAATGTCACAACACAACTAGCTATCGGAACGGTCTCCTCCAAAGGTGTATCACCTACTAAACCTGTACGCCGACAAGGAATAAGTTTAAAAGACTCAGCA
This sequence comes from Colocasia esculenta, assembly GCA_014218235.1. NCBI lineage: Eukaryota > Viridiplantae > Streptophyta > Magnoliopsida > Alismatales > Araceae > Colocasia > Colocasia esculenta. The sequence goes on along the minus strand of CM024755.1, from coordinate 98,873,486 downwards.
AATAACACCATACACACGTCATACATGCATATATCACAATAAGGCCTATAATCACTTCAATAGCCAAACATATAGCATGGTAGGAAACAACCTATCAGGATACTTCTATAAAATTTAAGCACATGTACATGGTTTATGTCATTCCAAATTAAAGTCCCTACCACATGCTTCTATTGTCTATTCACAAGAGAGCTACATTCACATTTTCAACTTCAACATGATAACGATTAAACATGGACTATTCACACATAAGTAAGAACCTTCTTACCATGGATTCTACAATTTTGCACATGTGGAAATGGCATTTTACACGCACTTAGGTTGCTGTTTTGACATAAATTTAACACTTACACATCATGATCACAATTTCATGATTTACCATATTATTTCCACATGTTTACACAATTACACAATTACACATTCACACTGCTCACTTTTTCACACATTGCACATTTTCACATATTCACACTACACAATTTACACATGATCATATTCACATTTCACAATTTAGTGTTGTGACACATAGTCCAAACCACCATTAGAATGACACATACACATAGATGTCACCTAGGCAATACAGTGACGACTCTTGGACTGCGCAGACCGGGAGAACAAGTCTCCACCCTAACCAGTGGTACTTATCCACCTCCAGGATTTCATCCTAATACCCTTAGGATCTTAACACATTGAACCTTCCCATGGGGACTTTTTCATGGTACGGTTCCACGGCCCTCTATGGAAGCAGTGTCACACATGGCACATTCTTACACATTACATATTCTGATTTTTAACACACATATTACACATGTCTTTACATTCTCTCACTTATACACATGGCTCTGTTTTCCTATTCACGATACTATTGATGACAGACTTTAAACATTCAATTCTTTACATTAATCAGGCTAAACATGCATAATCAAACCACATTCATGTAACATGCATTAATCACTCGTTTTCACATGGAAATCTCATAATACCATTTTCTGTTATCCAAATCACATGAAAATTTAACCACACACTGTTTGCAGGTTATGACCACACGCAAATTTTCACATTTTTTCTGAGTCATATTTACATTTACAAAAATTAAAACGTTCAATCTCATGCCATTCATAATTCAATTTATCATGGAACATAACATGAATCTTAGATTTGACATTTCACAGATCCGAATCTATCATACACATTGTTACAGAAATTTTCCCTGAATTTATCGCACAACATACAATTTACTGTGGATTTTTGAAAATCCTACACATGCTTTCTATTTCCATTGCAGAAATTACAGTAAATCACACGAACATGAACAAATTCTCAAATTTGCAGGGTACGGCTAACACATATACACATGTTATAGAAAAATTCTAGGGCATTTATTTCCTCAGGAATCATGTAGACAGTAGGTGAACATGTATATCCATTTTCCCAACATGTGTTTCAAAATCCTAACAATTTATGCCATCCACAGAAAATACAAAAAATTCCACACACTCACCTTATCTATTTTCCTAACATATAAAAAAATTAACTATATCCTCATGCGTCAAAGTCCGAAAAATAATTATATAAGGCCGAGTAATTTACTGTTCTGCACTGAAGAACTTAACGGTAGTGTCTGGCCGTTCAAGAGATTGACGGCAAGATCGCTGGCCGCTGACTGAGATCTTGATGGCAAGAGGGCTTGACGTCAAGTTCCTGTCTGTGCAAAAACACAGACCGAGCTCCAGATAACAGAGGAATGTGAGGATCCAGGACACGATAAAAATCCATAAAACTGCCTAGGACCTACTGGATACACACATGCACCACGGGGATGGGTTACTTGCCTCTCAATAAATCTCTAAAGGGATCAAAGTTGTTGTTGAAGCTCTCTTTGGGCAGTCCCAAGAAGCCTCCAAACTCTTCTTGCACCGGATTCTTGGTCGATGTAGACGCCAAACCAACGTCGGGGAAGCCTTTTCCTATGTCCCAGCTATCCTCCAGTCGGTGTAGATCACCGGGAGAAGCCTTCAGTCGCCGGATCAAAGCCTCCAAAGTCCAGTTTCCTTCAGTCCAGAGCTAGGGTTTCTCTCCTCTTTTCAAAGAGTCAAGAGAGCTCTTCTGGTGCAGAAGGAGTTGGTTTATAGGAGAAGGGTTTGGGGCATCACGCAGGGGTGATGTGAAGGCCTGCTAGCCGTTGGGGACATCTCCCTAATGGCTGGGCTTGCTTGCCCCCGAAATTTTGGGGTCTGCAACGCATGCAGGTCAGAAAGATTAACGTCCACATCCATGGCCGTTGACTTAAGTATTAGCATCGAACGATGATGACGTTGACTATCATGGACGTCCACAATGTTGACACCAAAAGGGCCCTTCGGCTAGAACTTAAAACATGCAGAAAATCCATGCATATTCTATATACTTACATGCAATATGTATACTATCATGTACACACTACCACCATGCAATTCATTCACTATTTACAACTAATTATACACATGCACACATAAGTATAACTAGTTAATACGTACGTAGATATGTACATCTATGCATACGTAGGCATGAATTATTTACACGTACTAAAGTAATACAACAAAATTCGAGGGCCTTACAGATACATTGGCACCCAAAGTAATTTGGGTACCAAAACCTCTTGTCTAATCCACATGTGCAGGAATGCCTGGCAGCCCATAATTAAAACAAATGGTACTTGGATAGCGGCTGCTCGAGGCACATGACGGGCGACAAAGGAAATTTTGTATGCTCGTGGAAAAAGACAGAGGTCAAGTCATTTTCGGAGGCAACAATAAAGGCCAGATTATCGGGTCAGGTAAGGTTGGTAAGTATGCCTCTAACTCAATAGACAATGTATTGCTTGTTGATGGTCTTCATCATAATTTGCTTAGCATAAGCCAATTGTGTGATAAGGGTCATAAAATTGTCTTTGAATCTAATTCATGTCAAATTCTTGATAAGGAAACGGGAAGTCTGAAATTTCCTAGAAAAAGAATAAACAACATCTATATGGTTGATTTAGATGATCCAAAAAATGATAATTTGTGTCTTGTAGCAAACAAACAGGATGAGCTTACATTGTGGTATCGTAGGCTTGGTCATGCAAGTTATACATGTGTTTGCACAAGATCATGAGGCTCAAACTGTAAGTGGACTTCCTGAAATCCCGTTCAAGAAAAATGAAAATTTATGTGATACATGTGCACAGGGAAAACAAACCCGGAAATCCTTCAAATCCAAGCACCGATGAGTACTTCTAAATCTTATGAACTGTTGCATATGGACCTTTTTGGACCTACGAGAAACTAAGTCTCAATGGCAAACGATATGGTTTTGTCATTGTAGATGATTTTCTAGGTTCACCTAGGTGAAATTTCTGGCTCACAAGAAGAAGCAATGAAAGTATTTGAAGAATTTTTCAATAAGATTGAGCATGGGAAATATGCTCCATCCGCACTGATCATGGGGGAGAGTTTGACAACAACTCCTTTTCTGATTTCTGAAGGAACCAAGGGATAGAACACTTGTTCTCCTCCCCAAGAACTTCAGAGAAAAATGGGGTTGTGGAGAGAAAGAACAGAACTTTAGTGGAGATGGCTCGCACCCTTCTGTTGAAAGTCAACTTGCAAGGACATTATGGGCAGAAGCGATGAACACATCCTGCTACATACTCAATAGAGCCATGGTAAGACCTGTCATAAAGAAAACCCCCTACGAACTCCTGAAAGGTTTGAAACCCAGTATTGGGTATTTCAGGGTTTTTGGCTCAAAAGTATTCATACATAACAATGATAAAGTTGATTTGGATAAGTTTGAAGCCAAAAGTGATCAAGGTATTCTTCTTGGATATTCAGAACACTCTAGAGCTTATAGGGTGTTTAATTATAAAACTCGCAAAGTGGAAGAAACTCCACATGTTGTTTTTGATGAATCTCAAACCAAGCCTCACATTTCCAATGATTACAGGTTTGAAGATGAAACTGAAGGAACAACACTTGGGGAACTACAAAGAAAAACAAAAGAAAGCTCTAAAGTTGTTTCTAAAACCAAAAGTGGATTTCTTCGCAGGTATGATGATGAGGATGATGGAATACTAATCAAAGATCAAGAAGATGTACCTGACCAAGATCCATAAGAGGAAGAACCTCAACTTGAATCTCCTCAAGCACTTCCTCCTCCAGAACAACCTCCTCAAATGCAAGATCCACCCAGGTCTTCAACAGTCACTAATGTGAGGTACTCTAAAGATCACCCCCTTGAGAATGTGATAGGAGATATAAATGATTCGGTTCAAACTAGATCTCATATTAATCAAATAGTTGAACAGGACCATTTAGCTTTTGTCTCTCAAGTGGAACCAAAAAATGTTGAAGAAGCCTTAAAAGAAAATTCATGGATTGATGCTATGCATGAGGAGCTTGGGCAATTTCAGAGAAACAACGTCTGGAGTTTAGTTCCTAAAACCCTTGAAATGTCTGTCATAGGTACAAGATGGGTCTTTAGAAACAAACTAAATGAAGATAGTAAGTGGTGAGAAATAAGGCTAGACTGGTTGCAAAGGGATATAATCAGGAATTTGGTGTGGATTTGAAGAATCCTTTACACCTGTAGCTAGGCTAGAAGCAGTTAGAATATTGCTAGCATATACATGCTCAAACAAGTTCAAGTTGTTTCAAATGGATGTTAAAATTGCCTTCTTGAATGGCTACATCAAAGAGGAAGTCTATGTCTCTCAACCACCTGGCTTTGAAGATCATAATAAACCTAACCATGTCTTTAAATTGCACAAAGCTCTTTATGGTCTGAAACAGGCACCCCGAGCTTGGTACGACAGACTAAGCACGTTTCTGATAAGCAAAAACTACTTAAGAGGTAAGGTAGACCAAACTCTTTTCACAAAGAAAGTTCTCACTCATATCATTGTTGTTCAAGTTTATGTGGATGACATTATATTTGGCTCTACTAACCCTTCACTGTGAGGAATTTTTCAAACATATGCACAGTGAATTTGAGATGAGTCTAATGGGGGAGCTTCAATTCTTTCTTGGTTTGCAGGTTAAGAATTGGAGGATGTCTTCTTCATAAACCAAGAAAATATGTCAAAGAGCCACTAAAAAGGTTTCAGTTTGAACAAACTAAGCCTGCCTCAACACCCATGAGCACAAGTATAAAACTAAGCCTACCTCAACACTCAGTTGCACTCTCCACTGCAGAGGCAGAATATGTTGCTGCAGGAAGTTGTGCGGCACAAGTGTTGTGGATAAAAAGTCAATTGTGTGACTATAACATCGACATTGGATGCACACCTATCCTATGTGACAACACTAGTGCAATCAATCTATCAAAGAATCTCATTCAACACTCTAGGATAAAACACATAGAAATTCGTCATCATTTCTTAAGAGATGAGGTAGCCAACAAAACCTTAGAGATTAGCTTCATACCCACTGACAAACAATTGGCTGACATCTTTACCAAACCTCTAGCTAAAGATAGATTCACCACACTGAGAAGAGAATTGGGCTTGTGCAAACTGCAATGAAACTCATCCATATACTAAGCATATGTCCCTTGTGTGCACCAACTATGAGGTATATCAAATGGTGATTTGTGGAAGAACAAGTCCTGCTTGTTTGAAAACTTTCATTATGCGTGAGAAAAGATTCTCCGCCACGTATCCATAGTTATGTTGCATGAAAGGGTCATGTACTTTCTATAAGGAATTAGTTTCTTTACATTTTTGCCCATTCTCTATTCTTTTTGAAAGATTGAATATCTTCATGGTCTGTCTTGCTACATACTCTGGTGTGTTTATTTGATTGGTCCAGTTGTGCAAGTGTGTCTTGATTTTCTAACTTTTGTGTACACATGAGCACACACTATGGGGGAGCTAGTTCAGGTTAGATGGTTGTCATCGTGAAGGAAATCACTCATCCTTTGTGTACCTTCAATTTCCTCACATGCAATGGTCATTTCATTCTTCATTCTAACCTTAAACTGGCTTTGCACAGGTATCTGTCGACAGTCCTCATTCACTCTGCCGACAGCTCAGGCCCCACAGAACACAGATTCTGCACTCTGTGTGCATCTGTCGACAGACGAAAATCCATCTGTCGACAGGTATGCACAGGTTCTGTTATCCCTGACTGCCAATCTTCTGTCTGTGTGCATCTGTCGATAGACGAAATTTCATCTGTCGACAGACCACCACAGTTTATGACATCCCTGACCAGGCAACACTCTGTCTGTGTGTAGCTATCGACAAGCTTTTTCTAGCTGTCGACAGACACCCTAAATCAAAGAAATTCATGCGTATTTCATCACACACTTCTTGAGCAGGTTCATGTCTTTCAACTAAGGTGTCTATTGGGTGACTATGCATGTTTGACTCCATCATATTCACATGATATTAATGTTATTCCCTACACCACCATGATTTTGACATACTACTCATGACTGAGTCTAGGTTATATCATTCTGAAAACATTGAACTCTCTTAGAGGTTAAACACCTAACTCTCTTCAATAATTTCCTTGTAGGCAAACACTATTCTCACGTAACTTGAAAAGTCTTATGGTCATTGAACTTTATGTCTAATATTGACTACTAATCATATACATTCCTTGATCTAGAGTTTTAGTCTAAAATGGAGAAAAGCTACCTATTTCTGAAAAACAACAAAAAATAGACAAAAGTCAATCTACAATTGGGATAAAGGTAGAGCAATGATGTGTATTGCTGAGTAACCGGGGAGATGGGCATCACAAATGTCTGCCCTCGCGTCAAAAAGCTATCTCATCATCTCTATACAACGGTATGATGGACACGTCCACTGAGAAACTGGGGGGTACGGACACTTGTCATGTCTATCCTCACGTCAAAAGGTGTGAAGTTATCTTAATTACCACTTTTCCCATTGCATTCATTCATTGCAATCAAAGAAAAACTGAAATAGAGTGAAGCCTCCACTGTGTCTCAAATCACAGGGTCATTGGTGTTTATGGTTATCAAAAAATTTAGACGTTCATTTCAATCATCATTTGATCATCATAAACTAGGGATAGTGTTGTTCTACAATGTTCTTAATCAAACAAGGGTAATGGTGTCTTTTCTCAATGTCCATAAGATGTTCTCTTAATGCTCTAACTTGAAACTCCTTGGGCATTATATTTAAACCATTTAGGTCAATGGGATAGCTTTCATATCCGTGAATATGATAGGTTCCAATGTGTGTTCACCTATTTTACACCTTATATATACATCGTGTATACACTGCTCAGAAGTTTCTCTTCAAAATCCAAACAAACAGCAGTCTGGCGCATTTTCTGAAGGCGCCTGTCGACAGCCCCCAGGGCGTCTGTCGACAGCCGGCGCCAGCCCGAATCTGGGAAGTCCAACGGACACGCCATTTGGGGTTGATTTGGTGGGACCCTTGCCTTTTAAACCTCCTTCCAATCTCTTCAAAAGGCAACCCCGGTTCTTTCCCTTTCCTATCTCTTCAGTCAACACTCTTTGTCCTGTGTATGCTTCATATCATATTAATGAATTCACAGGTCTATGCTATCTACATGTGTGACTATTGTGTGTACTTTTCGATGTTGTCAAAATGGGGAGAACCTCAATTGTGCACTAATTGAATATTTTTGTCATCATCAAAAAGGGGGAGAATGTTGGGTTTTCATTCTAATGTTTATAATAACATGTTTTAGATAATGAACAATCTTAATTGAGGTTTGATACATGACAAATAACTTGATGCAATATTTGGTCTTTCATGTATTCATAATATCTCACTATACATATTTGATCATGTAGGTATGAAGGCATACTGCCAAGCTATCACAAAACAAGAGAAACAGATCACAAAAGCACTGAAATTTGTCACCTGTCGACAGACTCCAAGGTGCCTGTCGACAGATGTGAACAGGCAGAAAACACCAAGTTCAGGAAACAGCCATCTGTCGACAGATGCCCAGTCGGCTGTCGACAGATGCACTCAAAAAACTGCCAACCGAAATCCCAGACTTATGTGCTTGTGCAAAACTGTTTCTATCTGTCGACAGATGATCAAGGCCTGTCGACAGACGTAGAGAATCTTCAGATACGAAAACTTTCCAAGTTACCAAAGATGGTGGTTCCAACTCCCACGTCTCTCCATATGTAAACACCACTATATAAGCAACTATTTGAAGCAAATCTCGTACAGAAGCAGCCACCACCAAAACCCTAGAGCAAGTCCAAGACCAAGAGGTGTTGTTGCTGCTCTGCTTCAATCTGCTGCTCAGAGATAGAAAGATCCATTGATCCAGCAGTACTGAAGATAGAACGTCGTGGATTCAAGCTTCTCCATCGATCTAAAGCCATCAAGACGAAGTTTGAACTCCATCCAGACGTTCCCAAGAAGAGTTCTCAATCAGGATTCATCCCTTCCACTCAGAACTCTTTCTACTTTCTTTCTTCTATCACATGTGTGTGTGTTGGTGTGTCTCAAGTAGCCCTTGTGCTTGATTCACGTGTGTGTGTTGTTTGATCGTGGGTGCACATCAGATAACATGTGTGTGTGTGAGTTGTAGTCACCCAACTAGCTCGTAAGCAGTTTGCTCTGCGTGTGTATGTGGTCCGTGGACGTAGGATACACAAGTTGTGTACTCAGAACCACGTAAATATTTGTGTCTTGTGGTTTGAACGTTTCTACGTTAGATGGTTGATAGGCACGTTGTCTCTACACACGTTAGATAGATTGCTCTTTCATCTACACATCACCAACACACATCTAAGTCTTACTTTGATTCTACTGAAATTTAGAAAGTCTGTGTTGTGATTAAAAGGGTTGTATTAAATTTTAATAGACAGTAATCTATTCAACCCCCCCCCTTCTAGATTACCATATAGGGAATTCCGCAACCTTTCAGAAAGCACACTAAATCATCCTTTAAGTCAAAAACTGTTGTAACAACCTCTAAACCCTTAGAACTTCTACATGTGGATCTATTTGGGACAATGAGGACCACAAGTCTTGGAGGAAAGAACTTTGGATTCGTCATAGTGGATGACTACTCCAGATTTACATGGGTATCTTTCTTAGAACACAAAGATGATACATTTGATGGTTTTGTTAGCTTCAGCAAGAAAGTTCAGAAAGATAAGAGGTATACCATTGTTAGCATTCGATCAGATCATGGAGGAGAGTTTCAAAAAGAACGATTTGCAAAGTTCTGTGATGATCAAGGGATAGAGCACAATTTCTCAGCACCAAGGACACCGCAGCAAAATGGAGTTGCTGAGAGAAAGAACATAACTTTATTGGATATGGCAAGGACTATGTTGTCAGAATATAATTTACCAAGGTATTTTTGGGCCGAAGCCATCAACACAGCATGCTATATAATCAACAGAGTGATGATCAGGCCAATCCTGAAGAAGACTGCATACGAGCTTTACAAGTAGAAGAAACCAAATATCAGTCACTTCAAAACCTTTGGATGTCCATGCTTTATTCACAACAATGGAAAAAGATATATTGGTAAGCTGGACTCAAAATCTGATGAAGGTATATTTATGAGGTATGCTTCTAAACCCAAAGGATATAGAGTATTTAATAAGCATAGTTTATTAATTGAACAAACAGTGAATGTTATTTTTGATGAAACTAACCCTTCCTTGAGAAAGGAAGTAGACAGTGATGTTGATGATGCAGATGAATTGTCCAAGAAGTTAAAGAATCAATCCATTGAAAACAAGGAAGATCCACCCTTAGAAGATCTACAACAAAAAAATATATCACATGATAATCTTCCAAAGGAATGGAGATACAAGAAAGATCATCTGTTGGATAACATTATTGGAGATCCATCGGTTGGGGTAAGAACTAGAGGTAACGTAATCCCATGTGATTATTTAGCATTTGTATCTCAAATAGAGCCTAAGACAGTCAATGAAGCACTATCTAATAAATCTTGGATATTAGCCATGCAAGATGAACTTAATCAGTTCAAGAGAAACCAAGTATAGTCCCTTGTTCTGAGACCATCAGATCATCCTGTGATTGCCACCAAATGGGTGTTCAAGAACAAAATGGATGAAGCTGGTGTGATCACTACAAACAAGGCCAAATTGGTACCTTAAGGCTATTCCCAAGAGGAAGGCATAGATTTCGATGAAACCTATGCACCAGTAGCCAGACTTGAGGCAATTAGGATTTTACTTGCTTATGCATCAGCAATTGATTTAAAATTATTTCAAATAGATGTAAAATCAGCTTTTCTAAATGGTTACATAAAGGAGGAAGTTTATGTAGAACAACCTCTCAGTTTTGATGATATCGATTTTCCAAATCATGTATTTAAATTGCACAAGGCTTTATATGGTTTTAAATAAGCACCTAGAGCATGGTATGAACGCTTAAGTGTATTTTTGTTAAACCATGGATTTATTAGAGGAAAAGTAGATAGCACATTATTCATTAAGTCTAAAGTTAAAAATGTGTTACTTGTTCAAATCTATGTTGATGATATAATATTTGGTTCTACTAATGAATCTCTTTGCAAGTACTTTGAAAAGTTTATGCAGGGAGAATTTGAAATGAGCACGATGGGGGAACTTAATTATTTCCTTGGACTGCAAATCAAGCAAGGAAAAGAAGGCTCCCACATTTGTCAAGCCATGTACACCAAAGAGCTACTAAAGAAATTTGGTTTTGAGAACGCCAAGCCACTGTCAACACCAATGAACACATCTAAAAGACTAGACAGTGACAAGGATGGTATGAAAGTAGACCAACAGCTCTACAGAGGTATGATAGGTTCATTACTTTATTTGACAGCAAGTAGACCTGATATATTGTTTAGTGTATGCATGTGTGCTAGGTATCAAGCAGATTCTAGAGAGTCTCATTTAATTAGTGTCAAACGGATTTTTAGATACTTAGCTAGAACTCATGATATAGGATTGTGGTATCCAAAATCGTGTGAAATAAATTTAGTAGGATACTCTGATGCTGATTACGTTGGATGCAAGATAGATAGAAAAAGCACCAGTGGATGTTGTCAATTCCTTACAGGATGTCTAATTTCATGGTCCTCAAAGAAGCAAAATTCAGTAGCACTGTCAACAGCTGAAGCTGAGTACGTGGCTGCTGGAAGCTTCTGTACACAACTCCTATGGATTAAGCAGCAACTTGAGGATTATGGGCTACACATCAAGACAATTCCCTTATGCGACAACACCAATGCAATTAATCTCACCAAAAATCCAATGCAGCACTCAAGGACAAAGCATATTGAGGTCAGATACCATTTCATTTGAGATCATGTAGCTAATGGTAATATAGACATTTTATTTATAGATACTCAAAATTAGTTAGCAGATATCATCACAAAAGCCTTACCTGAAGAGAGATTTGCATCTCTTAGAAGGGAATTAGGCATGTGTAATTTGTGATAGATTTATCTGTAAATACCTGAAATAATGATTATTTTATAACATCAACTATATGTTCTTTCCCCTAAAATTAAGCGAAATCTTTAAAGATTGCTTGCATCATAAATTTCGGTGACGGTTCATTATTTTAAAGGTATTTATTCATCTCAAACCTGTCTCTGTTTTGTCGTTTTCTGCATTTATGGCGCCATCCTCTCTAAAGTCACTTTATCTTTATCTGATAAAACCCGAAATCTATGTCACATCGATTCACCTCCCGCTCTCATCTCTTTCAACTTGCCTGAGACGATAAACCCTATCGACTCCGGCATCGACTTCATGCGATTTCAAAGCTTCCATCCCTTCCCACAAAAAATCTCCTGAGGGTTTTTGCTCCAATCCTCCTTTTCGACCATCCAGAACTTTTCCCTTTCAAAACCATGGCCGTTTCTGGAGTTTTCGACTCCGTCGGGGGCTATGGGGCTACTTTCCTCGCTGCAGAGCAGCAGGAAAGATTTACATCGGTGAAGACCAAGTTGTGCGGGCACAAGGCAGTGGACATAGCTGATTTGGAAAAGAATGGGATGCACAACATCATTGCTGCTATGGAGAGGTTGAAGTGGACCAAGATGGAAACTCTGCCTGAAGTAAGTTATCCAGACATATTTAAAGCTTTCTACGTCTGTTTGGAGTCTGAGGAAGACGGGTCTTTGACATCCTTGGTCAAAGGAACCCAGATTCGGATCACGTATGAGCTATTGGAGTCATTGTTTGGTGTGTCCACCTCCGGTCATAGTGGAGTACACACTGTTGACATTCACGCGAAAGGTTTGGGGATTGTTGGTTCTGAGTTCAGGCTGAAAGATGGGAAGATAGACATTAATCAGTTGAATGCGTTCAACCACTTATTGCATTTCATAGTATGTCAGATTCTGGTGCCCAGGAGTGCAACCTTCTCCACGTGCACCAAAGCAGATTCAGACCTGATGTTCTGGGCTATCCAGAACCAGAGTATAAATATGGCAGAGGTCATCATAGAAAGGATGAAATTTGCAAATGCTCATGTTTGGGACAAGAAGAGTAAGTTAAATGTATCTCTTCCTTATGCCCATTTGCTAACCAAGATATTCTAGCACTTTGGAGTAAGTTTGAATGGGGCAGTCTTAGAGAAGATGGGCCAAGCTATCCGGTCCAGGAATCTTAAGAAAAGTGGATTCTCTCTTGTTGGTTGTGTGTGGACCAAGACCTCAGCAGCAGAGGGCGAGGCCATTATTGGTGAAGTCCTAGAGGTCCAAGAAGAGGCAGCAGCAGCAACACCAGAAGTTCAAGTTGAGCAAGAGACTGCCAGGCCAGAAGTGCTAGTGGTCCAAGTGCAGTAGGAAGAAATCAGGGCCGAAATTTCAGTGGCTCAAGAGGAACAAGCAGCAGCAGCAGTAGATATCCAAGAAAATGTAGTAGTAGTCAATCTTGAAGAGCCAGTGGACAGCGAGCGCAGAATTGAGGACATTCCTCCTGAGCAAATTGTGCCCGTGGGGCAAGTTGTTGAGGTTGTACCTCCTTCATCCCGTATAGCCTCAGTACTCAGGGATGTATTGGACTCCATTCCCAGCACTCAGGGGGAGCCAGAAATTGTCGGTGATCAAGAGGCAGAAGTAGTGGCACCGGGCCATGATGAAGATGTTGCCATGGAAGATGCTCTCAGTCAGGGGGAGCAAGGGCTTGCATCTGAAGTTATGGCAGCCGGCCACCATGAAGACGTCTTGATGGAGGATGCTCCTATTGAGGGGGAGCATTCAGTCGATTTGGCAACAAGTCAGGAGGAGCACACTGCTAGTGCCCCTATGGATAATCAGTTTCAAGAAGGAATTGTGGAAAGCACCTCAGATGAAGAGGCAAATGTTGATAATGTGGAGCCCATTGCTAGGGCAAACGACGAAGGGAAAGAAGTAGCTTGTGAGATTCCCCTCTTAACCAGGAAGCCACATAAGAGGATGAGGAGAAAGCAATTGAAGATCAATCTGAAGCCTTTAATTGATAGAATGGATGAACAAGGAAAGATTTTATGCTCTGTGCAATCCGATATTGCATCTATCTTTATAAGCCAGAGTACTTCAGCTAAGGAGATGGGCAGGGTCAGAAATGTAGTTAGATGGGTGCGAAGTGAGCTCCTCAGCATTAAGGAGTCTATAACAGCCATTTCCGATATTTGAAGATGCAACCTCCTCCTGCAAATCCAGGACCAGCCAGTAGCTCAGGGCCATCTAGGCCAAGGCAAGAGAATGTTGGGCCTTCAGGGCCATCAGTTGTTAATGAAGGTCGGCCATAAGGGCCATTGTCTGAAGAACCAGCAATAGCAGGGTCAGCTGAGGCTATGGAGTTAGGGCCAGATGGGGATTTCCCTGGGCCATCAGGGCCAATGGATTCAGTGGTTGAGCCTGTCAGAGCAGAAGAGCAAGTTGTAGCTCTAGAGCCCCCTGCTCTTCTCCTCTTCCTATTCCAGCCCCTCCTTCTCCACCATCATCCTCCACTGCACCTCCAGCACCTCCCACCTTCAAACAACCCATTCCTAGAACCATTTCCTCTCCTACACCCTTTCCTTCCCAGTCCTCCTCATCTCCTGTTTCTTCCACTCTCATTCCTCCACCTTATCTTCTTTTGAGGTTCCTTCAGCCTCCTCATCAGTTGGGGCTTCCTCTTCTGGTCCTTCCTCCTATGGACCAACTGATGTTCCTCCCACTACCACTCACTCCTTCCTTCATCCTCCTACTCCTCCCTCTTTTATCACTATTATTCTGGAGTGTGCTCAAATTGATGCCCCTTTCCTTCGGGACATCAAAGATGAATTTGAAGTAGCTATCCTTCGTTCAGTTTTAAAGGTTAGTACTCATGTTCATAGGACAAGTTCTTCTAGCCATGTCCCTAAGAAAAGGAGACTAACTTCCACTCACTCCCTTTCTTCTGAACCTTGCTATCCACCCCTTTGGTTTTCTCTTACAGTAGATAATAAAAACAAACCACTGTATAGATAATTCCTTCAGAAAACAACCTTTGCCACTCTCCTTGGCCTTCCACATCTCAACTTAACAGACCACCTAAATACCATTCTCTCTCTCACTTCTCTATCAAAATCTGAAAAATCCAAAATCTTCTCCGTGGCTGAGGCCAAAATAGAAGAGCAATGGGCTCGGGGCCACAAGATCTTGTACAATAAGTTTCTGAATGCTAGATCAGCCAGGTTTCCTCCCCGGGATCATTCCTTGACACTTTCAGAGTGGTTCCAAATTCTTCACAAGGATACCTGGGCTCCATTTGTTCGAAAGGAGATCAAGATGATCAGGTATTTTCAAATGTTCAATGACTATCGATATCTCAACAATTTACCTGAAATTCAGCTTGGCCAATTTCGGCAAGCTATTCGTAATCTTGGTTCCCATGATGCTCATACCAAAGCCATCAAGGTCGATTTTGCTACCCTCCAGTTGCCTGATGTAGTGTTTCTCCCTCCTCTTCATTCTCTAGTTATGGACTCTGATGTTGGCTCCATCATTTTTGAGCATTTTGCTAGAGTCATGAGGAGAATACATGTGCGGAAGAGTAATCTTGTCGGTTTCAATCGGTTCTTGTTCAGAGAGTACCATCAGGGCCATATCAGTTCAGAAGTTCTTGCTCCTCTATTGTCTGAATGTGAGAGGTTATCTCCAGCAGAATGGGCCAGATTTTACCCTCTGTCAGCTCAGCAACTTGATGATCTGAATGCCTCTCAAGCCAGAGAGCATAAACCTTCTGTTTTAGCTGCTAAATTTCTTGATATGAACTCTATTCACCTTGTTTGAGATCCACTTGCAATATGGGTTGAGAGATACAAGGTTTATGTAGCCATGCGCTTAGAACTAAAGCAGAAGCAGCTCTTCTATCCTGTTTCAATTGATTAGTTCCTTCAGCATGTCAGTTTTGGCACCATTTACTTCCTCAAAATGTCTCTTGGCCAGAATGCATATGGTCCCTTCCTTTCAGCTCAGAGGCAATTGCACATCCTGAGGATGGCTCCTGTCATGGGACCTTCCTATTCTATTGAGTTTGGAGCCTTTCAAGCTCACTTTGAAGAGCAGGAATGCCAGACTTGGCCAATTATAACCCGCCATGCCTCTCTTTTGTCTCCTGCTCACTATCTCCCTGTACCCCCTCAAGATTAATGCAAATCCTCTTCTTTGCTCTCTTATTTATCTTTTCTCTTTTTCTTTGTCTCATTATGGTATCTTTTTACTTAATGAAAAAAAGGGGGAGAAACCTCTGTGTTTCTGAAATACATTTCTAATTTAATTTTAGATAATTCACTTAGATTTATTTTAGAACATCTATGCTTTTGTGGTATGTTTTGTCATCACCAAAAAGGGGGAGATTGATGATCAGTTTATCCCCATATAATTTTATGAATTATAAATCTATTTTGGTGATTAACAAAACTTCAATAAAGTGTCATCTAACAAGTTTTCATGAAGCTTAGGCTCAGGAAGTAAATCAGGCGAAATCAAGAAAAGATGTAAGTATCTCTTACTTTGTAGCATTTAAAATACAGAGTTGGAAATTTCTCTAAGTACACATCGACTCTCCATATGCTACAACGATTGCATTAGAATCATATTGATTTCATTTTCATAACGATTTGATAAGTGAGAATAATGATTCGCTTAGTGAGAACAATGATTTGCTCTCACAATGATTCTGTTTCTCATAACGATTCGCTTAGTGAGAATAACGATTTGCTCTCACAATGATTCGGTTTCTCATAACGATTTCATAAGTGAGAGCAAAAATTTGCTCTCACAACGATTCAGTTTCTCATAACGATTTGATAAGTGAGAACAACGATTTGCTCTCACAACGATTCTGTTTCTCATAACGATTTGCTAACTGAGAACAACGATTTTCTTTCATAACGATTCGATAAGTAAGAACAACAATTTGGTCTTATAACGACTTGCTTTCATATCGAACAACGATTTGGTCACCGTAACGATTCGATATGTTATACAACGATTTGGTTGCTATAACGACACGATAAGTTACACAACGATTTGCTTGCTGTAATGATTCGATAAGTCACAACAACGACTTGGTCTGTGTAACGATTCAATAAAGCAAAACAACGATTTGATCACTACATCGACTCGATAAGTGAGACAACGATTTGGATATAACGACTTGTTCATAACGATTTGCTTATACTTTCATAACGATTTGTCTCTACAACGATTTGGTTATATAACGATTTATGTTCACATCGATTTACTTATACATGTGAAACGATTTACATGAACATCGACTCATTCACACAACGATTTCATAAGTCGTACTTATAACGATCTCATAAGCTATAATGACTTGCTATTTAAACATATTTCAAATATTTTGAATGTCAAAGTCTTCCCTTGCTTTTCTCCGATATCCATGCATTTATTATGACTGAACATTTCACTGCACAATGCATGCTCAGATATCTTCTATTCCTATGCGTATATTGGAAACATCTTTTTAGAAAGCAGAATGGCATTTCTAATTTGATGTATATTCATTCTAACGTTGACTGACAACAAGAGACAGCGTAGCTATCTATCATTCAGTATTTATTGTGTGCAGGTCTCTGACAGCATAACCATTTACAACGTTGGACAAAATGAAAGATAAAAGATATCGAGAAGGGTCTTCTCTTTGCATGCATGAAATGTAAATGACTGTTGACTGTAAGCTCTACAATACCATGCAGTCTAACGTATACCAGAGCATAGAGACAACAGACATATCAACGGCTACATCCTCAAGAGAAGATATACATTCAAGTCTGAAGACTCTTAACGAAAAACAACTTTTGGAGATACAATCTTTCTAAAAAAAAAAAAAGAGTCTCAACAGAAGAGCGATTTTCATTCCCAACTCTTGTGTAGCTCTTAGCTCTCTGCTTCCATTGCTCAGCCTTGAGAGATCTCTAGTGTACTAAGAGACTCCTTCATTGCAGATCATTCTCTCTCAGTCTTGCTTCAGATCAAGCATTGTTCTATGAGTTTAGTCTAGGGGCTTGTCTTC
The DNA here is from genome assembly GCA_014218235.1 of Colocasia esculenta. NCBI lineage: Eukaryota > Viridiplantae > Streptophyta > Magnoliopsida > Alismatales > Araceae > Colocasia > Colocasia esculenta. Next base: position 98,855,990 of record CM024755.1, on the reverse strand, counting down.
TCTTTAACACTTTTCAGTGTTGTTCCTCTTCGTGTTGAGAAGAGAAGACATGTTGGTAACAGGTGGTTTTATTCCCTTCGTGTTGAAGGAAGACCTGAGATCTAGGGTGTTGTATTCCACTTCGGGTTATGAAGAGAACGCTAGCTGCGGCTGGATGTGTAAGTGTCCTTAAGGGGGACTGTACCCTTGGGTAGTGGAATCCTGAGTTGTTGCTCAGGGACTGGATGTAGGACTCCTGTGGATAAGAGGTCCGAACCAGGATAAAATCTTTATGTAGTGTGATTGCTTGTCTGTGATTGGTGTTTTCTTTACTACTAACACTAACAGTCAAACGTAGTGTTTTTGTGTGAATGTTTTTGTTGATAGGTTTAGATAATCAAAGTTTAAGAATCTCATTCACCCCCCCTCTGGGCTTGCTAGCTGGGAAACAATCCTGTCCTGTACAACCTTTTCCTTGAAAACTTCACCAGCGCTGGTTCTTCGTGCATAACTTCAATTTCTATATGCTGATGGGCACAGACATCATCATCAGAGGCATCTTCTACTATATCATCCACAAAAGGATCCTCAAAAATAGCAGCAACAGGCTCCCACTGAGTTGGAGCATCTTCCAAAGGAACTTCTTCTGAATGTCCCAAGGACATACTATCTGGAACACCTTCTTCATGCACCTCTTCAACACAGTCTTCCCCAACAGGAACAGTTTCTGTATGTACTTATGGAAAGATATCTGAAGGAACACATGTATGCTCCCCCTCAGTAGGAGCTACTTCCTCAATGGTACGGGCAAAAGTTTCCTGTACAACAGGAATTACCAATTCAGGCTCAGGTACACTTCTTTCATCTGGTTTCACATAGGGCTCAATTGGCTCAAAATGCTCAGGAGCAATGTCCTCAATCCTTCAGCCAGTAGGCAGGGATGCAGTCGGTTCAATATCTCCAACTTCAGTCTCAACTTCTTAAAAGGATGGAACTTTTATAATATGAGTGTCTCCCATAATGGCACCTTCTTCAGCCATGGAGACCATCGACCACACATGAGCAGACAGAGTGAATCCACTTTTCTTCAAGTTCCTTGTTCGGATGGGCTGCCCCATTCTCTCCAACAACTCCCCTTCCATATCTACTTCAAAATGTTGGACGATTCTTGTGAGCAGATGAGCATAAGGAAGAGGTATTTCCAGCTTGTTCTTCTTATCCCAAATGAGTTCAGCTGTAAACTTCATTCCTTCAAACATAATTTGGGCCATATTTACTTTCTGATTTTGCACTGCCCAGAACATGATATCGGCTTCTCCTTTTGTACATTGAGAAGAGGTGGCACTGCAAGGTACTAGAATCTGACAAACAATAAAGTGCAGTAGCCTATTGAAAGCTGTAAACTGATTTATATTAATTTTTCCTTCCTTGAGTTTATACTCTATTTTGATAATCTCAAGTCCTTTAGCATGAATATCCACAGTGTCTACCAAACTGTGACCTTCTTTAGAAATGCCAAATAGTTCTTCCAACATATCAAAGGTGATGTGAATGTTCTTACCTTTAACAAAAGAAGTAAGTATTCCTCCATCTTCAGACTGAAGGCAGGTGTAGAACGCCTTCGCCAAATGAGGGTAGGTTCAAAAATAGTACACAGCCCTGTACATTTCATCCTCTCAAGCGCTTCAATCACGCTGACCATTCCATGCTTCTCTAAGTCCGCCAAATTAACTGCCTTGTTGCCGCAAACCTTGATCTTGACTGCTTGAAACCTCTCGAGTTGTTCAGCCGTGAGGAATGCCGCACTATAGCCACCCAAATTGCTAGAACTCCCAGAAGCAGCCATGGAAATCGACAAGAGAAGATTCTAAATGATTGTAGGAGAAAGAGGAGTAAAACCCCTCAAGAAATTTAGTGGGAAGAATCAAAAGTTTCTTGAAGAGGGAAGAGGGCTCTGTGGAGTCGATGGAGGGTTTCACCGACCTCGAAGTCGAAAGGGCGCAAAGAGAGAGAGAGTGAATCGGTAAGGGATGAGTTGCCAACAATATAAAATAAAGAAAAGTAAAGTGAAAAAGGCGGAGCATTAATTGCACAAAACAACAAAAAATGTGTAACTGATAGCGCAAAAGCGAAAAGAATATAGGAGAGAATAGAATTGATTTATATAGAGGAGAGGGGGTTAAATCTTGTTCTGAAATAGTTTATTTATTTAAGTTATATGCAGATATATCTGTTACAAATTGCACATGCCTAATTCCCGTCTCAGAGAGGTAAATCTCTCTTTAGGTAAAGTTTTTGTAAAGATGTCTGCTAACTGATTTAGAGTATCTATAAAATAAATACTAATATTACCATTCGCTACATGATCTCTAATAAAATGATACCTAACCCCAATATGCTTCGTCCTCAAGTGTTGTACAGGATTCTTGGTGAGATTTATGGCACTGGTATTGTCACATAATAGTGGAATGGTTTTGATGTGCAGTCCATAGTCTTCAAGTTGTTATTTGAACCAAAGGAGTTGTGTACAACAGCTCCCAGCAGCCACGTATTCAGCTTCAGCAATTGATAAGGCTACTTAGTTTTGTTTCTTTGAAGACCATGATATTAAACATCCTATAGGAAATTGACAACAACCATTGGTGCTTTTTCTATTCACTTTGCATCCAGGATAGTCAGCATCCGAGTATCCAATTAAATTTGTTTCACAAGTTTTAGGATACCATAGACCTAAGTTGTGAGTATGAGCTAAATATCTAAAAATCCTTTTCACTCAAATCAGGTGTGATTCCTTATGATCAGATTGATACCTAGCACACATGCATACACTAAATAAAATATCAGGTCTACTTGCAGTTAAGTAAAGCAGTGAACCAATCATACCTCTGTAAAGTTTCTGGTCCATCTTCTTACCTTCTGGATCACTATCTAACCTTGTTGATGTACTCATGGGAGTAGATAGTGGCTTGGCATTTTCAAATCTGAATTTCTTTAATAATTTCTTAGTGTATTTGATTTGACTAATGTGAGTTCCTTCCTTGCCTTGCTTGATTTGTAGTCCAAGGAAATAGTTTTCTCCCATCATGCTTATTTCAAATTCTCTCTGCATTAACTTTTCAAAATACTTGCACAAGAATTTATCAGTAGATTGGAAGATAATGTCATCAACATAAATTTGCACAATTAATATAACTTTAGCACATAATTTAATGAATAGAGTGCTATCTACTTTGCCTCTAATGAACTCATGATCCCATAGAAATGCACTGAGTCTTTCATACCAAGCTCTAGGTGCTTGTTTCAGACCATATAACATTTTATGTAATTTAAAAGCATGATTTGGATAATCTAAGTCATTGAAACCAGGAGGTTGTTCTACATAGACTTCCTCCTTTATAGCACCATTCAAAAAAGTTGATTTTACATCCATTAGAAAAAGTTTTTTAAGTCCAATGCAGATGCATAAGCTAGTAAAATCTGAATAGCCTTAAGTTTAGCAACTGGTGCATATGTTTCATCGAAATTTATACATTCTTCTTAGGAATAGCCTTGAGCAACCAATCTATCCTTATTTCTAGTAATAACACCAGCTTTATCCAATTTGTTTCTGAACATCTATTTGGTGCCAATAACAGGATGATCTGATGGTCTAGGAACAAGGGACCAGACCTGATTTCTTTTGAATTGATTTAGTTCATCTTACATGGCTAAAATCTAAGATTCATCAGTCAGTGCTTCATTGACTGTCTTCGGCTCTATTTGAGAAACAAAAGCTAGATAATCACAATGAATAGTATTACCTCTAGTTCTTACCCCAATATTTAGATCTCTAATTATGTTTTCTACTAGATGGTTCTTTTTGTATCTCCATTCCATGGGAAGATCTTTATGGATTAGATCTTTCTGTCATAGTTCTTCCAAGGGTGGATCTTCATTGTCCTTGACGGACATTTGCTTCATTTTCTCGGATAGGCTCTTTGTGCCTTCATCATCACTAACAATTTCCTTTCTCAAAAAGGGATTAGATTCATCAAAAATAACATGTACAATTTGTTCAATTAATAGACTTCTCTTATTGAAAACTCTATAAACCTTTGAGTTTTGAAGATTGACCCATAAAAATACCTTCATCGGATTTAGGATCCGACTTACCAATATTTGACTTACCATTGTTGTGAATGAAGCAAAGGCATCCAAATGTTCTGAGATGATTGATCTTAGGTTTCTTCTGCTTGTACAGTTCATATGTTGTCTTCTTTAATATAGGCCTAATCATAGCTCTATTGATTATGTAGCAAGCTGTATTAATTCTACCTAGAAATATCTTGGAAGGTTGTATTCAGATAACATTGTTCTTGCCATATCCAATAAAGTTCTATTTTTCATTTCAGCTACTCCATTCTGTTGTGGTGTTCTTGGTGCTGAGAAGTTGTGTTCAATACCTAGATCATCACATAATTCTGCAAACCTATCATTTTGAAATTCTCCTCCATGATCTGATTGAATACTTATAATGTTGAACTTCTATCTTTCTGAACTAGCTTGTTGAACTTGAAAAATGCTTTAAATGTGTCATCTTTGTGTTCAAGAAAAAATACCCATGTGTATCTTGAGAAATCATCAACAATAACGAATCCAAAAAAAATTTCACCTAGACTTGTAGTTCTCGTAGGTCCAAATAAGACCATATGAAGCAGTTCTAAAGGCTTGGAGGTGGTTGTAGACACGCCTTTTCTCTCAAAGGACACCGTCCTACAAAAGAGAATTTGACTAAAAAAAAAGAATAAAATGATTGTCTTTTAATAATTTGGGATGGGGGAAATGGCGAGATATGGTGGAAAAGCAGAAAAAAGACGGAAAGGAAAGAAGCTGCGTGTGTGCACGAGGATGGTGGTGTGATCGCCAAGCACGCGAGGGTGCCGAAGGAAACGGGCGAGAGGAAGAGTTGGGGGTACTTACCCTCACTCGAGGATCGCGAGAGTTGACGTGGGTCCTACCTCCTCCTTCCGTCGGCTGGCCGGCAAAGGAGATTTAGCTCCGATGGTTACCTTGCAAGAAGAAAACAACAAGAAACAAGTGAAAGAGGGATCAGACTATGAAGGTGTAGTAAAAGCTCGCATGGAATGAAATGAAAAGCATTAAATGGGGATTAACACACATTGTGGGGTGGTGTTAAACCCCTAAAAAAGTGGGAATGGAGAAGTGATAACTGCACAATTTTTCAGGTTAAATTTCATACATATAGTTAACTTTAGACCGTCTTTGTCCATAAATAATGTGCAGTTTGATATTAATTCTCATTTCATCCATGAATAAAGTTTTGAACATATTAGTTAATTTTTCGGGTAGAACACATAGTTAGATCCTCATTTAAATAAAGTCGATATCTTTTGAATAATTCTTTTCTCTTTTTACGGGTATATTGTACATAAATAAATCCTTGGTCTTAGATTTTCTTAAGCATTTCTTGTAAATATTAGTTTATAAATAAATCAAAATTTAAATAAATCTTAGTTAAATAACATTTACCTAAACACCATCATGTCACCCAATCCCAATAAATAAATAAAAATATTTTAATAAAATCCCATCATCCCATAATGCCACATACCCCTCATGAGTCCATTGTACCAAAATTAATTCTTCGCCAACACTGGTCCATTGCACCATTTTCCTTTCATCGAACTAGAGTTACCTATGCACATAATTAATTTTATCCATTTTATCCTATCTTCCAGGTCAATAAAAACCGGAAGAACCCAGAAGGAACTAGAAGCTCCTAGCGGTGCTGAGCTGTTGGCTAGATATGTGCAGGAGGCGGTCCTGGCAGGGGCTTGTGCTGAGCGCGGCAGCTGTGTGTTGCTGGAGATGGCGCGCCTGAGATGGGTGGCCGGCACTGGAGCATGTGTACAGGGTGCTGGGAGTGGAGAGGCACCCCTGTGCTCTGGCGATGGAAGCTGTGCTGGGCGCCTGGACCAAGCGGCCGGGTGAGGTGGCGATGGCTGTTGTGCAGGAGGCTGGGCCAAGCAGATGGTGTGGCTGGCGCGATGGCAAAGTAGTTGGGCTGGCGGGATGCAGAGCGGTGAGCAGCGGGCTGGTGCAGCTGGGCTGCTGGGCGATGCAGAGGAGCTCTGCGGCACAGATGGCATGCAGATCTGGTGGAGCTCATGCAAGGCGATGCTGCGCTGGCGATTTGGGCGGGAAGGAGACCAATTCGGTGCTGAGCGATGGTTCTGTGCGGTGGATGGCGCCTAGGAGCTGCTGACATCTAAAGCAGATAGCACGGCCGGGTGTGTGCAAAGCGGTGAAGGTCTACTGATGTGGCGATCCCGGTGGAGCAGAGGTGGCGATCTTGGTGCGTTGGTGATCCGGGAGGCGCCCGGGCATCTATAAAAGGACCCGAGGTCCTCTTGCCAAGGGCTTCGACTTCTTAGAGTTTTTTTTTAGCTAGTTCTTCTTCCTTGTTCTTTCAGCATCTGTGAGGTTTTTGGCCAGTGAGATTTTTGGGGGAATTTTTCTGTCATTTTTGTCTTTATTTTTTTATCTGTTCTCGGTTCAGCAATTGTGAGGGGGTTTCTTATGTCAGTTGTAGGGAAGGGGAATTGGGTTTTAATCTTCTTTCATTTCTTCTGTGAGAGCTGGGAGGGTAATGAATTGTTATTTCCATTTCTTCAGTGTTGTTTCTTCCATTTTCTTCAGTGTTAATTTCATTCCTTCTCTTCCAGAACATGATCCATGAGTAATTGATTTTTACATTTGTTCTGTGTTGATTTGTCCATCTCTTTTGTGTGGATTTTACCATTTCTTCTGTGCTGTTGGAAAGAATGATCCAGGGGAGGGAGATCAGATTCATATGTTTGAGCAGTGGAGGGGGCTTCCGGAGTTCAGAATTCCAAGAGATTTGAGTGGAATGTTCTTGCTGCTGTGAGGATTGGAGTCTGAAATTCAAAGGGCTTGGCCAGTTCAGCATTTTGGGAATTTGTTTGCCATTGTTTCTTCTATATTTTCCTTCAGATCGGGGAGACGTAAACAGTTCAGAGTTTCTGGAGGAATTTGTTGTTGTGTTCTTACTGTTGGAAGTTTTAGTTTAACATTTTGGGTTTCCTTTCTCTTGTTCTCCTGTAAGGGTTGGGTTGGGAGATTCCAAGCTAGTGCATTTGCTTAGTTTTCTGTTCATAGTTTAAATGGTTGGATTGGAAGAGTTCGATCCAATGGAGTTTAATTTCTCATTTCTTTTGTGTAAATCTTGCAATTTCTTCTGTGTTCTGTGATTCAAATGCGGCTTCTTCTTCTCTTCTGTGAGGACTGTTGGTTGTGTTCAAGAGCATTTGGAGGATTTCGGCTGACTGGAAGCATTTGAGATGGGTTTTTGCTATTGTGAGGAGTGCCTATGATGGTTCAGATCATTCGGTTGCTGTGAAGGATTCTAGGGGCTACTGGCTCTATTTTTACATTTCTTCCGTGTATTGCAAGCTACTGTGAGGAGATCAAATTTCGTCTTCCTTTCTTCTGTGTTGGGTTGTTGAGAGATTGATCCAGAGTTAAAATTGTGTTCCATTTCCTGTTCTTAGTAATAGCATGTGGATTCAATTTTAGTAACACTTAATTTCTGTTCTTATTTTTTGTCTGATCCCCTGGGCTATAGGGGTACATTGGTTGGATAATATTCTATTGAAGATCTTGTTCTGTCATCATTTTATCTTCTTGAGTTCCGAATCATTTCATAATCAAATTGGTATGTATGTTTCTTGCTTAGATTTCTGTCTACTTGTTTGATCCCTCAACTGTGAGGGTACATTAATAACAAGTATCTTTTCATTTCAATTTAGCCTGTTCTTTCATTAAATTTGATATGTCAAGATCGTGAGTGATTTGATCGGTGTTGTTTACACATTCACTTTTAATGCATTGTCGTTAGAATGATTTCAAGTTAAAGTAGTTTAAATCAAATTCTATTCAGCCTCCCTTTGGAAATGACCTGTTCTCACCACCATACTAGTTCATCTTTGTTATTTTAATTTTGTGAGACAGTTTAGAAGAAGTGCGCATATTGACTTGTGCGAGGAACTTTGGACAACGAAAATGGACAGTCAACTATGCCGCGCGTTCATATAAAAACCAAATAAAAATTAAAAAATTCTAAAATCTAAAAAATTTCCAAATCAGTCTTCCATGTTAGCCGTTAGTTTGTAAATAAAAATTTCATTTCTCAAGATTAGAATCTCATGTTTTAGGACATTCATCATCTTAACTGTCATTTTAATTGTCATCTCTTTTCTTGCATTGAAGAGTGCGGGGGAAAGGTAAGTCTTCCATCTTTTGTTTCATGCATTAGACTTATCATTAGAAAACCTCTTGTTTGAACTTGTTTGTTGCACTTCACATTTTTAAATGGGACTGCTTAAGGGCTTCACCCATTAGAATAAAAAGATAAGGTGAGGGATTTCATCACCCTTTCCTTTGCCCAAAAATCACAAAAAATTTCCACATTTTTTCATTTGCCTAAACTTTCAATAAAAATCAGTAGACTTGGCCATAGGGTTCATAATTAGATTTGTTCTTTCTTAAATCCAAACTTCTCTTTAAGTCTGGTGTCTAGGATTAGAGGTTAAAAAGCTTATGCTTAAGTGAGTTAGAGGTTATTTAATTGGGTCCTTGCGAAAGCAAGGGGGGCCTCCCTCTACTCCACCTCTTACCTGGCCAGTACAAGAAGAGTTTGAATTGGATTTAAGCGAGCATAAATCTGATTTTGAGAAAAATAACATAAGTCCAAGGAACACTTAGTGGTAGGTTAATTTGATTTGAAAGTGTTTGTTTGTTTGTGTTTGTTTAAAAATTCATCAAAAATCAATAAAAATCTTAAAAAATCAAAAATCATAAATAGAGGGCTTTCTAACTGTGTATGCTTGGTAGACGATCATTCAACTTAGATTTGGCTCAACCCATCGCAGAGATTGAGAGATTCTTTCATATCATGGCCTACCAAAAACAAATTCAAGCTGTCCAAGGTTTCTATAAACCTTCCTATGATCCATATTCTACTACATAAAATCCTGGTTGGAGAAACCACTCGAACTTTTCTTGGAAAAATCAATCAGAACAAATTTCTCAACCTGCTTTCAAACAATTCATGTACGGTCAACCCTATCCCAATCAGAATCCGGGATTTGACCAATCTTCTTATTCCAGACTTCAACAATTCCAAGAAAATCAAAACTTCAATCAATTTGCTCGTACAATTTTCAGCAACCTTCATACAATCAACCACCATCTTCTCAGCCCAATTAGGAAGATAAAATGAATCAACTTCAAAACATGATGATGACTCTTTGCCAAACTGTGCAAGAACAACAAAATCAATATCAAAATCAGAACCAAAATATTCAACAAAATTTGGATAGGATAGAGTCTCAGATTGCTGATGTGTGTAGGAGGGAATTGGGTCAGTTACTAAGTCAAACTATAACAAACCCAAGGAACAACCCTCATGGATTTTATCTGAACCAGCAAAACCATCAAGTCCAGGGGTACATACCACATGCACCTCCACCATCAAACACACAACAAACTTTTGTCCAGAACATTCCAGCACCACAAATTCAAAATCAATTTATACAACAGGACCATTCTCCTGCCCAAGCTAGGGGTCCTCAAGTGGAAAATGTGAAAATAGTGTCAACTTTAAGAAATAAAAAAATCTTGATAAATCCTCACCCACACATGTCAACATTGCATGAGGATAAAGAAAATGAAAATGAAACTGAGGTTGAAGAGAATGTTGAAAAATCCAAGGGAAAAGAGAAAATAACTGAAGAGTCTCTAGACACAATCCAAATAAATGAAAACCCAAGTCATTACATTCCAAAAGTCCCTTTTCCTGAAGCTTTAAAGCCAAAATCTAAACCAACTGATAATGAAGAACTCTTGGAAGAATCTTGTGAGGAAAAAGCAGTAGACCAACCCTGTGCTCTAGGGTTTGAGGGAGAGGAAGGACAATTTAGTTCCATGTTTCAGAATAATGATCCATCATTTCCATTAGAATGTCCTCCTAAGGTTGAGCTAAAACCACTCTCTGCTAATTTAAAATACATCTTTCTAGGAGAGAACGAAACTTGGCCCATCATAATTGCTAGTGATCTTGAAGAAGGGCAGGAGAAGAAATTGATTGAAGTCTTAAAAATTCATAGAAAAAATTTTCAAGTGCATGATAAGGTTTGGTTGTTTAATTCGAGGCTTAGTGTGTTTTTGGGAAAATTGAAGTCCCGATGGGATGGTCCTTACATTGTTGTCAGATCTTACGACAATGGTGCTGTCATTATTCTCGATCCTAAAACTAGACAATCATTCACTGTCAATGGGCAAAGGTTAAAATATTTCTTTGAAAGCCCACTTTTCTTAAAAATGGATTCTACCAAGCTAGCTAAGTCAAACGAAGCCTAATTGCGTCCGGATGAAGACGAAATAAACTTAGCGCTTCTTGGGAGGCAACCCATGTGTACAGATTTCCTTTATCAGATAATTCTTTGTCTTACTTTCTTTTCCTGTAAATAAGTAGGGGGGAGAGGTAGAATAAGCATGCATTCATAGTCCTCATCCCAACCATTGCTTCATTTCTTTTTCTTGAGCTTGTATATATGCAAATAAAAATTTCACAATGTTTCATCTTTGAATAAAAATGCGTGGCTTTGCGCATCCCAGACTAGGTGTGTGATCTTTAACCATTAAAATTTTGTGGTTGTCACATTCCCTTGCAAGTATCCATGTTAGGTAGCCTCTAGTAAAGGGTTACATGTACTTCTTGTCTACCTTATGTAAGGATTTATGGCAAGAAGTTTTCATACACTACACAGCCACTTAGACTAGCTGAACCTGAATGTAGTAAATTTGTCAAGGCTAGTAGGAGAGAGGTGATTGGTTTTCTCCCCTCCCCCTAAGTGAATTGCGAAGGAAGTGAAGGCATGTGATCAAGGAACCTGACTGTTCATTCTTCCGTAAAGAGGAAAAGAAAAGAAAAGGCAAAAAAAGAAAAAAGCAAAAGCAAAAGAAAAAAAAAACCATCCATGAAAAATGCCCCGGATCTGAGTAAAGTTGGACTCGCTACTCTTGAAAAGTGATGGGTTGTGCAGCATTGTGGATGAAGAAGAAATAAAGAAATTCTGAGTGCACAAAGTGCAAATAAAGGGGCAAAGTCCTCAACTCAGATAAATAATCCTCAAGGAAGATGAGCAGAATGGAACTGAGAGAAACAACCTAATCTGACTGAGCAATGATCTTATTCCACAATTCTTCTCTTCTCCCTCGAATTAATCTAATCTCAAATACTAGCTGAGATAGAGGAGCTCTAGGAGGGCTGATGTGAACTCTTAAGTGAGCTACCTTTTGTGCACTAATTTCTTACCATAAGCCCTTACAATTAGGAAAGACGTGTCTTTACATGAATCTTTACATGATGGCTGGTTAGCATGAGATATTACATCTTCTAGTCCTACATTTGGAGTAATTTTTATTGCTAGGGGACTAGCAATGTTTAAGTAGGGGGGAGTGATAACTGCACAATTTTTCAGGTTAAATTTCATACATATAGTTAACTTTAGACCGTCTTTGTCCATAAATAATGTGCAGTTTGATATTAATTCTCATTTCATCCATGAATAAAGTTTTGAACATATTAGTTAATTTTTCGGGTAGAACACATAGTTAGATCCTCATTTAAATAAAGTCGATATCTTTTGAATAATTCTTTTCTCTTTTTACGGGTATATTGTACATAAATAAATCCTTGGTCTTAGATTTTCTTAAGTATTTCTTGTAAATATTAGTTTATAAATAAATCAAAATTTAAATAAATCTTAGTTAAATAACATTTACCTAAACACCATCATGTCACCCAATCCCAATAAATAAATAAAAATATTTTAATAAAATCCCATCATCCCATAATGCCACATACCCCTCATGAGTCCATTGTACCAAAATTAGTTTCTTCGCCAACACTGGTCCATTGCACCATTTTCCTTTCATCGAACCAGAGTTACCTATGCACATAATTAATTTTATCCATTTTATCCTATCTTCCAGGTCAATAAAAACCGGAAGAACCCAGAAGGAATTGGAAGATCCTAGCGGTGCTGAGCTGTTGGCCAGATATGTGCAGGAGGCGGTCCTGGCAGGGGCTTGTGCTGAGCGCGGCAGCTGTGTGTTGCTGGAGATGGCGCGCCTGAGATGGGTGGCCGGCGCTGGAGCATGTGTACAGGGTGCTGGGAGTGGAGAGGCGCCCCTGTGAGGATTGGAGTCTGAAATTCCAAGGGCTTGGCCAGTTCAGCATTTTGGGAATTTGTTTGCCATTGTTTCTTCTATATTTTCCTTCAGATCGGGGAGAGGTAAACAGTTCAGAGTTTCTAGAGGAATTTGTTGCTGTGTTCTTACTGTTGGAAGTTTTAGTTTAACATTTTGGGTTTCCTTTCTCTTGTTCTCCTATAAGGGTTGGGTTGGGAGATTCCAAGCTAGTGCATTTGCTTAGTTTTATGTTCATAGTTTAAATGGTTGGATTGGAAGAGTTCGATCCAATGGAGTTTAATTTCTCATTTCTTTTGTGTAAATCTTGCAATTTCTTCTGTGTTCTGTGATTCAAATGCGGCTTCTTCTTCTCTTCTGTGAGGACTGTTGGTTGTGTTCAAGAGCATTTGGAGGATTTCGGCTGACTGGAAGCATTTGAGATGGGTTTTTGCTATTGTGAGGAGTGCCTATGATGGTTCAGATCATTCGGTTGCTGTGAAGGATTCTAGGGGCTACTGGCTCTATTTTTACATTTCTTCCGTGTATTGCAAGCTACTGTGAGGAGATCAAATTTCGTCTTCCTTTCTTCTGTGTTGGGTTGTTGAGAGATTGATCCAGAGTTAAAATTTTGTTCCATTTCCTGTTCTTAGTAATAGCATGTGGATTCAATTTTAGTAACACTTAATTTCTGTTCTTATTTTTTGTCTGATCCCCTGGGCTATAGGGGTACATTGGTTGGATAATATTCTGTTGAAGATCTTGTTCTGTCATCATTTTATCTTCTTGAGTTCCGAATCATTTCATAATCAAATTGGTATGTATGTTTCTTGCTTAGATTTCTGTCTACTTGTTTGATCCCTCAACTGTGAGGGTACATTAATAACAAGTCTCTTTTCATTTCAATTCAGCATGTTCTTTCATTAAATTTGATCTGACAAGATCGTGAGTGATTTGATCGGTGTTGTTTACACATTCACTTTTAATGCATTGTCGTTAGAATGATTTCAAGTTAAAGTAGTTTAAATCAAATTCTATTCAGCCTCCCTGTGGAAATGACCTGTTCTCACCACCATACTAGTTCATCTTTGTTATTTTAATTTTGTGAGACAGTTTAGAAGAAGATGATGATGATGTGTGTGTGTGTGGAGTGGTGTGATGCATGCACTAATTAAAAAGCAGAATGAAAAGGGGGGATGAGGAATGGCGATGTAGCCCGTTGCGGCGACGGATGAAGAAGACGAAGAGAGGCCCCGCCCGCCTTGCTCCGACGCTCGTGAGAGGAAGGTTGACTTCAAATCCCGAGGAGGAAGACGCAGGGATGACGCACGTTGAACGTACTCCTCCTTGACCTCGAAATGCGAGCTTTTAGTGCGGCAGGGCTTTGCCTCAGGGAGTTGGAGAATTATGGCTCAGAGGTCGAGGTGCCGGTTCGGCAGGGCTTCGCCGTCTCTAGGGTTGGATATGCAAATGGTTACCCTCGGGTCTATATTTATAGGCAAAACATGCCCAAATTGCGTCGGGTACAGTGGACGCCTATTTCTAATGAAATGCGTCCGACTAAAGCACCGTAATTTAGAAGCACCTGGATTTCTGCCTGATTTGACATTCGCATGATGATTATAGCCCAGCTACGTTAAGAATCGCATCGGGCAAAGACGCCGCATTTTCCTACGAATCGATCTTCTGACAAAATCGATCTTGATTTGATTGATGGCATTGAAAATGCGGCGACACGCGCAGACGCGATTCTAAATTCGCCATGATTCGAAGCATGGGAGCTCTTAAATGCCACGGCTTGAGGGTGTACTTTCAAGTTTGACTTTTAATCGCGTCGTCCTGACCGGATGCGTTTCTTGATGTCTCATGATTTGAAACGTGACCCCTCTTAAATGTCGCGACTTTAGGGGCATGGCTTAGGCTTTGACTTTAAATCGTGGCGGCTTTGTCGGACACGATTCCAGACAGTATGTACGGAAGAAGCAAGTGTGATGCGCGTCGATTTTACCCACCGCAGATAACACCTCTTTTAAAATACGTCCACTGTACCAGACGCGAATGTTTTAAGTTCGACAGACCCTTTTGGCCGCTCTATAAAAATTCCTAAAAATCCTAAAAAAATCCAGAAAAATAGGAAAATCACCCAAGGGGTTAATTGAAGAGAGACACTTCAAGGCATCGTCGTGTAACATGAAATTTTCTTGATACATTGCCAAAACAGCGTGTCTACAGCTGCCTCGCCTTGGCGTCTACTTTGCAAGGAAGTGAAGCCTAGTGACATGAAGTGAAAGTAATGAAGTGGGGTGAATGAAGTGGAACGAAGTGGAGTGACTGAAAAGTAGACGCCAAGGTGTGATGAGACATGCCCTTAACAACATACGACTGGAGCTGTTTGTCAGTTCAAAGTGAAGCAGCTTTTAGAAAATCTCAGGAGAAACCCAATGTCTAGACAAAAGGAAAAAGAGTGTGCACTTGGGCATAAAAGGGAGAAAGATCAACTTCCAGTGTCGGGGAAGTACCTAAGGAACAATCCATTAGGTTGCACCATCGGGGGCATCTACCACTGCCTCAGGTGGATCTTTGGGAGATGAATTGAAATAGGAATCCAAAACAACTGAGTTTCTCAAAAGACGTTCTTCAAACAACAACACAATGAACTGGATACTTGACTCGGAGTGGAATATTTCATGTTAGCTGGCATTGAGGAACGAGTGGTTCTCTTCAATTAAAGATGAGAGTGATCATCCAGAATTATGATCAAAGTCCTACATGATGCATGCTGGGCTAAAAGGAAAAGATTTAAACAAAATAAAATATAAGATAATCAAGGATAATATTGTTACGGTGCGGAAGTCAAGATACCGGACGGAACCATCGTCCTTCTGCAACGCAGCGGTCTATCCTTAAGTCATAAGAATTCTCTGCAATTATCATTGTTTTTGGTGGAGGAGGGGAACTCAAATTCCAGATTCATCAGAGCCTCAAGGTCCTTGATGTGCTCTAATAGGGTATACCCTATAGTAAGATGCAATATATACAATACTGGGTATGGCGGTCACCGAAGATGATCGCGAGTTGTGCGGCGAGAAAGGTGTTCAGATCCTACACTCAAAGATCCATTAGCTTTGACAAGCAACATATAATATGGCAAATCATTAAAAATAATGTTACTTGTAATTCGCGGCGAGGATACCAAACGCCTTTTAATCGTGTCGACTGCATTGGACGTGATTTAAGCTGTCAATCTGGGACTTGACATTTTGTCCTTATCCTCACTTTATTGCATGGGGAAGGGGGGCTTCTGGACCAAGAGGTCACGAGACACCCTTCCCTTGCCCATTTCATGCTTTTACACTTCTCCCCAAGCTCTCCCCCCCCCCCCCCCCAAAGGTGCAAGGCTCAAGGATTTGAAGCAAGGAGAAGGAAAAGAGGAGAAGAAGAAGAGGCTTAGGAGATGGAGCATGGTGGCTCTTACTCCTCTAAGGGGTCAAGAAGAGATGGATTTCAAAGGCTAAGTCAAGTGGAAGGACACATTTGCAAGCTTGTCCAAGCCAAGTTGGTAAGTAGATTCGATCTTTTAGGCTTTATGTTCTTTGTGTTCTTGACATGCTTTTAACGTGTTCTTGGTGTTCTTCCTTTCTCTTTTCTTTCCTTTTCTTTCTCTCTTCCTCTTCCAATGCCATGTTCGAACCCCTTTATCGCCATGACCATGTGCCATTCCCATGCAATCGTTACCCATGCAATGCCATGCCCATCCATGCCCATACACGTAGGATTACCCACTCTTCCTGGGCAACCGGCGCTACATGCGCCTTCCATGGCTCCAACAGCTCACCTCTACTATTATCCTAGACATGAACAACATCCTCAAGAGGTGGGGCATTAATAACCTAGCCATCCATGCCAAAAGGTACCACGAGGTCCACCTTGACTGGGCAGCCTTGGGGGCATTAGTTGAACTTTGGCATCCTCAAACCCACACTTTCCTCTTCAAAAGCTTTGAAGCCACTATCTTGTTGGAAGAGGTTGAGGTCTTATTAGGTTTAAAGCTGATGAGGCACGGCAATGAGGATGAGATGGCGATCATGTAGAGGTGCCATACAAGCAAGGCGGTGCTTGAAAGCTTTATGGATGCGAGGGAGGCTGCAACGACCCACTTCCACCCAGTGCAGTTATACCAACCCACATCGGATGAGAGCAAGCCGCTACAGGGGAGAATACTCCAACAAGTAACAAGTGAGCTGAGATATACACAAATAGATTTCAATAATGCAACGGAATTTAAATGAATCTTATTCCATCAACTTTTCAATCCACATACCACAGTCTGTATAGTTCAACAAGAGATAACATAAGCGCAATATTTCCCAAATACATACCCGACTCCAAGTACATTTGATCAAAATTCAAATTTCAATTGTAGCATTACATACTATGAAAGATAATTTACAAATCTTCAATCGCTTAGTCTAACTCCACTTCAAGTCTTGCTAGCTCCTCCGCTACTAATTTCCTGAAATGTTTAGCAAGAGTGAGTCTACACAATAGACTCAACAAGTAACTTAAGATTCAACACATACATGCTTTTTATCAATTAACACAATAAAATTTCAGCAGTCAACATCATACATGATCATGCTCTAACCTATACAATTGCACAGGGAATTTCATTAAACAATTATCCTAACACATGTAAAACTAAAATCTAACAAGCTCACTAACATCATGGTGTCATTAACACGAGTAGAATATATACTCACACATTTTTACACTTTACCCAAGTCATTGCAAGGTTTGCACAACTAACCATTGTAACATATACAAGATAGGTAGCACTCCTAGCATGATTTCTAACCCACTTCGCATGCAATCATAACAATTTACTCCACATTTAGCTTGCTGATTTTATACAAATTTTACCACATTCATATTACCTTTGCATAGGGATCACTTTTAACTACACGACATAGTACTAAACACATGTACATCCAATAATTCAAATTCTATGAATATGAAAACATATACTTACATTTTGGTACTAATAGTAACATCACTTGTAGCATTTGGCAATTAATACATCAACACATACACTCAGAGGAATAATCTAATTCATGAGGATAATAACACACGTTTATACACATCAATAACAAAATATCAATTAACACTATTGCCATTTACACTTATACTATTCTCTCGTTACATACAACCATATGATTAACCTTGGCTTTCCCACATACTCACTTTTGTTCTATCACACAATACTTATACACATTTCCCATTATTTCCTCTTTGACATTCACATACTTCTTATCATTTCACTTTTTGCACATAACATGTGCCACATTTACACATATCTCGCACATACCTTGTGCTATGAACACATATCACTTTTCACATCACACTTATGCTCATTTTCACATAATGCCAAGACACAGCCCAAACCACCATTAGACGATCACATAGCACACACATTCAGATTCACATACTTAATCACCGGCACAGTGATAAGTCTTAGTTCCTGCAGAAACCGGGGAAAGCCCTTCCCACCATTACCAGTGGAACTTGTCCACCTCCAGGATTTCACAAGACCCTTTGCCAGGGTATAACACTTTATCAAGACCCTTCTCTAGGGTATCACATATCATATTGAGCTTTCCTGTAGGGGCACTACTACAGTACAGCTCCAAGCATCTAAGGTGGCAGTGTCTTATGGGCACCATTGTTTCTCTTGTCACATTTAACCATTTTATACACTTATATCACTTGTTCTTACACTTCTCATGCTTGCACACCCTTCTACATAATTCATACACACAAGCTTTCATTTACTGATTTTAACCTTACTATGGCAACTGCAAAATAATCATAATACAGATTTAATCATACTGAAATTTACTGAATCACATCAAATCACAATTAACATGCTCACATAGTCGTTTTTCTCATTAAAAATCCATAACAATACTTACTGTTATCAAAATAACATGAGATCTTAACCACAGACAAATTTCAGGTTTATAATCACACATGCAAATTTTCATATTTTTCTGAATCATATTACATTTACAAGAATTAAAACATGCAATCTCATGCTATTCATAATTCGATTTAACATGGAATATAACATGAATATCCAATCTGACAGTTCACGGCCCTGAACCTAACATACTCATCATCACATGAATTTTCCTCGGATTTATTGCACCACACTCAATTTACTGTAAATTTTACAAATCCTACGCATGTCTTTTATTTCCAAAACAGAAATTACAGTAAATCCCATAGTCATGGAGAAATTCTCAAAATTTCAGGGCCAAGACTAATTCATAGATACATGGTTTAGAAAAACTTAGGGTATCCCATTCTTCAGGGATCATGTAAACTATGGGAGAACATGGAAAAATCCATTTTCCAACATGTATTTCAATAAGTTTAACAATCCATGCCATTCACCAAAAAGCACAGAAAATAACACATGCATCCCATGGTCTATTTTACATAATATATATGACTACATTATATCCTCATTCAAAAACACTTCGAAAATTAATCATATAGAAGGGAGAACAGCTCACTGTTCTGCCCTGGAGAACTTAACGGCATCGTCTGGACGTTAATGGCGCTTTAACGGCAATATCGTTGGCCGCTAATCTAAGATCTTGATGGCCATGGGTCATGCCGTCAAGTTCAGGTCTGTGCAAAACACAGACCCGAGCTCCATATACAAGCAGAATGGGGGAATCCAGGACGCGAGGAAAAATCCAGAAAATGTTGGGACCTAGGGCACATGTATAGGATTGAGATCTATAGGTTACTTGCTTTTCTAAAAACCTCCAAGAGGGATCTATGTTGCTGTTGAAGCTCTCCTTGGGCAGTCCCAAGAAGCCTCCAAAACACCACTCCTCCAGGTTTTTGGTCGATGTCGATGCTAAACCAGTGGTGGGGAAGCCTTCTCCTTGGTCCCCTCTAGCCTCCAGTTGCAATAGAACGCCGGATGAAGCTCCAAATCGTCAGATCAAGGCATGCAAAGACCAAACTTCCTCACAGCTTGCTAGGTTTTCTCTCCTCTTAGCAAAGGGCTCAAAGAGAGTTCTTTCTGGTGTAGGAGGAGCTTGGTTTAAAGGAGAGGGGTCTCTCCTTTCCCGCAGAGGTGATGGGAAAGGCTCAGAGCCGTTGGGGACAGCTCCCCAATGGCTGAGCTTCCTTCTTCCAGGATTTCGGGGTCTGCAACGCATGCAGGTCAGAGAAGTAAACGTCCACCTATATGGACGGCTACTTAAGGCTGGGCGTCCATCGATATGGACGCCGACACCTCATGGGCGTCCACCCATGTTGACGCCAATTGGCCCTCCCGCCAGAACTTAAAATCATGCAGAACCATGCTTAATCCATACATATATGCACATGAAACCTATGTAGTATAACGTATACACCGCTATACCATGTAAACATCCAATCTTTACAACTAATCATACTCGTACATACATAGGTACATTATGCATGAAATAGATAGATACAATATGCACACTGATAACTAGATTAAACTTGCACAACATTACTTAAATACTATATGCGTGAAATTCCTAATATATACAATATGCACAATTTAGCTAATTGCCTATTCTCACCCAAAATTTCCTAAGAATACATGCATGTTATTCATGAGGAATATAGAATTACGATACACATTACTAAATACACCTACCATACTTGAACTCCATATGTACATGCAATGTACGAAGTACAATGTACACATTAACTACACCATGCAAATGAACAACGTTTACAACTAAACACACACACATGCATACATAAGTATACCAAGGTGTTATGTATGTAGAATTAGGTATACAATTATCACACGCATAAGATAACATACATATGTACATACACATATGCACTTCATACACTCTCACACAATGTCCATGAAATAGGATATTCTTCAATATTTAGATTGTACATGTATAATATTTAAATAGATACCTTATACAAAATTGTCCAATTACTTGTATTCATAATAATAATGTACGTCCCCGCATACACACATGCGCAATTTATAATTATAATATGCACAATCTTCATGCACGCCATTTATGCATGAACCAGCAAACATCATCTACATAAAATATAAGTGGGAAAAAGAGAATTCGGGGCCTTACATCCTCTCCCCCTTAAAGAGATCTTCGTCCCCGAAGATCGGATCACGTACCCTTGATGACATCTCATTGCCGCTTCTAGTCCACTTAGACTGGTGCCTAAATTCCTACCGGTGGCTTCCTTATTACTGGAACATCTCGCGGAATAAACCTATTCTTCTGATTCGGACAGTCTTTAATCCAATGATTCTTGCTACCACACTTGAGACATCTTCCCGACCTCATCCAACATACGTCTCCGCCGTGGCGCTTGCCACAATGCACACATACGGGCTTCTCATTGCCGGCCGAAACTACTAACTGAAAGGTTGATTCTATTGGTACCACATTTGGTTGCTGTCCTTTCATGAGCTTCTTCATCTTCCTCTTTTGCCGTTGAAATGGTTCTGGTAACATTTCTAATCGGGCTTTCTTCTCTGCCAAGTACAACTCCATTTCACTCTCTTGTCTGCACGCCGCGCTAAGAGCCACACCCATAGTTCTAAAGTCAAATGCCGCCAGTCTGGCTCTCAATGACGGTCTAAGTCCCATTACAAACTTCCTTGCCTTGTGCCTCTCATCGGCAACTATGTGTGGTGCATATCTAGACAACTCTGCGAATCTAGCCCCATACTCCAAAACCATCATCGATCCCTGAGTCAATGCTAAGAATTCCTGCTCCATTTTGTCCTGTATATGCTCAGGAACATACTTGGCCTGAAACATCCTTACGAAATCTTCCCAAGTAACTTCTAGCTCCACTCCCTCGAACCGCGTGCGAGGAATAGAAGACCACCACACATCTGCTCGCTCCTGAAGCATGTATGCCGCCAGACTGATCTTGTCATCTTCTGCACACCTGATGGCTCTGAATATCTTTTCAATTTCCCTGAGCCAACTTTCTGCAACTAACGGCTCACTCTCCCCCTTAAAAGAGGGTGGAGCCATTCTCCTGAACATCTCCATGACTGATACTCCTCCTAACCCATGGTCCTGTTGAGTTGGTGCCGGAACCTGAGCCTGAAGCTGAGTTTGAAGAGCCGCTTGTGTTTGCGCTTGAGTCTGTATTGCTTGTACAATCCCTTGCATGACCGTACCATAATCAGCCAACGGTGGCGGGGGTAGCGCCGGCGATCCTTGAGGTGCTGGTACTTCATGCTGCTCTCCGTCAGTCCTACTTAACCCTTCATCCCGAACAGGGAAGCTCGAACGTCGAACCCCGCTAGCCATTGCTACAAAATAAACATCAAGTTAAACTCCACTTATCCCTATACCTAACATGTTATCATGTATTTATCTTACTACTTTTCTAGTACTATCTTAATTATTCCTTGGATCGGGCTATCCACTACAAAGACTTAGAGATGTGATTTAGTTGATGGCTATTTATGTATAAGCTCAACCCAAAGGGCTCTGATACCATCTCTGCAACGACCCACTTCCACCCGGTACGGTTATACCAACCCACATCAGATGAGAGCAAGCCACTACAGGGGAGAATACCCCCAACAAGTAACAAGTGAGCTGAGATATACACAAATAGATTTCAATAATGCAACGGAATTTAAATGAATCTTATTCCATCAACTTTTCAATCCACATACCACAGTCTGTATAGTTCAACAAGAGATAACATAAGCGCAATATTTCCCAAATACATACCGACTCCAAGTACATTTGATCAAAATTCAAATTTCAATTGTAGCATTACATACTATGAAAGATAATTTACAAATCTTCAATCGCTTAGTCCAACTCCACTTCAAGTCTTGCTAGCTCCTCCGCTACTAATTTCCTGAAATGTTTAGCAAGAGTGAGTCTACACAATAGACTCAACAAGTAACTTAAGATTCAACACATACATGCTTTTTATCAATTAACACAATAAAATTTCAGCAGTCAACATCATACATGATCACGCTCTAACCTATACAATTGCACAGGGAATTTCATTAAACAATTATCCTAACACATGTAAAACTAAAATCTAACAAGCTTAATAACATCATGGTGTCATTAACACGAGTAGAATATATACTCACACATTTTTACACTTTACCCAAGTCATTGCAAGGTTTGCACAACTAACCATTGTAACACATACAAGATAGGTAGCACTCCTAGCATGATTTCTAACTCACTTCGCATGCAATCATAACAATTTACTCCACATTTAACTTGCTGATTTTATACAAATTTTACCACATTCATATTACCTTTGCATAGGGATCACTTTTAACTACACGACATAGTACTAAACACATGTACATCCAATAATTCAAATTCTATGAATATGAAAACATATACTTACATTTTGGTACTAATAGTAACATCACTTTTAGCATTTGGCAATTAATACATCAACACATACACTCTGAGGAATAATCTAATTCATGAGGATAATAACACACGTTTATACACATCAATAACAAAATATCAATTAACACTATTGCCATTTACACTTATACTATTCTCTCGTTACATACAACCATATGATTAACCTTGGCTTTCCCACATACTCACTTTTGTTCTATCACACAATACTTATACACATTTCCCATTATTTCCTCTTTGACATTCACATACTTCTTATCATTTCACTTTTTGCACATAACATGTGCCACATTTACACATATCTCGCACATACCTTGTGCTATGAACACATATCACTTTTCACATCACACTTATGCTCATTTTCACATAATGCCAAGACACAGCCCAAACCCCTATTAGACGATCACATAGCACACACATTCACATTCACGTACTTAATCACCGGCACAGTGATAAGTCTTAGTTCCTGCAGAAACCGGGGAAAGCCCTTCCCACCATTACCAGTGGAACTTGTCCACCTCCAGGATTTCACAAGACCCTTTGCCAGGGTATAACACTTTATCAAGACCCTTCTCTAGGGTATCACATATCATATTGAGCTTTCCCGTAGGGGCACTACTACAGTACAGCTCCAAGCATCTAAGGTGGCAGTGTCTTATGGGCACCATTGTTTCTCTTGTCACATTTAACCATTTTATACACTTATATCACTTGTTCTTACACTTCTCATGCTTCCACACCCTTCTACATAATTCATACACACATAAGCTTTCAATTACTAATTTTAACCTTACTATGGCAACTGCCAAATAATCATAATACAGATTTAATCATACTGAAATTTACTGAATCACATCAAATCATAATTAATCATTCTACATAATCCCCAGCGATGGAGGCCTCGGGGACGAACGAGATGGTGGCCGAGATGCTCGCCGCCCCCGAAAAACTGGCGATCGTGATGGAGGAGGAGCTGCCGACGGCAAAGGAGGGTGGTGCGGCGGCCATGGAGGAAGGAGAGGCGGCGGCGGGGGATGATTGTGCGGCGGGGGATGAATGGGCGGAGTGGAGGAGGGGGGGACTCGGCCGGGAGATTCCTCATCGACCTGAAATGGTAAGTCTCCAACACCCTACCCCTTCGATTTTGAGGAGAGTGGAGGAGAGGAAGCGCCGACATCCGGGAAGAGAGGAAGGGTGAATCGCATCGGTTACAGCCGACGTGGTTCAAAGCACTGAATCGCGGCAGCATATGCCGCCGCATTTCATCTTTGAAAAGCAGCCAATGTAGCGGACACGTATCAAGACTTTGTGTAAGACCCAGCTTCCCGTCTTTCCGTCCGGTGTCTGAGATGACTGGCCACTAACACGTCCAGGCTGGGCGACGCATTAGTGTCACATCGGGGGGTGCGCGACGTGATAGTCATCCGTGTCGCAACGAGCATGTGTGTCGTGTCGTTGTCGCGCCCGGTGTCTTCGTCGCATCTTGGTGTCGCGACCGGTCAACGGGTTGTGACTGCTTTCTGTCGTGTCGGTCGTCTGACGCCTGTCAGGGTGGCAGGTGTGTCAGTACGGCATGTTGCATTGTCGTGGCATCCGTGGGGGACGCATTCTCGGTGCTGTCCGTTGACCCGTCACATTAAGGTCCTTAACGCGACGGGGCGGTCCGTCACTTTTTGGGGGCCGAAGGCTAAAAGCATTGGCCGGTGCCCCTTCCCTCTCTCTCTCTTCTTCTTCCCTTCTCCCTCTCCCTCCGGCAGTGCTCTGCCTTCCCCTCTCCCCTTTGTGTGTTTCAGGCGAGGAGGAGGGCCGTGCGTGGTGTCGTGGCGTCGTGGACCTTGTGTGGAGCGAGGAGGAGGTGTCCAACCGACGTGAAGGGCCCCATTGGGGTTCGTTCTTCGTGAAAGGTAGGGATTTCTTGTGCCCTTCCCGATCCGGGTGGGAGCCCCTCAGGGTTTATAGAGAGCTTTACTGCTTTACCCATGCTCCCCTCCCCCTTGTGGTGTGTTTGTATGGTTTGTGGGTGGCCCGGGATTGAGGATCCTGTTGGTCTGCCTCCCTGCTGGTGTCACGACGGCTCGGCGCGTCGCGACATCAGAGGAGGCGTCATCCCGGTCGGGCGCGACCTTATCGCGACGCGGTTGGCGGTAGCGATAAGGCCGTCGCGACGCACTTCCCTGTCGCGACAGGGACCTTCTATTAAGGATTGCGGCTGGTTGCCTCCCTGCATTCAGTGACCGAAGGTGACACCTTCGTGGTTGTGTCCTAGCAGTGGTGCTAGGAGGGTCGCATCTGTCTAATAAATGATTGACTAGCGGTCAATCAATTATTAGCATAGCGATGTGTTTCCATGTTGGCTAGTAGTGTTCCGAGGCTCTGGATTTTCCGTGCGTGTTTGGTTGGCCGATGGCCCTCCTGGGGGTCTATGCGTGCCTCGTGCTCGTTGGGATTGTCGTGTGTTACAAGCTAGCAGTTCAGCATGGTTTTTGTGTGCTGCCCCGCCTGTTCGCCCGGTGCTAAGCACTTGAGGGCTTGTCCCATTCAGAGGTTGTCTCCATTTCCTGGGACCCCCGTCCTCGGGAGCCTGTTGAGGGAGAACTCCAGGCTATGAGCATGCTCGAGTTGGCAGCCGACAGGGCAGACTCTAGAGCTGAGGGGGAAATGAGGTTTGGACAGCGGCGCTGAGTCGTTTGTAGAGCTCTCTTGACTAGGCCTAGGACACCGAGGATAGCCAGAGTTCTACCCGATGCAGGCTAGTCAGTCCCTTGTCTCACTGCCTCTCTCTGTGTTGGTTCCGGAGCCACGTAGTGGTGTCAGGCGTGGGGCCGTAGCTTGGCCAGGCTGCAGTGTTGCGTGTGTTGTGTGTTTCTGTGGCGGCTCTATCTCGCCCTTGCGTGGGGGCGGAGGTAGGAGCTAGGCTAGCGAGCAGAGCGCGTGGACTACAGGTCCCCCTCTTGGCTGCTAGCGGCAGTGGCTTGGTTGTTGTTGTTGTGATGGCATTTTCCTCACGACGTTTCCAAGTGTTCCTCATTGCCCGAGCTTGCACGGCGGTTATATCCTATCTGTGCCTAGTTTCTGTGGGCATCGTTGGTCTGGCCTTGGGCAGACCCGTGCTTCTAGTGGTTCCCGCTTTGGTGTTCTCATGGTTTCGTGGTCCCGTTCTTGGGTGCCAGCCCGTGATGGCACCGGCGTGTGTAGCTTCCCGACCTGGCAGTGTGTCCAGGGTCAGGGGTGGTTCTGTTGTGGCCCCTAGACCTTGTAGAGGTCTGAAGTGGCAATGCTTGCGGTGAGACGTCATTCTCACTTGGTTGTTTCGTGGTCTCAGTAGGTGTGCCAAGCGCTGCTTCCGCTTTGTGCCCGACTCCGTTGGTTTCTGCGGGAGTTGTGTGTGTGGCCCGACCTCGGTTGGTGGTCATGGCGTTGCACTATTCTCTTCCGTTTCTTAGTAGTACCCTGCTATAGGTGTTACTCGCTTTACAGCTTTCTCGTGTAGTTTTCCTGTTTTCGGAGTTCTTGCTGCTCTGGCCGGTGAGGGACTGGTAATCCCTACTAGGCCTTGTTCGCGAGGCTCACCTCCCTACTTCCTTCAGCTAGGGGCTCATCGTCACGGGAGCTCGATGTCGGACAGGTTGCGGAGGCGGCTGTGGCGCCGTGTGTTGTCAGCAGCAGTGAGAGCGAGCGTTGTGAGCTCTTGTAGCCGAGTGAGCTGAGAGTTGTGTTTTACAAGTTCTCGGGGTATGTCCCTTAAGGACTGCACCTTTTTTCTTGTACCTGTGTTTTTGTTTGGGACATGTTGTACAGACTTTTATATATTATACAGATTGTTATAGTTATTCGAATTCAGTACATATCTCACTAGACTATTTCCTTATAACCCTTTCGGGTCTTCGGATCCGTGGGTGGTGGCGCGACCTTCAGGGCCCCTGGCGAGGGTCCGAGAGGTCGGGTCGTTACAGTTGGTATCAGAGCGAGGAGTCTACTGAGATTGTATGGAGTTAATAACTATAGCTGTCCCAAAGAAAGGTACTTGTGCGCTGCTGACACCGTCTGACTAGTGTTAGGCTGGTGTTTCCAAATGTTTTGCAGGTGTGTGACTTCCCTACAAGGTTCGTGCGCGCACCGCAGGTTGCAGTTGTTGTTGTGCCGCATGCGTGGCGAGTGTGGTTTCTCGGTGTGTTCATGTCGTAGCGGCGCAGTTGGTGCTGGACTCGCTGGCAGTGGTCTTCCTTGTGTGGAGGACACTTGCAGGCAAGTCCAGGCGCGGTGCTCCTGGTTGTCTTCGACGCATTTGAGCGTGTGTGCGTTGCGAAGGCTGAGAGAGCCTGCGTGTGGTGTGGCCTTCACTAGTGCAGAGTTGTTGTCTGTGGAACCGGTGGAAGGTGTCCCTGCCTTGTTGGCTGCCCCTTTGTTGTTGGGGTGTGTGCTGCGTGGTTTTGTATGTGGTCCCCTGTTTGTGCGCGGTTGTGCGCTGTGCTCTGCTCAGTCGGCATTGTTGCTCGAGCTAAGCAGATGTTTTGTGTGCCGTGTTGCATCGCTGGTTGAGTGCTGCAACACTTGCCTGTGGTTGTTGTCGGCCTAGTGCTGACTGGTTGTGAGCTTTGGTGAGGTGCTCCCAGAGTCTTTCTCTGTTGATTCTGGTGGGAGTGAGGTCTCCCCAGAACTATGTTGTGCTCGTTTCGGATTGCTGTTGTGTTGCCCTCGAGGTTGAGGTGCATTGCTTGGTTGCCCTATGTTCTGGTGAGGTTTCCCAGAACTGTTTGCCGTTGTCCTGGTGAGGGTTTCTCTCAGGACTGTTTCGCGCTCGTTTCTGTTGTTGTCATGCTACCTCAGAGTCTGAGGTGTGCTGTTGGTTTGGCTGGTATGTTCTGGTGAGTTTTCCCAGAGCGGTGCCTTGGTGGTTCTGGTGGAGGTTCTCTCAGGACTTGCTTGTGTTGTTTCTACAGTTCTGCTTGCTGCAGTGTTCTCTTTGATGGTCTGTGTTGTTTGGTCATTGGGTTGTGCATTCTGGTGAAGGTTCTTCCTAGGATCGCCCTTTGTCGCTTCTAGTGGAGGTTCTTCCCAAGAGTGCTCTGTGTTTGTTTTGGGCCACCGTTGTGTTGCCCCTTTGGTTCGAAGTGTGTCGTTCGGTTGGGCTGCATTCTGGTGAGGTTCTCCCAGGACGGCTCTTGGTGCTTTTGGTGGAGGTTCTCCCCAAAGCTGCTTCGTGTTGTTTTGGTCGTCGCTGCTCTCTCTCTGTGTAGAGGTGAGCTTTCGTCGTTGCCGATTGGACTGTTTGTGTTACAGTCTGCTTGGGCATTGTCGGTCGAGGGGTCGTGCCCTTGGCTGCTGCGTTGGCCAGCTTGTCTTGTTAGTCATTTCCAAGTTTCTCGGTTGCACTGGTGGGACTGCGTGTCCCCATGGCTCGGATGGTTTGCTTCGTTTCTCGCACCCTGCGTGCTCTCCCAGATGGTGGTCTAGTGAGTGTAGTGGGTGTTTGGCGGGCTGTACTTCTTGCAGAAGTGTCAGTCTTGCGTTGTGGTTTTCCCTCTCGCGCGTGGAAGAGACTCGTTGTGTGTGTCTCCTCCCTCTGCTTTCCGTTGGTTGCTCGAGGTGGCGATGCTCCACTGTGGTGTTGTGTTGCCAGGGTGCGCATTGTTGCAACCTTTTGGTAGATTCATCTTCCCCTGAGTTGTTTTTGGGTTGAGCTGGTTGCTCCCCTCGTGCTGTTGTTTTCTGGTGGCACCGTTGGTCGGTGGACCTATTCGTGCCATCATCGTTGATTGTTTCTTGCTGCCTACCTGAACAATTTGGGGCACTGGGTCCCTGTTGGTTTAGTGCGAGGTAGTCCCGTTTTCTTGTTGGGGTGCAGGCGTGAGCATTGCTCTGCTGTGCACTGGTCTTCATGCTTGGCTTGCTTGTGCAAGCGTTTCTCCGGTGTGTGCTCGATTGTGCCTCGGCTTGTGCCTTGGAGGCTCTTCGTTCATCATCTTGGTGTTTGGCCTCTCTATCGGTCGCGATAGAGGTGGTGCCTCTTGCTCTTGTGCGCTAGGGAGTCACTGTGTTCTTTTGCTCCCCATGCGGCAGAGTCGATGCTTCGTGTTTTTATGCCTTAAGGGCGGCGTGGCTTGTTGTGCCCTCTCAGGCTTGTGGTTTTTGCGTGTGACTTTTGGGCAGGTCTCTTGTGGAGAGTCCTTCCCGTTAGCCCGTGTTGTTTCGGCCGCTGGTGCACCTGTGTTGCACTTTGTTTAGTTTTGGGTGCTTGTGGTAGCACCATGTGCTCGTGCTCGAGTGTTTTGGTTTCATGCCGTCTGGAGCCTGGGTGCATTGCGTTATACCTTGGGTGGCTCCCGATGCTGGTGATAGCACCGTGTGTGGTGCCGTGTGCCTGTTTGTGAGATTTATGTGTCGTCTTACGACTTCGCTCGGTGTTGGAGGCATTGAGCTTTCCACCTCTGGGACACTTTTTATTGCCCTGTGCCTTGTGGTCGTACTGTTACCACTGTGGGGTAGCTGCTTTGCCTTGTCTAGGTAACCCTATCGGTGGTACGCCAGGCTTTGGTCGTGGCCTGTGTCTAGGTTTTCCCTCTCGCTTTAGGAGCGAGTGTGTTCGGTTGTGGTACCCAACTTCGGTCTGGGTCCCTTTGAGGTCGACGTGTTATTCTCGACCTCTGCGGTTGTTTTAGTTTCCATGTGGTTGTGCGTCATTGTGGCGGTTGGCATGCTGGTACCTGTGCTGAGCCTTGTGTGCGCATGGCGGGTGTGCTGCCAACCCCTCATTGGTTCTCCGCTATGCGAGGCATTGGCGAGTCTGGAAGCCGATGGCGGAGTCTCCTATCGGTTCGTCTGGTGACAGTGAAGCCTATTGGCTTGCTAGTACGCGATGACGTGGTTTTTCGACGTTGGGAGGTGTCTGGATTTAGCTTAACCTCTGACGTCTTTCGTGCTTTCGTCATAGTGTGCCACGTTGTGGAGTGTGTAACTCCCAGTTTTTTGTGGCTCCGCATGTGTTTGGTGTCTTTGTCAGACCACGAGGATGGTCTGGGTGAGACCTAGTGGTGACAGTGGATACCATTTTCACGTGTTGAGGTTTCTCCGCGTGCATTTGTTGTCCCTGTTGGACCGCAAGGAAGGTCTTGTTGAGACCTAGCGATGACAGTGGACGTCATTCCGTGTGTTGCGAATCCTCCGCGAGCGTGGTACTACTCTAGTTCTCGTCGCTCGCATGGCTTCCCGGTTGGGCTGGTGACCGATGCTAGCTGCTGCTAGTAGCGTGAGGCCGTTCCCTTGAGACCTGTGGTAGGTTCTCAGGCATTTCTCGTGTTGCTGTCGGCAACTGTGTACACTGTCAGGTTTTGTCGGTGACAGAGTAGGTTGTCGATTGGTTGGTCCCAACAGCGAGGACTATTGGTGGCTGCAGCCGTGTAGTTTTTGACTGGCATTTTCCGTTGTTTGGGCTGGATTTGGTGTCGCTCGACACCTGTGGGGTTGTCGTTCCATTTGGGCACCCCACGTGTGGCTGGAGTGAGTCATTGGTTTTCGGTTGTGTGCTCCCTATGTGTTTGGAGCCCGTTGTGTGAGCCGTTGGTTTTCCAGCTTTATGTGCTCCGTGCATGTTTGGCTGTGCGATTGTTGCCACAAGAAAGTCGTGTTGAGACTTAGTGGCTTTTTCGCGTTGGTCTTACGTTTGCTCCCTGTGTTTCGTTTCATGCCTTGAGATCTTTTGGGCTTGCCCCAATTTCGAGGACGGAATTTTTTTAAGGGGGGTAGAATGTAAGACCCGGCTTCCCGGCTTTCCATCCGGTGTCTGGGATGACTGGACACTAACGCATCCAGGCTGGGCGATGGGTTAGTGTCACGTCGGGGGTGCCCAACGCGACAGTCATCCGTGTCGTGAAGAGCGTGTGCGTCGTGTCGTTGTCGCGCCCGGTGTCTCCGTCGCATCTTGGTGTCGCGACCGGTCAATTGGTCGCGACTGCTTTCTATCGTGTCGATCGTCTGGCGCCTGTCAGGGTGGCAAGTGTGTCAGTACATCTTGTCGCGTTGTCGCGGCGTCCGTGGGGGATGCATTCTCATCGCAGTCCGTTGACCCGTTGCGTTAAGGTCCGTAACGCGACAGGGCGGTCCGTCACATCTTGGGGGCCAAAGGCTAAAAGCCTTGGCTGGCACCCTTTCCCTCTCTCTCTCTTCTTCTTCCCTTCTCCCTCTCCCTCCGGCAGTGCTCCGCCTCCCCCTCTCCCCTTTGTGTGTTTCAGGTGAGGAGGAGGACCGTTCGTGGTGTCGTGGCATCATGGACCTTGCGTGGAGTGAGGAGGAGGTGGCCAACCGACGTGAAGGGCCCCATTAGGGTTTGTTCTTCGTGAGGTGGTTCTACTGTGGGCCCTCGACCTTGTAGAGGTCTGACGTGGCCGTGCTTGCGGTGAGACGTCGTTCTCACTTGGTTGTTTGGTGGTCTCGGTAGGTGTGCCGAGCACTGCTTCCGCTTTGTGCCCGACTCCGTTGGTTTCTGCGGGAGTCGTGTGTGTGGCCCGACCTCGGTTGGTGGTCGTGGCGTTGCGTTGTTCTCTTCCGCTACTTAGTAGTACCTTGCTGTAGGTGTTACTCGCTTTACAGCTTTCTAGTGTAGTTTCCCTATTTTCGGAGTTCTTACTGCTCTGGCCGGTGAGGGACTGGTAATCCCTACTGGGCCTTTTTCGCGAGGCTCACCCCCCTACTTCCTTCAACTAGGGGCTCATCATCGCGGGAGCTCGGTGTCGAACGGGTTGCGGAGGCGGCTGTGGCGCGTGTGTTGTCAGCAGCAGTAAAAGCGAGCGTTGTGAGCTCTTGTAGCTAAGTGAGCTGAGAGTTGTGTTTTGCAAGTTCTCGGGGTATGCCCCTTAAGGACTACACCTTTCTTCTTGTACCTGTGCTTTTGCTTGGGACATGTTGTACAGACCTTTGTATATTGTACAGATTGTTATAGTTATTCAAATTCAGTACATATCTCACTAGACTATTTCCTTATAACCCTTTCGGGTCTTCGGATCCGTGGGTGGCGGCGTGACCTTCAGGGCCCCTGGCGAGGGTCCAAGAGGTCGGGTCGTTACACTTTGAAACGCGGCCACTACATTAGATGTGATTTTAAAGGCTACCCGAGGGAGGAAAGTTTAGCCTGATTTTGCACAACTTGATCCTTTTAATGTGTTTTAACTTGTTTTGGCTTGTTTGTGCTTTGCAGGGCATTATGAAGCCGAGGACAATGTGGCCGCTTGTCTTGGCAGCATATCAGGGGCTCCCGAACTTCCAGAGGGTGAGGGTGAGGGAGATGGGCTTAAAGCCAATCTTGGAGATCGAGCCCTTCTTCGTGAATAGCCCCCTGATCCAGGCACTGAGGGAGAGGTGGGATAGAGTGAGCCAGGCCTTTCTCTTCTCCTGGGTGCACATGGTGCCCAGCCTAGAGGATGTGACATGGATCACCGGACTGCGGGTGGACGGGGACGCAGTGACAGGGGTCACGTACCCAGATTATACGGAGCATGTGGAGGATTTGCTGGGCTTGGAGCCCATGGGGGAGGATGATCTCGGCGACCGGAGGATGGTCGGCTGAGTGGCACTGTTGGAGAGCTTGGGCCTCAGTGGAGTGAGGTAGAGGGCGGAGGAGACGCTGCCGGAGTTTGTGTAGCGAGCAGCGGGGCTGGCCTGAGCAGTTTACTGCCAGGACCTCGAGGATGAGCAGTTTACTGCCAGGACCCCGAGGACGAGCAGTTTTTGGTGTTCTTCCTCAGGAAGATGCTACTGACGACCAAGGGAGATGGCATCCACTGCCGCTTCCTTGAGATACTGGAGGACTTGGAGAGGGTCAGACAGTACGCGTGGGGTGCGGCCTTCCTAGCGCACACCTTCACAGACCTCTCCAGTGGCACAGGGAGGGAGACGACAGTGGGCGGATTTGCGCACTTCCTACAGGTACGACTCTTTTTCTTGAATTCTTCTTTTAATTTCTACATTTAAAATAATTCATGCCTCTTAAGTTGTTAGTCAATACTAATCAATATGCGCATGTGCAGGTGTGGTCATACCACTACCTCCCCGTGGGCAGGGTGACCCAGGTGCGGCCTGACGCCTTCCCCCTTGCCCGGAGGTGGCTCCCGGTGGTGACGACAGCCACCTACTCCTTCCATCTAGACATCCTCCGCCGCGACATCCGGGATTTATCGGTGCTCTTGGTATGTGTCACATTCATTTCCTTTTCAATTCATGCATTTGATATTAATTGTTATATGTGACTAATTAATGCATGTGCAGGTCGTGTGGCAGCCCTATGTGGGCCAGGATGATGACGGTCAGCCATGGGTTGAGAGCGGCCGACCTCAGTTCGGGCGGGACCTTTGGGTCCACTGCCTGAACGAGAACGAGCCGCTTCGCCTGTGGCTAGCCGCTTGCACCCTGGGGCTGCACCAGGGGTAGCACGAGGAGACGGAGCCCCGGGGCATTGGGAGGAGGACGTGGGGGAAGGTGAAGATGGTGCACTGGCGTCTCCGCTTCCCAGAGCAGTACGCCGACTGGCAGCATGGCAAACAGCTTGTGGAGTCAGACGCCACCGACAACCTCGCCTACCTCCAGCGCTTCCAGGAGGAGTATGGGGGTCAAGACTTCATGAGGCCTGTGACGGTATGCACCTTTAACTTTAACTTTTTTTTTAATATGATACGCATGATGTTCTAACTAATATGTGCATATGTAGGATGTGCGGGACAACCTCATCGGCACCCTCTGTGCCCAACTGGCGGGTACGGAGGCGCAGTTGGTCGAGGCACGGGAGGCTCTCGATGCACTGGTAAGTGTATAGGTTCATACCTTTGCTTTGTTTTACCTCACCATGTGCTGACTTGATCTTGGCTTTGTGTGAGCGCCACCCAGATGACTGTGGAGTGGACCGATGCAGTAGGTGCCTCCTCGAGTTGGAGCGTACCCGACCCGGAGGTGACCTCCCATCAGGGAGCAGCTAGTGGCGGCAGTGGCCAGAGCGGAGGAGGCGGAGCATGACCTCTCTGCATGGGTAAGTAATTTAATTAGATGCTTATGCAAATTGAATTGCTTTATACTTACCTGTGCTTGTTCTTCGTACAGTCCGACGAGCTTCAGAGCGCGCTCACGCGGGAGATGAGCATTTGTGCTGAGATGACCGAGCTGTCTCAGCAGTTGTCCGAGCTGCAAACGCAAGTCACCCAGCAGGACTCGGACCTGCCGCAGGAGGCTGTGGAGCTGCGCATCACACTCTCCCTGGAGCGCCGAGACCACGAGAGGCAGCAGGCTCTGTGGGACCAGGAGCGGGACCGTCTGACGCAGCAGGCCGTGGAGGCATGTGCGAGCCTGGCCGCCTCCGAGTGCCTGCTGAGGGAGGCAGAGGACCGCTACCGGCGAGGGCGCGAGCGTGCGGTGCGGGAGGGGCGAGCCAGCGCCTACTCTGCGAGTTTCATTGCGACGTCCTCTTAGTACAAGAGGAACGTCGAGGGGGGACGTGCCACTCAAGGGTCAATAGGCTCTCGTGCCTCCATGAGGCCCCCAGCTCCACGCTCTACAGCGGATCCCAATGAGGCAGAGAGCAGTCGCCAGCACCGTCCTGCAGAGAGTGGTGGCGAGAGTTAGGCCACCTATCATGACATTGTACTTTTACCTTTTCTTCTGATAATGTATGCCCGATCGGGCACTTTAGGATGTACTTGGGGTTGCCCCCCCCCCCCTTTTGGCCATACATATATTTTTTTTTCGGTAAGTTGGCCATACATATATACATGATGTGTGCTTCACCTTCTTCTTCCCTCGTGCCTGAGATACATTTAGACAAACAAGTTAAATGTTCGTTCTGACTCAGCCCCTTGCATACAAATGGTGTTTGGCTTTATGAACTTGTCAAGGGGCTGAGCCTCTATTTAAATAAGGCGGAAAACATGGAAGAATGACATAATTTACAATGTAACATGCAGATACTAGTAAGATTTTAACAGATGGCCATGCACTTAATGGTAATTAGGGATGTACACGTGTCTAATGGAAAATTAAAAGATGTGCATGCATCTAAAGGTTTTTTTTTAGATTTTCTAAAATATTTGACTTCTTTGGCTTTTGGGAAAAGATTCACAATTTTTTTATTTTTGGAAAATATACTTTTTTTTTTTGGCTTTTAGGAAAATATTCACAACTTTTTTTGTTTTTTTTAGAAGATATTCAATTTTTTGGAGTTTGGGGATTTTTTGTGTTTTGAAGATATTTAATTTTTTTTTTGTTTGGGAATATTCGATTTTTTGTGTTTTTGAAAGTAAAGGTCGTAACTCGACATAGTCCCTTCTAAAAAAGACGTGCGGAACGAGGGGGGTCCACTCTATTTGGAAAAACGTGGTGTCTGGACCCTTCAATTAGTCGGTTGACATTGAGAGTTCATTAACCACTCTTGGGTGTGCTAGACAGAGGTTGGACGTGTTTAAGCGGTGCCTTCACCCGAGGTGGCTTTTGGCGACGTCCTCTTTAGTTGATCGTTGCCTTGCCTTGACTCTAGGACATACCTGTGGTGGAAGAAGGGAAGAAGTGTTTAGGAAGTCTGTCAATAGCCTGAGAGACTGAGGAGACACTAACTCCTCTACCCTTATGCTTAGAGGGGTTCGGTTCTTTTTGGCTTTTGGGGTTTTGGCATGCTTACGACCGGGTCCATTTGGATCTCCGTAGGGACTTTGCCGCTCTTGACATGCTTTTTCATTTGATTTGATTTGCCTGTTTTGGCTCCTTTGCTTTGGATTTTCATTGATCCTTTTCTTTTCCCCCTTGTTATGCCTTGACCTACACCCTTTTGAGCTTTGGGCAGATTTATGAGGTCGATCCCTCAGGTCTCCCTTGTCTACTGGCAGACCGAGTGGGAAAGAAACGGATAATGCCCTAGACTCTTAGCTTGGCATTGATCTTCTTTAGATTCTGTGCTTCTAACTTTCCAAGGGTGGGCGTGTAGGTGTGTGGGTGCCGATGCCTCGGGGTAACCCACCAAGAATAGGAAATGAATTAAGAATGACATCCTTTCATTTTAGGGTCTGTGCACCACGTAAATCCGAACACCTAACTAGGGGTAGTACTTTTTTAGATGAAGCCCATTCCAAGGGTGAGAGAGCTCCTCACCCTCTGCGTTGACTAGCCTAAACGCGTTGCCTGAATATACTTCTTTGATTACGTACAGCCCTTCCTAGTTTGGTTGGAGTTTGGATCGGGAACCACCAGGTTTTACAAAGATTCTTTTAACGACCATTTCACCGACCTTAAATTTTCTCTCAATAACTTTCTTTTGATAAAAATGTGTGAGTCTATTTTGATATGCTCTCATGTGTTCTGCGGCGACCAGACGCTTCTCATCTAGGAGTTCCAGTTGTGCTAGGAGCGATTCACGCTGCTCATCAATTGACAAGTCCTTGTCAAGCTGAATCCTTAATGAGAGAATAAGAATTTCATATGGTACTACAGCCTCCATTCCGTATGTGAGGGCGAATGGGGTTTGCCCTGTGGGAGTGCGAATTGAAGTGCAGTAGGCCCATAGAGCTTCTACAAGCTTTTCTGGCCAGTCCGAGAATCTGTTAGCCTCATGTTTTCTTGATGATTTTAACTAGAGTTTTATTTATGGCCTCTGCTTGGCCATTGCCTTGCGGATAATAAGGAGATGAATGATGCAATGTAATTTTATACCTGTAGCAGAGGTCACGCAATTCTTGAGAGATAAACTGAGGCCCATTGTCGGTGATGATGGTGCTCGGGATGCCGAACCTGGCGATGATGTTTCTCATGATGAATTTGCATACGGTTGTTGCCTTGATTTCCACGTATGCTTCAGCTTCCGCCCACTTGGTGAAGTACTCCGTCGCTGTGAGGATAAACGATTTGGTTTTGTTTTGGGAGTTAGGATCACCAAGGGGACCAATGATGTCAAAAGCCCACATAGCGAAAGGCCATGGGGAGGATATTGGGTGGAGTGTAGAGGATGGAGCATAAATTTTGTCGGTATGCAGTTGGCACTTGACACACCGGCGGACAAAGATGGAACAATCTTCCTCTAGAGTGGGCCAATAAAAGCCTTGCCTAAGGATCTTTTTGGCAAGCATTTGGCTATTCACATGGCCACCACAAACACCCGAATGGGCCCCCTCAACAACCTTCCATACTTCATCCTCATCCAGGCATCTGAGCAAAACTCCAGTGAGTCCCCTTCTGTATAGAGTATTTCCAACCAAAGTGTATTTCTGGGACAGCCTCCTTATGGCCTTCTTTTCCTCACTTGTGGCTTCCTCAGGGTACGACTGATTCTTGTAATATTTAGCTATCTCATAATACCATGGTTTCTCCTCATCTTCCAACTCCTCTTCTAGCTCAAATAGCATAACCTCGAGTTTCTCCTTCCTTTCCAACTTTTTCAACATCTCTTCCTTGATATGGGGAAAGATGGGGTCCCGAATAGCAGGGGTATTGCGGCGTGCAATTTGAATGTTGTTGAAATCCCCGGGATAACACATATTGAGAGTTGAATCAATGATAGTAAGGGCGTCGGCTAGAAGATTCTGATGA
Organism: Colocasia esculenta; assembly: GCA_014218235.1. Lineage (NCBI taxonomy): Eukaryota > Viridiplantae > Streptophyta > Magnoliopsida > Alismatales > Araceae > Colocasia > Colocasia esculenta. Next base: position 98,818,722 of record CM024755.1, on the reverse strand, counting down.
CGAGGGACATGGACGAAGATCAGCTTGGAGAATAGCTTGGCGTAAGCTGAGGCGAGTTCTTGATAAGGCTTGAGCTTTGGATCTCGGGTGAGGTATTTGGTGAGCACTTGGCGCAAGACCAGCTGACTATCACCTATAATTCACAGATGGGTGACACCATAGAAACGAGCGAGCTCCAAACCAGCCAACAAAGCTTCATATTGGACAATGTTGTTGGTGGCAGGAAACTCTAATTTGTATGCTTGCGGAATGGTGACACCCTCAGGTGATAGTAGAGCAATCCTGATACCCTTCCCATGAGAATTCAGAGCTCCATCAAAATATAATGTCCACATAGAATTAGATTGGCTAAGGGACATTAGTTCTTTATCTGGAAGCTCCGAATGAATAGGATCGAACTGAGGAATAGGGTGATGAGCGAGGTGCTCTTCTATGGCATAGCCTTTGATGGATTTCTGCTGAATGTAGGTGATTTCGAACTGAGAAAGGAAGCTTTGCCAACTTGCTAGCCTATCAGTTAGAACAGATTTTTCAAGGAGGAACTTGATAGGATTCATGCAGGCTATGAGATGGACTTCGTGAGCAAGAAAGTAGTGCTTTAGTTTGTGCACTACCCATATGAGCACGGCACAGGTTTTCTCCATTGCTGTGTACTATTGCTCACAGGGGTTGAGAAGCTTAGACAGGTAGTAAGCTGCCCTCTCCTTGCCTTCTGCATCCACTTGCGCAAGGACAGCTCCTACCGAACCTTCTAGGACAGACACATAAAGAATTAGCGATTTGCCTAGGGTCGGCAGCCTTAGGACGGGGGGATTAGCCAAATACTCCTTGAGTCTGTCAAAAGCCACCTGACACCTCTCGTCCCACTTGAATTCGACTCCCGGCTTGGTGAGGTTGTAGAAGGGTCTACACCTCTGCGAATGTTGGGAGACGAATCGGCGAATAAACTGCAACCTCCCAATAAGTCCTCGAATTTCCTTCAAATTTTTTGGAGGGAGCATCTCTCTTATTGCCTTCGCCTTATTGGGATCAATTTCTACACCCCTCTTGCTCATAATGAAGCCTAGAAGTCTACCTGATGAAACACCAATTACACACTTCTTGGGGTTCATTTTCAATTAATACTCTCTTGACCTTTGCAGAACTTTGGTTAGAACCCCAGGATGCTCAACCATAGTCTTTGACTTGACCACCAAGTCGTCCACATACACCTCAATGAAGATGTAGATCATGTCATGAAAGATAGCCATCATAGCCCTTTGGTAAGTAGCTCCAGCATTCTTAAGCCCAAACAGCATGACCACATAACAATAAGTTCCCCATGGTGTAGGAAACGAGGTCTTTTCCTGATCATCCTCAGCCAGCTTGATCTGATTATATCCTGAGAAGCCATCCATAAAGGAGAGGGTTTCATACCCGGCCGTGTTATCTATGAGCACGTCGAGGTGAGGCAATGGGAAATCATCCTTAGGACACATGCGGTTGAGGTCCCGAAAATTGATACAGATTCTGACTCTTCCGTCCTTTTTCAAAATTGGGACAATGTTTGCAACCCAATTTGGATAGAGTACAACTCTAATGAATCTAGCTTTGTGGAGCTTAACGACTTCATCCTTCATTTTCAAAGTCGTTCGAGGGTGGAAACGCCTCAACCGCTGCTTAATGGCAATGGACTCCGGCTTAAGAGTGAGATGGTGTTCAACAAGTGCGATGTCCAAGCCTGGCATATCCTCGTAACTCCATGCAAACGTGTCCTTGTATTCCTTGAGAACCTCAATGATTGCCTCCTCTTCAGCTGGTGACAAATTACTACTTATGAGGACGGTCCTAGGGTCTTTCTCGGTTCCCAAATTGATTTCCCTGGTGATCTCCTCTACGGTAGCTGACGATTCATCAAATCTCTTCGATCCACATGCGAACACGTCAGCCTCATCCTCGAATTCTTCATCACCTTCCTCAATTGGGTCGTTGTCATCCACGATCTCATTCACTCCGAACCCATCATCAATCAAGCACAGCAACTGCTCATATTCTATTTCCAGCAAAGGCAAAGGTTCTCCTACAAATTCTGGAATTGCTAAGCACGCCTTGCACCTACGTGCTAGATCAGCGAGGAATTGGTGTGGAACCCTCTTACCCTTGGACTTCTTCTCGGATACTACCCCTAATCTACTGCTACCTTGACCTAGACTCGAACTACTAGAATCTACAACAGAAGGAGGAGTATAAAAAGCAGTAAATGAATCCCGCGCAGGGGAAGATGGAGAAGGATTTACAGTGGTAAGAGATGAATCCCGCGTGGGGGAAAGGGGAAGATCAGTAAATGATTCCCGCGTGGGGGAAGATGGAAAAGTATTTACAGCGGAAGAACTTCCCTACGTGGGGGAAGATGGAGAAATATTTGTAGTGGAGGAACTTCCCTGCGTGGGGGAAGGGAAATTATTGAAAGCAGTAAAGCCCTCCTGCGTGGAGGGGGGAGGATTATTGAAAGTAGTAAAGCCCCCCTGTGCGGAGGGGGGAGGAGGATTATTGAAAGCAGTAAAGCCCCCCTGCGTGGAGGGAAACAGGAGGCCGGTCATGGGACCGGGGAGGAGTGGCCCGTCGGTTGAGGCATACTCGGAGGCAAGGAAGGAGGTCTCCTCGATGATGGTGATAGAGTCAGCCATTGCGAAGTTGACGCCTTTGGTCCTCCCTTAGTGCTTAGCGTGCACAGAGAGAGCAGACGAGGTGAGACTACCAACTTGAGCAAGTAAGAAATGAGTGCGGGTTCAAAGGAGGAAGGGTCCGAGCAGGGAAATCTAAGAGTGAAAGTTTGCTTGGGAGAATGGACCGTGATAGCCAAATGAGGCGTTGGTGCCCGGGGAATGCTTAGGGAAAGGAAGGAGGGCCATGCGGTGGCCTGCAGGAGAGACGGCATGATGCCTGGGGAAAAGAAGAGGGAAGCGGGCGCATTGCCCGGAGCAAGGGGGAGGCTGAGCACATTGCTCGGGGAAGAAGCAAGGGAAGTGGGCACGTCGCTTAGAGGAAGAGGGATGTCGGGAAATTTTCCCGGAGGAGAGAGAGGAGCAGGCGCGTTGCCTGGGGGCGAGGGGGGTGAGCGCGTTGCTCGGAGGGGAGAAGGAAGTGGGTGTGTTGCCTGGTTGGAGGGGGAGATCGGGAGCGTTTCCAGGGGAGGGAACTAAGGCGAGCGCGATGCCCGGAACAGAAACTAAAGCAGGCGTGATGCCCGGAGCAGAAATTAAAATGGGCACGATGCCCAGGGCAGAAATTAAAGCGAGCGCAATGCCCGGAGAAGAAACTGGAGTGGGCGTGGTGCCCGAAGTAGAGATTCCAATGGGCGCGATGCCCAAAAGAGAGACACAAGTGGGCGTGATGCCCGGGGTAGAAACTAAGGTGGGCACATTGCCCGGAGTGGAAAATAAGGTGGGCGCGATGCTTGGAGAAGAAAGAGGAGCGAGCGCAATGCCCGTGGTAGAAATTAAAGCGAGCGCGATGCCCATGGTAGAAATTAAAGCGAGCGCGATGCCCGGAGCAAAATTTGAAGCGGGTGCGATGCCCGGAGGGGGATTTAAAGCTGGCGCGATGCCCGGAGAAGAAACGGGGGTGGGCACGTTGCTTGAAGTAGAAAGTGAAGTGGGCATGATGCCCAGAGGAGAAAGAGAAGCGGGCGCGATGCCCGAGGTTGAAGTTGAGGTGGGTGCGACGCCTGTGGAGATAGGGCCCGCCCTGAGCCCAGTTGTTGTGGTGTCTTCCTTGATCTGTGTGCCCTGCTCTGCTTCGACTATCTGCTGTTCAGCTTCTGTGGATGTGAAGAGTTGGTCCAGGGATGCCGCGACATCACTCATGTCAAACCAGCGGCTCCATTCAGGCTCAAACTCAACCCTCTTGATGTGCTTGGATGGCCTGTGACTTTCGGCAGTTTTGTACGCGGCCAGGGGTGAATGACGAGCCGGTTCATCGGTGATGGTGGATGTCTGTTCACTCCCTGGTTGCAGCGGTCCTCTCTTGAAATGTTCATATAGTAACCATGTAAGAGGCTACCCCGATCGCTGCTTTCCCCTGCCTGGCCTGTAACCCAGTCCTGCCTTGGGCCTCATCTTGTGGTCTTTCATAGCTTCTGTTCTTCCTTGCAGTTGTGCCCCCAGCCCCTTGCCTAGCTAGTACCCCATCTGCATCATGATGTGCCAGCCCTTCTTCGTGATGATCTTGCTCCTCCCAGCAGCGTTGATAGGTGAACTAACTGGTCTCGGATACATGTCTGGTGCTTCTAGTACTGACATCAATGGTTGGTTGCTGGGCTAGATGGAAGGGACTGAGTTACCAATCATGGCGTCCACTTCCATAATTGCAGGTTTACTGGCAACCTTGAAGACCCGCCCCTTGTATGGAAACTTGAGGCATTGGTGGACAGTGGAGATGACGGCGCCAAGGGCTTGAATGAAAGGCCTGCCCAGAATCATGCAGAAACTTGGGTCCATGTCCAAGATGTGGAAGTCCATTTCGGTGAAGGACGGACCCAGCCCAATTCTCAAAGTAACGACCCTTTTTGGTGGCCTACTGGTGTTATCGTAAGCCGTGATAGTGATGGCAGATGGTCGGATTGACTGAATTGCTACTCCACAGAACTCTAATGTGTCGGAGGACACAACATTAATTGATGCTCCAGAGTCCACCAAACATCGAGACACACGGATCCCATCAATATTGACTGTGAGGCATAGGGCTTACCGCTAAGACTCGGCCGGTGCTAGCTCATCCTCATGGAATGCGATGGCCGGATGCAAGCTTGTGGGAGTCAAGACAGTGCTAATCTGATTCACCAGCAAGTCCTCATTCACCATGACCTTCTGTAAATATTGCATGAGAGCTTCCTGGTGCACCCCTGACCTCTTGATCAGTTCTAGAATTGATATCTTGGTCGGGGTCTTGTCTAGGTGCTTAAGCAGATCATATTGAGTCCCAAAGATAGACTCTTCTTAATGGGCTTCTTCTTCCTGAGGTACTGATGCTTGCTCCTACTGCTGGGGGAATACTCTATTAAACATGCGCCCACTCCGGAGCACCATGGGTGCCTCTGAGCTTCCTCCCACTGTTGATGCCGCGGCCAGAAAATCGGATGGTGGTTGTGGGGTAGAGGGTTGAGGGGTGAATATTTGGTGCAGCAATTGGATACTTGCCGCACTCGGGGTGTAGTGGTGGTACGAAGAAAGGGGGCTTGGTGATTGGGGGTAATGAGGGGTACGGTTGATGGCGTGTGGAGGAAAGGTGGGTTACATGGCGGTGGCTGTGGAGCAGTGGTGGTAGGAGATGGGAGGTTTGGTTGTGGTGGTACGGTGGAGGGGTTGCATAAGAAGGGTGCTCGCGGGTTGGTGGGTGTTGACATTATGGCGATGGGAGATTAGCGAATGAATGGTGGGCTGGGTGGTTGACTGGATGGTGCTAGACGGTGGGTAGGGATGTGTAGGAAGGAGGGCAGTGGGTTGTCAAGGGTAGGTGTACGGATGAAGGGGGGTAAGGTGAAAGCGGAATGAGAGGTGGATGCGGCAGGTACTTCCATCACCCGACCGGGTGTTCTTTCACTGCTGGGAGATGCCGAGAAGGCATTTACTTGCTGGTTTGGGGGTTGGTGCTCTGGGAGGGGGTTTTGGACAATACCCATGTTGGGCTGCTACTGGGGTGCCTGGAGTTGTTGGTTGTTGCTGCTGCTGCTGCTGCTGTTGTTGTTGTTGCTGTTGCCCGGGTGGCCTCCTTGCCTTCATCTCAGCAATATATTTTCCCATCTCTACCCAATCTATGCCTCCATTGTCATTCAAATTGTAGATGTAGTCCTTAAAATGGAAACACGCCTCCAGGGTGTGGCCTGGTCCCCGATGAAATTCACAATACCAGGAGGTGTCAACATCGGGAGGCCATTGTAGCCTTTCCCTCGGCAAGGTGAGTGCACCGGCGGCCATGAGGGCATTGAAAATATCTGGTAGGGTCTCTGGCAACGGGGGGTAATGGGTTCTCCTTGGGTCAGGAGGGCGTCTAGGCTGCTGGGGCTCGTAGGTGCCTGGAGGAGGGACCTGGTTGTATTGGGGAGGTGCAGGAGCAGGCTGTTGTTGGTATTGGGGAGGGGCAAATTGTCGGTATTGTTGCCGCTGAGGTTGGTGATATTATGGCTGCTGGGGTTGGTTGTAGTATTGGTTGCCACGAGGTTGTTGGTACTGGGGTTGCTGAGGCTGTCGATAGTATGGGGGTTGTTGGGGTTGCTGAGGTGGTTGTGGCTATTGAGGCTATTGGGGTGCCCTAAACATAGGAGGGTTGTTTGGCCTGGGGGCTAGCTGTTGGGGCTGTTGGGTCCTGGTATTGGTATTGGGGCAGTAGGTGGAAGGACCAGGATTGCCGATTGCACTCACCTGTTCATTGTGTATGACCCCTTCGGTCGTGGGACCGCTAGTAGGGGGGGCACCAGTACCCTTTTTGAATGTTCAGGCCTTAGACTCAAACATGTCCATGATTGGAGAGTCCTTTAGTTGAGTCTGGATGTACTGGGCTCTCTCATATAATTCTTCCATTGTGGTTTGCTTGTTCATGGCCAAAATATGCCTAAATCGTGGCGTGGCATTCGCCGTAATCATCTTCACTTGCTCTGATTCAGACAGTGGGTCCCTCAGCCACTCAGCCAGGGCTCTCCACCTATCAGCATAATGCATGAAGTCTTCATCAGCCTTCATCCTCTCGGCCATGAGATCAGTGATGGACAAGGCTGGGCCGACTCTATCTCTGTACCTTTGTAGGAACTTTCTTCGTACTACCTCAAAGTCTTCAGCATCTGAGGGTTCCAGAAAGTAGTCCCACTCAAGGACGGGCACGTCCAAAGACCGGCGGAATAGGAAGGCAAGAGCACGACTATCATTCTGCCAAAACGAGGATTCGTACTTGATTTCTTTGATGTGTACAAATGGGTTGCCGGTGCCATTGTAATGGAGGTAAACCGACAGTTCAGAAGGGGGGAGATGGAAGATTGGCATAGAAGGGAGGGCCAGTTCAAAAGAGTCTTTAAGTGCAGACACCCTTTTCAAATCCTATTCCAAGCAGCTCACCTTTGCCAGAAGGGCTTGGGTAAGTTGGTTGGAAGATGGTTTGGGAGGCGCCCCCGAAGGAAGGTGGTGGGGGACATCTACCTGAGTGGAATAGTGCATGGGAGGGGCACCGGCAGGCGCAAAAGCATGGGCCGGGGCCCGAGGAAGGTGGGTGGGCCTTGCCACGTTCGGGCTCGGCTAAACATAAGAAGGCCCCCCAACTGGACTGTGGGGGCGAGAATGGATAACTGAATTAGCCCGCGAGGGGGCAGGGGAGACTCGGACAGTCGGGTCGCGAGCAGATTGAATATGAACACTTGCACTCTGGTGGAAAGCTTGAACTAGATTAGGGATAGACTTCCCCTTAAGGATAGCCTGGACCTCCTGAAGCTGGGAAGCTTGGAGGCTCTGGAGGATGTCCACGAGTTGGGACAAATCAATTGGGGAGGAGGTATTCTCAGCGTCATGCCTTGGCGAGACGTGGGGAGCCTGAGTATCCATCGCATTAACATGCGAGGTGGCGAGACCATCATGAGGTGCATCGGGAAGGCATGGAAAGGGACCCAGGGAGTCATACATGTCCTCATAGGTATCATCATGATAAGCCATATCTTTGTATTCGGCCATCGAAAGAGATCGGCCTGAACGAAGCTGCATGAAATTTTCAACAAACAGGTGTGTGTTAAAGGGCACTTACCAGACAACTACTCAAACAAGTTTGAGAGAAGAGGTTAATGACTTTTAATTCACACACTTGAATATGCTTACGTCCACTTTAAATGTTCAATATAATTTAGTGCAGATTTTAATTGCAGTATGTCACTCCAAGTGGGTATGGGCCTAAATGGGTAAGATGATAACATCGGGCCCACTAAGCGATCTCCCTTTCATGCAATAGGTATTCTAGCACGGGTCTCCGGAGAAGGTTACAATCGGCTCGGTCCACCGTGAGGGAATCCATGGGGTACGGAGACTTATGGAGGTCCCGATGAGGATTCTCTAGCCCAATGAGACGAAATGCCCAATGGGGAGATAGCCCTCACCGAGAGAGGTGTGTGGATCCTAGGAAAGGAGGGAAGAAGGTCCCCCGACCGAGAGTATGACCTGCAAGTGCAAAATGCAAAGAAATGACAGAAACCCAAGCTTTCTGTGACAGGCTGAATCGCATCCAGTACAGTGGACGCGCTTCAGTTTAATCGCATCCGTTCAGTCATCCGCAAATCTAACAGCTCACAAAAGCTGTAAGAGCCGAGGCGACTCCATCCGAACTCTGTCAAAAATTGCGTCAGGTATACCCGCTGCACAACAAACACAAATCGCGTCCTCTGTACTAGACGTGGATCAAAGATCACCCGAGCAGTTATAAAAAGCTGTAAATCAAAGGAGCATGCTTTCAAACAATTAAACAGGAAGAAGTAAGGACCAAACGAAGATGCCTTCATCGGGTGAATGTAAGTAGACAGGGAGGGGAGCAGCATGGTGATTTTTTTTTATTTTTCTTCTTTTCTTATAAATCAAATTCCTACGAGGGGAAGTGCAGAGAAAAATGACACGAATACAAGTTGGTAATGGCGATGGGAATCTCAAATAGCACCGCGTGGGGTGCGAAAGGAGGGGTGTACCACGTGGGGTATGAAGGAGGGGCACGCCTGGGTGCCGAAGGAGGGGCACACGTGGGTGCTAAAAGGAGGTAACCGAGCTAGAAGAAGAAGAGTCCCACCGTGATCGCCAATTTGTAGACGCGCCTTTTCTCTCAAAGGACACCGTCCCACAAAAGAGAATTTGACTAAAAAAAGAAAAGGATTGTTTTTTAATATGTTGGGATGGGGGAAATGGCGAGATATGGTGGAAAAGTAGAAAAAAGACGGAAAGGAAAGAAGGTGTGTGTGTGCACGAGGATGGTGGTGTGATCGCCAGGTACGCGAGGGTGCCGAAGGAAACAGGGGAGAGGAAGAGTTGGGGGTACTTACCCTCACCCAGGGATCGCGGGAGTTGATGTGGGTCCTACCTCCTCCTTCCGTCGGCCGGCCGACAAAGGAGATTTAGCTCCGATGGTTACCTTGCAAGAAGAAAACAACAAGAAACAAGTGACAGAGGGATCAGACTATGAAGGTGTAGTAAAAGCACGCATGGAATGAAATGAAAAGCATTAAATGGGGATTAACACACCCTTGGGTGGGTGTTAAACCCCTAAAAAGGTGGGAATGGAGAAGATGATGGTTGGTGTGTGTGGAGTGGTGTGATGCATGCACTAATTAAAAGAAGGAGAATGAAAAAGGGGGGTGAGGAATGGTGATGTAGCCCGTTGCGGCGACGGATGAAGAGGACGAAGAGAGGCCTCGCCTGCCTTGCTCCGATGCTCGTGAGAGGAAGGTGGACTTCTCTCAGATCTAAAACAAGCTCTCACACTCTAGAAGAACAGAAGAACAATGCTTTGTGGAGAGCTAAGAGTAAGAGACTTTTTTCTGAATGAAGGATCGAGCTCTTCTATCTTTCTATCCAAAAGGATAATCTTCCATAGAGTCAACACACTTCTATTTCTTATCTTAAGGAAGTATCCGTTGATGTGTCTGTTGTCTCTCTTTTTGAAATGTTCTCCTGACAGTTGTAGCAGTTCTATCGTAAGAAACCCGAAAAATCTGCAGATAATAAATGATTGGATAGAGACACAGTGAGAGGGAGATCGTGTGGATATCTTCTTCGTTCTAGTCAACATGATATGTCAAACGTTGAAAACGTGTGTGACTACCGGAAACCTATAGACAATAAATACTGGAAGATAGATAACTCAAATGTATCTAAACTGTTAGTCAATGTCACTGGCCATACTGCAGGAGGATGTACTAAACAGGAAATGCCATTTTGTCATCATTTAAAGTTCTAGTTGATATGTCATGAAAGTGATAACCAGTAAAAGATGACGTGCATAGATATTGTACCCATGATAAACAATAAATGCCATCGTGCAAAGGATATGCGACAATTCACGGGAAGATTTGAAAGCTCAGCATTCAAAATAATTTGAAAGGAACTACAGGGAAAAAATAGATTATCATAATTTATCATGGTTAATTAGACATAGCATAATCACATAATAATTATAAAGGTCATATCAAGATAATATGTTATTGTCAAAATATAATCGTTGTTCGAAGAGAGTCGATATTCATAGACAGTCGATGTCAAAGAGAGTCGATGTCTAAACATAATGATGTTAATAGGGAGTCGATGTTCAAAGAGAGTCGATGTCTAAACATAATCGATGTACATAGGGAGTCGATGTTCAAAGTGTTGGGTTGAGTGTGAAAAACAAATCATTTTCCCTCATATTTTGATGATGACAAGTTGTGATTTTAATGCATAACCATTGGAACATGTAAAATACATCACCTGAAATTACAATATTCAAAAAGCATGTTTCCAAGCACATTTATCATTGATATTCATGATAATATATTTATCTAATGATTTATGTGTTTATTTTCTCAGGAACAAACATTTTCTGCAAAGGTAGTGTCGATACAACCAACCTTGGTGTCGACACAATGGTTCAAAACAAAGGCAGAAATGTGAAGAAAAGTCCATCTCAGGTCGACACGAGTCCAGAGCAGGTCGACACCACCCCATCTTAGGTCGACACCAAATCAGGCAGTGTCGACACTAGATGCCTTTCTCAGAAGGCCAGTTTTGCTGTCCGGGCTAGCAGGTCGACACCAAATGATATCAGGTCGACACTAGAGAGCCTTCCCAGAAAGCCTGTTTTGCTGTCTGGGTCATAAGGTCGACACCATCTGATCTCAGGTCGACACTAGAGACCTCTCCCAGGGAGTTGTTCTGCCAGTCTGGGAGAGTGTGTCGACACACCTCATGGGCAGGTCGACACACTCCGGAATCTCTGTGACTTAAGATTCCTCCTGGACACGTGGCACCCTAGGGAGATGTCAGATCAACATTGGATCATGTGCCCACGTACCCCAAGGGTATCTTTCGGATATTTAGGGTATAAATACCCTCCTTAAGGGCACTCATCCCAAGAGAATCTCAGAAGAGCCTCCAGAAACCTCCAAGCGGCGGCCAGAGAGTCTCTCCTCCCTGTTCTTGCTCTCTCTTTGCTTCACACCTCAATTCACCCTTCTCCAAGCACAAGGATCGAAGTCTGATCAACATGAAGCACTAGCATCAACTTCAAAGGAGCAGATCAAGTAGAAGCCTGCAATTGTGAAGCTCTCAAGGAAGATCCCAAGATCAAAAGTGCAGAGCATCGGCCAAGGGACTTCAAGTGATCAAGATTCTTCCATTTCGGCCTCTACAAGGGAGTTTTCTTGAAGAACAAGAATTGTCAATCTAGAGTCTAAAGTCCTTCTTGTCTCTTCCTGGCTATTCTAGAAGTTGTGCATAATCTGTTGCACCAATCTTCTTGAATTGGCCTTAATAGATCAGATCATTGCTAGAGGATCTGCATCTTGTTGTTTTTGTTCTAGCATGTGGTTGTGAGCCTGTGTGCTCAGGTCTTTGAGTCGTCGCACTCAAGTTGGGTTGTTGAGCAGTCTTGCTCAGAGTCTAGAGTAGTCTTGCTCTAGGTAGTGTGTGAGTTGTCTAACTCACTTGTGGAGTTGTCAGGCTCCTGTGTGGGGTGTGTAACCCAGGTTGTTAGTGGATCCTCACTGTTGTGAGGGGTGGATGTAGGAGTCACATGGTGTGATTTCCGAACCACCTAAAAATCTCTGTGCATTGGTCTCTTTGTGGTTTGAAATTACTCTTCGATAGATGAATGCATAGGATCGTTTGAATCTATCTAATCAACTGTTTCACTCTCCAATTGTTTTAACTCACTTATATCTTCTCAGATCTGTGAAATTTGCTTTTAATCTAACTCTGATTCAAAGGTTTTTCAAAACTGGTTTAGCTTCCGCATTAGTTGGCCTAGATCTATTCAACCCCCCCCCCTTCTAGATCTTGTCCACACCTTCTATCGATCCTTCAATTGGTATCAGAGCGGGTTTACACTGATCTGATCTGATTTGAGCAGTTTCTGAGTGTTCTGTGTTGCTTGTTTGCTTGATTGTTGTTTTGCTGAGTGTTTCCTTCCTTGCACCTTCTGTTTAATTAAATGGATTCCAGAGGATTCATAGCTGAGGGCCATTCCATAAATAGGCCACCATTCTTTAATGGAACGGACTATTCATATTGGAAAAATAGAATGCAAGTGTTCTAAGAGCCCAAAATTATGAAATCTGGAAAGTAGTGGAAGTAGGTCCCTATGAAAACCAGGGAGAAGAAGAAACCTGGACTAGGGAACAGATAAGAAGAGCAACATTGAATTATAGTGCCATGAACATGATTCAATGTGCTGTTCACCCCAAGAGTACTCAAGAATCTCTATGTGCAAATCTGCCAAAGAGATGTGGGATAAACTTGAGGTACTCTATGAGGGGACATCTCAAGTTAAAGAAACCAAGGCTAACATACTTGTCTCTGAATATGAGTTGTTCATGATGAAATCTAACGAGACAATCTCTGAAATGTTTGCCAGGTTCATGATCATAGTCAATGGACTGAAGGCCTTAGGTAAGGACTATACGGATGCTGACTTGGTAAGAAAAATCCTGCGTTCTCTCTCTTCAATATGGCACACCAAGGCCACAGTCATTGAAGATTCTAAAGACTTGTCCAAAATTTCTTTGGATGAGTTATAGGATCCTTAATGACATATGAAATTAATCTAAAGAGAAATGAAGAACACATAATCAAAACCAAGCCAGTAGCATTAAAGGCCTCATCTAGTAACAAGACAAAAGTCAAGAGAAAACAAGTTCTGATGAGTCTGAGTCAATGAGGATGAGCTTGCCCTCATGACCAGGCAATTCAGGAAATTCCTAAAATACAGAAAAGGGAAATTCTCAGGAAAAAGAAATTCCCATCAGGTAAAAGAAATATTTCCTCTTCTAATGTTAACTCAAATAGGAATCAGAAATCTGATCTTAATGTCATTTGTTACAGGGTGCAACAAACCAGGACATATGAAGGGAGAATGTCCTGAGAACAAGAAGGAGAAGCACAAGAAAATTCACAAATTCAAGAAGCCAAGGCCATGGTAGCCACTTGGTCTGATGAAGACTCAAGTGAAGAAGAAGAAGAAGAAAATCCTCAAGCTCTGGAAGTGAGGAGATATGCTTCATGGCAAACAGTTCGGATGGAAAGGTAAGCACCTCTTTTGAAGATTTTTGTTGAAGATTGGCAGGATGCTTATGCTGAATTAGTTGAAAAATATACTGAAATGAGAAAAGAAAATAAGCATCTCAAAAAGAAAATTGAAAACATTTATCATAACCAATCTTCAAACAAAAGAATTTGTGAACTGAAAATGAAGTGATAGAATTGAATGAAGAAAAAGAAAATCTTTTAATGTGATTGATGAACTAAAGCTAGCTTCTCAAAAGGCCACCAGTGAATTCAAAGACTTATCTGAAAAGCTGGAAAAAGAAAATCAAGATAAACAACAAAAGATTGAAGACATTAAAATTTTGGAAAACCAGCTAAGACAAAAAGATAAAGTCATTGAAACATTCACAAATGGCAAAGATAATTGGAGGCCTTGTTGGGAACAAATATGAAATCAATCTCTCATGGACTAGGATTCAACAAACAAAAAACAAGAAAGATAAATCTGGTGAGAAAAAGGATAAAGCACCCTTAATTAAATTTGTCAAAGGTCCTAGTCTTGAAAACAGTGAATCAAACAAAAATCAAGCAAAACACAAAAAGTCCAAAAACTCAGAACAAAAACAAGGCAACCAGGTCGACACAGTCACCTGACAGGTCGACACCAGTCCACAAGAAGAAGGCTTCTGTGGCTGTTGTGTCGACACCAGTCAAGGACAGGTCGACCTGCTCAACATCCACCAAGACAAACCACAAAACAAAAAATTCAAATAAAAATCTGAAAAATAAGAAAAGTCAAAGGAAGTCATTAATGAAGAACCTTGGACCTCCAAGACAGCATATCAAGCTGATTGGACCAATTCTTGGAGCCAATGGTATAACAACCCATGTTGGTATCATCCTCAATTTTCTATCCAAACTTTCTGATGTACCAACAAAATCCTTGGATTCCACCTCCTCATCTGAATTCTCATGCTCAAATGAAAAACACCCTCCTACCAAAAACAAAAATACTGGTGTTTTCATCCCAAAAGAAAAGAAGAAAGTGAAAAAGACAGAGAACACCAAAGTAATAAAACAAAAGTCAAAAACAAGTCAAATTTGGATGAGAAAAGATTTGTTAACATTGTCCAAACTTTCTGATGGTCCCAACTCTGTTTGGGTACCAAAATCTTCTCTCCACTAATTGATGTTGCAGGAAGGTCGTGCACCCAATCAAATGTGTGGTTCCTTGACAGTGGGTGTTCACGACATATGACTGGAGATAGAGCCAAATTTTCTTTCCTGCTAGAAAAGGAGGGTGGTTCAGTGACATTTGGAGGTAAAAATAAAGGAAAGATCATTGGATCTGGAAAGGTTGGTCAAACTTCCTCAAACTCTGTTGATAGTGTTTTATTAGTTGATGGTCTTGATTACAACTTGCTCAGTATCAGCCAACTATGTGACAAAGGTCACAAAGTTGTGTTTGAATCTGATTTTTGCAAAATAATGATTCATCAACTGATAAAATCAAATTTTTTGGTAAAAGGGAGAACAATGTTTACATGATTGACCTTAATAAAAACTTTTCTGAAAATCTTTGCTTTGTTGCAAATAAAGATGAAATTGCATGGACTTGGCACAAAAGACTTGGCCATGCAAGTTTCAGAACCCTGAATAAATTGTTAAGGCTGAATCTGGTTAAGGGTCTTCCTGAATCTTTTCAAATGTTGAAAATCAAGTTTGTGGGATCTGTGCCAAGGTAAACAAACCAGGAAATCTTTAAGAATTCAATGAGGTACTCACATCTAGGCCACTAGAACTACTTCATATGGACCTTTTTGGCCCAACAAGAATTCTAAGTCTTAGTGGCAAGAGATATGGGTTTGTAATCATTGATGATTTTACTAGATTTACTTGGGTCATTTTCTTGTCCCACAAAAGTGATACATGCCTTGAATTCAGGAAATTCTGTACCACTGCCCTAACAAATTATTCATATAAAATCAAAAATATTTTGACTGATCATGGGGGAGAATTTGAAAACCAATCCTTTTCTGATTTATGTGCTGAACTTCAAATTTCCACAAGTTTTCTTCACCAAGAACTCCAGAACAAAATGGAGTTGTGGAAAGAAAGAACAGAACTCTTGTGGAAATGGCTAGATCCATGCTCCTTGAGAGTAATTTGCCCAAATCCTTCTGGGCTGAAGCTGTAAACACAGCAAATCATATTCTCAATAGAGCATTGGTCAGACCAAAAATCAAGAAAACCCCCTATGAATTACTGAAAAACAAGAAGCCAACTGTTTCTTATTTCAAAATCTTTGGGTGCAAATGTTATGTACACAACAATAATAAAGAAAATCTTGACAAGTTTGATGCTAAGAGTCAGGAAGCCATCTTCCTTGGCTATTCAGAAGTGTCAAGAGCTTTCAGAGTGTACATTCTCAAAAACAAAACTGTTGAAGAGTCTCCTCATGTTATTTTGATGAAAATTCCTTTTCAACTAACTCTTCTAAATCTTGCAGGGAAAAACAAGACAGTGAAGAGGATGACTTCATTGTGGACTCTTCACCAACTGTTGAGGAGCTTGAAGACACTGGTGAGATCTTGAACACCAATTCACCATCTTCAAGTGGATCAGGTAACATTGCTCCAGATTTAAGTACCCCTCAACAGGTAATTTCTGAACATCGAATTTTGAGAGATCACCCATTAGATAATATTGTTGGCAATTTGAATGATAGAGTTAGGACTAGATCATCTTTCATGCTTGCTATTGAAGAAGACCCACTAGCTCTAATTCCCAAATTGAACCAAAGTCAATTGATGAAGCTTTATCAAGTTCTGATTGGATTAATGCCATGCATGATGAACTTCATCAATTTGAAAGAAATCAAGTATGGGAATTAGTACCTAGACCTAGTGACCAAACAGTCATTGGCACTAGATGGGTCTTCAGAAATAAACTGAATGAATCTGGTCAAGTCATAAGAAATAAAGCTAGGCTAGTTGCAAAGGGGTACAATCAAGAGTTTGGAATTGATTTTGAAGAGTCATATGCCCCTGTAGCTAGACTAGAAGCAGTTAGAATTTTCCTTGCTTTTGCATCCTCCATGAAATTCAAAGTTTATCAAATGGATGTTAAAAGTGCATTCTTAAATGGATATATCAAGGAAAATGTTTTGTTGAACAACCTCCTGGATTTGAAAATGAAAAACATCCTAACCATGTTTTCAAGCTTCATAAGGCTCTATATGGTCTTAAACAAGCTCCAAGAGCTTGGTATGACCGTTTGAGTTCTTTTTTGCTTGAAAAAGGATATTCTAGAGGAACTGTTGATCAAACCTTGTTCACAAAAATAGTCACTAATCAAATAATTGTTGTCCAAATTTATGTTGATGACATAATATTTGGATCAACCAATAAAGGCCTGTGCAATGAATTTTCCAATCAAATGAAAAATGAATTTGAAATGAGTTTGATGGGAGATCTAAAATTTTCTTGGGATTGCAGGTTAACCAAACTCATGAGGGGATCTTCATCAGTCAAACCAAGTATGTCAAAGAACTTCTGAAAAGGTTTGACTTTCAGAACCTCAAGCACTCCAACACACCAATTGCTATAAATGCTAAACTAGAAGAAGACTCAAATGGTAAGTCAGTAGACCCAAAGACCTACAGAGGTATGATTGGTTCTCTACTTTATCTTACAACTTCTAGACCTGATATTCAATTCAGTGTGTGTTTGTGTGCTAGATATCAATCAAATCCTAAAGAAAGTCACATGCTAGCTGTAAAAGAATTTTCAAATATCTTGTTGGAACATGTGATTTAGGAATTTGGTATCCTGCTAATTGTAAGTTAGATTTGATTGCCTATTGTGATGCTGATTATGCTGGTTGTAAATTAGATAGAAAAAGCACAAGTGGCTTGTGTTTGTACCTAGGTGGGTGCCTAATCTCTTGGGCTTCTAAGAAGCAACATTCAGTAGCTCTGTCAACTGCAGAGGCTGAGTATGTTGCTGCTGGTAGGTGTGGAACCCAAATTCTTTGGGTGAAACATCAACTTCTTGATTACAACCAAGAGTTAGGTTGTGTTCCCATCCTTTGTGATAACACAAGTGCAATAAATCTGTCTAAAAATCCCATTCAGCATTCCAGAACTAGCATATTGAAATTAGGCATCATTTCTTGAGAGATGAGGTAGCAAAGAAATCTTTTGAACTCCATTTCATAGAAACTGAAAAGCAAATTGCTGACATTTTCACAAAACCCCTTCTGACAGTAGATTCTCATCCTTAAGGAGAGAACTTGGTCTTTGTAAATGTCCATTGGGATTGGGTTGAGTGTTAGGCATTTCCTGAGGGGGAGTTCATTGCATCATCATACTCCTTGCTTCCTTGATTCATCATGTCTCTCTCCACTTCATCTCTAATTCTTTGGTCAATGAACACTTCACCTCACATTGTGTTGAACTTCTTGGTATATCAAATGGTGATTTGAAGAAGGACAAGTTCTGCTTGTCTGGACACTTTCACTATGCGAGAGTATATGTCTCCGCCAAGTACCAAGAAATGAATATGCAATTGTTGAGGGGGAGCTTTTGTTGCTCAAAGAGAATTATTTCTGATTTCAAAAACTTGCATATCTCTATTCTGATGAAAAATGGTTGAAATCTTCATCTCAGGGGGAGCTAAAGAATTCACAAGTTATATCCCTTGCAAAATTCAAAACTTCTTCTTGCATTACATCAATTCCTTGCATGATGTCCTCATTCAGGTGTCTAGAGTCTCAAAATGATCCCTTGAGTGATCTACTACATTCATTTGTCAACTCTCACCTATATTCTTCAAAACTACAGAAATTCAGATTTCTTTCTAAGACTGAAGAATAATGTGTGTCTTGATCTTAAACATGTTTTGTTTGCAATTGATGTTGGATATAGATGATATCTTTTGTCAAAAACTCCAAAATATGTCCATTCAACAGAGCAATGGCACATGTGCTGAGAAACTGCACACCTTCACAATGAATGAAGTGCCATGTAAGTCATGAGGCACTAATGCTATCTCTGTTCAAAGGGGATTAAAAATTAAAAATCAATGCAAAACAAAATAAAAATGCCCAATTTTTTATGATGACTGAGTAACTGGAAATATTGGCGTCTAACAAACGTATATTTTCATGTCAAAAGGTCATCATTTACCCCTTTGAGACTTGATAATGGATAAATCTTCAGTATCCAGGGACTATAGTGTGTAAAAAGCATTAGTTCTTGAGTGAACAAGATATATCTCATTTGATAGTTTGTTACAAAACAAAATATATATATCATTGGAGAATTTGTTTGAGAGAATCATTCTTATCCATCATCAAGTTGTTCCTTAAAAATGTTTGCTGTCAACACACTTGTTTTAAGTCTAAAAGATTTTTTTTATCTCTTTGGAATTGAAGAATATGGTAGTGTGAAGTTGATTGTTAAATGTTTTATATCCCTCAAATTATCATTTTCATGACTCAAGTCACTGAATGCTCATATCCTGTTGGATATTGTGTAAAACTTGAATTGTGTTGAATTTTTGCAAAATTTAACAAATGAATTTTTTAGTATCTTAAATATCCTTGAAATGATCATTCCACCCATTGATTATCATTATAAAGATGTCCCAAAAGTCACATAATTTTTCCCTACTCAAAATCCAAAATTTTCATCAGGCCAGGTCGACACTAACCCATCTAGTGTCGACACACTTTCAGTCAGGTCGACACTACCTCCTCTAGTGTCGACACTGACCCTTGCCAGACCCATTTAAACCGTGGGCACCGGTTAAGAACATGTTGTTCCTGCGGGATAGGTTATCCAAAACCCCTTTCTTCTTCTCCAGGTCGACCCGACGGTGGGCATTCTTCTGGTTTCCGGCAAGGGTTTTGACTCTCTCCATCTCCTCTCTCCTCCATCTCATCTCCATTCAATTCTCTCATTCCTCTCTCTCTCCAGCACCCGATTCCACTCTGCTCTCATGGCACCAAAGCAGCATCCTCGCCGTGGAGCCAAATCAAGGCCCTGCAAGGACCAATTCCAGCGGATGAGGTTCCTCCACTGAAAGGAGATCAAGCGTCGACATGATCCTGCTGAGCAGCCAGGGTCTGTATCTGCTAAGAGAGGTAGGGCTTCCTCTTCAGGTCAAGGGTCCATGTACCCTAGGAGAGAAAAACCCTAGATTCCTCTCCTGACATCTCTGAGAAGTCCTCATCATCCTCTCATCCATATCATCCTCCTCATCAGAGTCCTCCCAGCCCTCTAGGAGACCCCCTTCCAAACCCCTCAGTGCCGGGAAGACATACTGAAACCAAGAGCAGTAGATTTGGATGACAGAGAATTGATAGCTGCATTTCCTGAAGTCTTGGGCTTCTTCAACTTTCAGTCTTGGCAGTCCTTCATTTCAGAATTCAGAGTCATTTACCCTAGGCTTGTCCAAGAGTTTTATCAGAATTTGGAGTGCACAGATGAAGGGTATAAGTCTAAGGTCAAGGAGTTGATATTGACATGCCAACAGATATAGCTGCCTCAATTTTCAAAGTCCCAGATGAAGGTGAAGACTACCATAATTTTGAATTCAACCTCCATGAAGCCTACACCTTAATGACTGGTTTGCCTGCAGATGAGACTGATTTAAGCAAACCCATGTCACCAAATTCAACACCAACACCTTTCCCCCGTCTTGAGGCTTACCCATCACATGCTCACTACCATCATCACACCTCAAGGTGGTGGGAGAGATAGGTTGACAGACATCCAAAGGTTTGTCCTTTCTGTATGAGCAAGAACTGAAGATAAACCTTCATGTAATCATGTACCAGATAATCTCTGAGACCACCAGGGCAGACTTGATAGATCACTTCCATATGCAGCCCATTTGACTGCAGTTTCAAGCACTTTGGTGTGCCTCTAGAGAATGAGAAATCAGAGAAAATCCCTAAGTCAAACATTTACTGCTTTAAGCATGTGCAGAAATTCATGGGATTTAGAATTGTTGGTGATCAAGTGAGAAGAGGGCCAGCTGCAGTAGAGGCCCTGTAGTCCAAGAGGATCAGCCTCAAATGCAAGAGGAACAGCCTCCAGTGCAAGAGGAACAGCCTCAAATGCAAGAGGACCAGCCTCCAGTGCAAGAGGAACAGCCTCCAATGCAAGAGGACCAGCCTCAAGTGCATGAGGATCAGCCTCCTATGGCAGCTCAAGCTAATGACCCATTTATTGCCCCTCTTTCACCTCACCTTCAGCCTCCCTCCTCCATGAACTTTGACACTGAAATACCATCTTTTTCTCCACAACATCCAGTTCATGCATCCTCATCCTTTGGTGGACCTTCTGTTCCACCAGAGTTTCTCTTTCCTAAATGACAAGTTTGACACCTTGAAACATCTATTCAGACCATGTCAGAAACCTTTGAGTTGAGGATTCAGAGATTGGAGAACACAGTATCTGCTAAGTTCATTGAGCAAAAGGCAGCCTCAGACTATGCTGCCCAAAGGTTCAACAGGTGATTGGGACAATGGCAGATGCTTCAGTTGAGCTGAAGGAGCACAAGAAAAAGTTGGAGATAGTTCTTCAGGGAATTTTGGCAAATTCCAAGCTGATGTCTTCAACACCAAGCAGACACATACAGATCACCAGCACAAGACTTCATTTGCACAATGGTAGATGACTTGGAGAGGATGAAGAATTCTCTGCTCACATAGATGAAGAGATGTCTGCACTCAAGCAAGAATTCAAGTGTTGAATAGGCCTGGTTGGTTTCTGGTTCATCTTCCTCTTCACAGCCAAGGCAAATGATTCCATGCACTTCAAGCTTCAATGACAGAAAATTCAGAAAGAATGGAGCATCTTCTGCACACAAGACTCTCCACTCTTCAAACTCAAATGAAATATAGTATGACTTCAATGGAAAAGAGGCTATCAGATATTGAGCAAATTCTGTTACCCTTCTCCTCCTCCTCCTCCTCAGTAATGTAACTTCTTTGATAATGTCAAAGGGGGAGAAGTCTGTTTGAAATTGTAATGTTCACATTTTAAATGAAATGAAATGAATAGAAATTTCTATGCCCATTATTTGTGCCTGAATGTGATTGAATGTGATTGCAAATCTTATGAATGAATTTGAATGTGATGAATGCTTGTCAAGCTGCTTGACCTGTGTATTTCAAATGTGTATAAATCTCAATGTCACTAAAAACATGTTCAAAGGTCCTGACAAGTACAAATAAAGAAAAATGAAAATGCTTAAAATCACATTTCATTGAAAATTTCCAATTCCAAATGAACTAATGTTGCCATCATCAAAAAGGGGGAGATTGTTGGGTTGAGTGTGAAAAATAAATCATTTCCCCTCATATTTGATGATGACAAGTTGTGATTTTAATGCATAACCATTGGAACATGTAAAATACATCACCTGAAATTACAATATTCAAAAAGCATGTTTCCAAGCACATTTATCATTGATATTCATGATAATATATTTATCTAATGATTTATGTGTTATTTTCTCAGGAACAAACATTTTCTGCAAAGGTAGTGTCGACACAACCAACCTTGGTGTCGACACAATGGTTCAGAACAAAGGCAGAAATGTGAAGAAAAGTCCATCTCAGGTCGACACGAGTCCAGAGCAGGTCGACACCACCCCATCTCAGGTCGACACCAAATCAGGCAGTGTCGACACTAGATGCCTTTCCCAGAAGGCCAGTTTTGCTGTCCTGGCTAGCAGGTCGACACCAAATGATATCAGGTCGACACTAGAGAGCTTCCCAGAAAGCCGTTTTGCTGTCTGGTCATCAGGTCGACACCATCTGATCTCAGGTCGACACTAGAGACCTCTCCAGGAGTTGTTCTGCCAGTCTGGGAGAGTGTGTCGACACACCCCATGGGCAGGTCGACACACTCCGGAATCTCTGTGACTTAAGATTCCTCCTGGACACGTGGCACCCTAGGGAGATGTCAGATCAACATTGGATCATGTGCCCACGTACCCCAAGGGTATCTTTCGGATATTTAGGGTATAAATACCCTCCTTAAGGGCACTCATCCCAAGAGAATCTCAGAAGAGCCTCCAGAAACCTCCAAGGGCGGCCAAGAGTCTCTCCTCCTCCCTGTTCTTGCTCTCTCTTGTGCTTCACACCTCAATTCACCCTTCTCCAAGCACAAGGATCGAAGTCTGATCAACATGAAGCACTAGCATCAACTTCAAAGGAGCAGATCAAGTAGAAGCCTGCAATTGTGAAGCTCTCAAGGAAGATCCCAATCAAAAGTGCAGAGCATCGGCCAAGGGACTTCAAGTGATCAAGATTCTTCCATTTCGGCCTCTACAAGGGAGTTTTTCTTGAAGAACAAGAATTGTCAATCTAGAGTCTAAAGTCCTTCTTGTCTCTTCCTGGCTATTCTAGAAGTTGTGCATAATCTGTTGCACCAATCTTCTTGAATTGCCCTTAATAGATCAGATCATTGCTAGAGGATCTGCATCTGTTGTTTTTGTTCTAGCATGTGGTTGTGAGCCTGTGTGCTCAGGTCTTTGAGTCGTCGCACTCAAGTTGGTTTGTTGAGCAGTCTTGCTCAGAGTCTAGAGTAGTCTTGCTCTAGGTAGTGTGTTGTTTGTCTAACTCACTTGTGGAGTTGTCAGGCTCCTGTGTGGGTTTGTGTTACACAGGTTGTTAGTGGAGTGGATGTAGGAGTCACATGGTGTGATTTCCGAACCACCTAAAAATCTCTGTGCATTGGTCTCTTTGTGGTTTGAAATTACTCTTCGATAGATGAATGCATAGGATCGTTTGAATCTATCTAATCACCCGTTTTTCACTCTCCAATTGTTTTAACTCACTTAATATCTTCTCAGATCTGTGAAATTTGCTTTTAATCTAACTCTGATTCAAAGGTTTTTCAAAACTGGTTTAGCTTCCGCATTAGTTGGCCTAGATCTATTCAACCCCCCCCCCCCTTCTAGATCTTGTCCACACCTTCTATCGATCCTTCACACTATATTCCTCGACTTTACACACCTTGGCAAGGATTTCGGGTGCTCCCTTCTGTTCTTGACTTCACCAAATGTCGTCCACTATACTTCTACATATACATTATCATGTCGTGGAAGATGGCCATCATCGCCCTCTGTAGGTAGCGCCGCATTCTTTAGCCCAATGGCATGACTACATAACAATGTTCCCCAGGGTGTGGTGAAGGATGTTTTCTCTGATCTTTAGGAGCTAGACGGATTTGGTTATATCCTGAGTATCCATCCATGAACGAGGAGGGTCCTCATACCACAGTGTTATCAATCACACATCAATATGAGGAAGCGGGAAGTCATCCTTCGACATGCCTTATTTGTCACGTCCCGAGAATTACGCAGCGGATAGTATTAATTAATTCAAGTCGATATTTCGAGACGTGACAGTCGGAAAATAAGCCTCTAGCTAGCACGCACTAAATGTGTATCAACACAACATCATAATAGGGCCCATATGTTGAACTCAATATAAATTGTATTCAAATCTCAACTCATTGTATTTCAAATAGAAACTATTACAGGACTAAGACTCAATGAAAGGAAAGTACATAATACTTCTCACTTCCTACTACATGTTCTACTCTCAAAACAAATTACTATAACTAGACTCATAGTTGGAACGCTCATCACTCGGACGCATTCCCATCCTCGACTTGCTCTTCCTCTTGAACTTCATTGTCACCTAGATGGGGTAAAAGTAGGGAATGAGCAAACTAGCCCAGTAGGATTTATATCTCAATGTGCAGGCAATGATATAAGTGATTACATTTTAGAACTAGGCAAGTACGATGAATGATATGCAAGTACGAATAAAAACTCGTTAAAACATGATATAAAACAAGCTAGAGAGAGTGATTACGATAGAACAAGATTGGTGAACGAGATAGAACTAGCAATAGATCACTTTGCACAAGCAAGCAAGATTTCAATTGATGTCAAGAACGCAAAATATCATTAATTGCATTAAATGCAGGATGGCCATATCACGCAAGCAAGCAAGCAAGATTTCACAAGCACGATCAAGTAACACTAATCAGGCACGTAGACACCATGTACACCAGAAAAGATCCATCAAGAATGTACACCAGGACACGT
Organism: Colocasia esculenta; assembly: GCA_014218235.1. NCBI lineage: Eukaryota > Viridiplantae > Streptophyta > Magnoliopsida > Alismatales > Araceae > Colocasia > Colocasia esculenta. The sequence goes on along the minus strand of CM024755.1, from coordinate 98,794,358 downwards.
GTATGTGGTTATGTATCTAACATTCAACAAGCAAGAAAGTACTCCCAGCGCAGATGCAACGCCAGTAATCATTACCCCATGGTTAACAGTATATTTATGACTCTCCGTCATTGGGGCTAGACTGGAGCCCTTGGACACACGCCGTGCCCTGTCAGCCATCTCATGAAAATTTTAAATGTAGATACCCACAGTCATTAATAATGGCCAATGAGAGTTTCAATAGTAAGCAGGTGTAATGTCATGTCCATGATGATGATGGAACAAAATAGGTAATTGAACATGATTTCATGATAACAATGGTCAAGAGATAAATTCGGCAGCATAACGGTACAATTCATACTTTTGTTCAATCTTTACATTAATGGATTTAGTCTAGTTTGTAAGTCACACTCACGAGATCAAGAAGAAAAGGAAGTGCACGCTATCTCCAGGGAACTTCAATGGTACAACCAACTCGTCGGCCATGTGGGAATCCATGGTCAGAGGAGATTTACGGAGGCCTTGGTGAAAGGTCGCTAGTCTACCGATTCGGAATGACCGGTAGAGAGTTTCCAATTTCCCAAGAAAAGGCTACCTAACAGTGCTAGTGTGTAGTGCGGTACGCGTGTCTCAATTCTCAAACCATCGGTCTCAAACTCGCAGGAAGCACTTGACAATATAACATGGAATAAAACTATGCACTTTAACAAGTCATGGTTTGCAAGATTTTATGATAACCATTATCATTTAAACGTGAAAGACAGTAGGAAGATTAAATCACAAGTAGCACGAATGGATCATAACATTTAAGGAGCACTTAGAATAGCATCATGTAATTAAAGCTTTTTAAATGGGTTAATCGCTTTTAAGTCATTAAATAACAATCATGTAATGCTCAGACCCAAGACACACAACTTACACAGTAAATATCATATTTAAACAGATCTTGGGTATATGCGGAAAACTATGCATGAAAACACGTGGTTTCAGGTAAAGTTCTGAGATCGCGACATATCCCTATAAGGAAGGCGACAGGGCGTCAGATTGCGACAGGAGAAGGGCCGCGAAGAGATGGCTAGAAGGCGACATGGGGTTGTGAAGAAGGCGACATGTCTGTCAGATCAGGCAGCCATATAGCGACATAGTACATGTCGCATTTCAGAAGGCGACAACAGGGCTGTCGCAACAAGCCCTCTGAAAGCGACATATCGAGCCGTCGCGTTCACAGGGTCTGCGCCCGAGTCCGACATGGATCTGACATGCTCTTGGTTCAGACTACCATGATTTGACACAGGGTGATATTCATGAAATGCATATCTCTCTATATTTTGACCTTTAGACAAAACTCACAACATAGAAAATGTCGAGATATCTATTGGAAGAACTTTTGTGTTGTGCTGGGTCTGAATCGGTCTCTAATTGCATGAAATACAGGAAGACGTGGGAAAGCCCTAACATGCATGACTTCATGCGACTTACATGTTAGACTTGTAACATGATATCTACTGACATTTGGACAAAACGTCTAACATAAAGATGACAGGACAACTAGTATAAGAACTTGTTGTTGGGGTTTTAACCTAATTCGGTCTTGAACCTTGTGAAAATTGAGTAAGTGAAAGTTAAATGCAACCAAAAATGCAGTATCATGCATGACTCTATTACAAGTTTATAACTCTCTAAATATGATCTTTAAGCAAAACATTTAACATGAAAGATGACCATATCGACTAATACAAGAACTTTCATGTTGGAGTCTTGACCTACTTCGGTCTTAAATCTCAAGCAAAACAGGAAGACCTAAGGCTAACTGCAAAACTGAAAACATAGTATTATGCATGACTCTCTTACGGGTTCATAACTCTAATTAAAGACTTTTAGACAAAACGTTGAACATGAAAGATGATCGTGACTACAAGTAGAGAACTTTGATGTTGATGATTTAGTCTAATTCGGTCTCAAATCGTGTGAATAATAAGAAGAACGGGAAAAGCTCTAACAGTGCGCGACTTTGGCAAAACGCTTATAATTCAAATCTACTAAATGAAATTCGATGAAACCAGTGGGAAATGAAAGTTAACTTGATGCTCTACACATTGGTATAGGATATGTTAAGGTTTGGCCCGAGAAAACCTACCTTATGGGTTGATGAAGTCCCGTTTTTCCAGAAAACCCGTGTTCAGACCACTTGGAAAAACGCTTACTACTCCGTGTATACTGCTGGGAATTTGGGCATTCCACTTGGGTTAGAACGTAACTTGACCCTCTTTCCAGGGGTATAGGCCTTGCAAGTTTGGTTTAGGTTTGACTCACCTTTGGTCGACTTCAAGAGAGTGGTTTGTGCAGTCGCAGCAGACGAGAAGGGAAGAAGAACGGCTTCTTGTGGTCGTTCCACAGCTCCTCAGCCACCAAGAGCTCCTCCACACGACCCTAGCAAGTTCTAAATTCGTTCCTAGGGTTTGGGTGAAGAGTATTTAAGTAACCATGGTGTTTAGGAGTCCTATTATAACTAGGAAAGAGGATTTCGGGATTGGCATGTTTGGTTTCCTATTTTTGATGATTTCCTCCTCCCTTTGAGTGTGTGAGGCATTAGGAACCTCCCCTCATAGTTAGGCACGAATTTGGGTTGCCATGAATGCATGATTGCATCCCAATCCAACTCTAATTGCCTCTTTTTTTTCAGCTTATTTATGGTTACGAATTTCTATGTATTTTCTAGCTTTATTTGATTTTTGGGTCATATGTGGTCCATTGGCCCAATTATGATAATGGGTCATCAATATATAATGTTGGAAGTCTCTCCAACATTTTATTAAATTTTTTATTGCGTCGTGTTTTCGTGTTAACGGTTTTTTCCGACTTGTTTCCTTATTTAGATAATCGGTCGCAATAACTCTTGAACCTCGCCCAAATGATTTTTATTGAATCAAATTTCTTGATGGGTCATTAGAGGATATTATTTGAAGTCCATAAATGATTTTTATTTAATTTTCTGACTCATCCGAGTACGTGTGATAATGGTTTTACGACTTATTCATGAATTACGATAATAAGTCGCGAAACACTTTAAACTTGGCTAAATGATTTTTCTTGGCACAAATTTCTTTGTGAAACATTTAGTAGTAATATTTAGGGTTGATTTATAATTTTTACGGAATTTTCCGATGTGTTTTAGCACACACGATAATGGTACGTATGTTTTAAATACTCCGATATTATGGAAATTATTTATTTCCATTTATCTGAATTTTTTATGTAATTAAAATTTCCGGGTGCTACACCCCCCCCCACTTAAGAGAATTGGTCCCCAAATTCATGTATAGAAAATTATCGTACAAGTGAGGCGTACTTACTTGTGAATAACTCCGGGTATCTTTTGCGCATTGCTTCCTCGGTTTCCCACGTGTCGTCTTCATCCATGCGTTGATTCCATCGAATCCTTACTAGTGGAATAACTTTGTTCCTTAGTTGGCGTAGTTCCCGGTCCACGATCTTAACTGGCTTCTCTTGATAGTTCCGTCTTTGTTGAATTCCAGAAGCTCGTATTCTATGACATGCCATGGATCTCGTACATACTTCTTCAACATGGATATGTGAAACACATTGTGTATTCCATCCATTTGTGGTGGTAAAGCGAGACGATATGCCACCTCGCCGACTCTTTCGAGGATTTCGAAAGGCCCGACAAACCTTGGTGACAACTTGCCTTTAATACCAAATCGCCTGATCCCACGGCCTGGAGATACTTTCAAAAATACATGTTCACCAACCTGAAACTCCAGGTCTCTTCTTCTGTTATCTGCATATGCCTTTTGTCTTTGCTGGGCCACTGCCATTCTTTCTTTAATAAGCTTTACCTTCTCTGTGGTTTCTCTTATCATCTCAGGTCCTAGCATTTGTTTTTCGCCAACTTCATACCAGCATATTGGATCGGCAACTCCTGCCGTAGAGTGCTTCAAATGGTGCCATTTGAATGCTAGCTTGATAGCTATTATTGTAGGCGAACTCCACAAGAGATAAGTGTTCATGCCAGCTACCTCCAAATCTAGGACACATGCTCTAAGCATATCTTCAATCACTTGGTTGGTTCTCTCCGTCTGACCATCTGTCTGTGGATGGAAAGCCGTGCTAAAGTTTAGTTTAGATCCCAAGGAGTAATGCAGTCCTTTCCAAAAGTGGATGTGAACCTAGGGTCTCTATCAGACACGATAGACACCGGTACTACTCATGTAATCGGACTATTTCCTTCACATACAACGCAGCCAGAACATCTACTGACCACTTATTCTTCCCGGCAAGAAGTGAGCCGACTTAGTTAAGCGGTCGACAATAACCCAGATTCCATCGAATCCACCTCTAGATTTAGGTAGTCCGAAAATAAAGTCCATCCCTATGCCTTCCCATTTCCATGTCGGGATTTCTAGGGGTTTGAGTTTACCTGCGGGTCGCAAGTGTTCTGCCTTGACCTTTTGACATGTCAAGCATCGGGCGACATATTCCGCCACTTCTCTCTTCATATTAGGCCACCAAAAGCTTCTTTTCAAATCTTGATACATCTTGGTAGTTCCAGGATGGATGGTATACCTGGTCTTGTGAGCCTCATCCATAATCATTTTCTTTGTCTCTACATGGTCGGGTACACAGACTCGATCCCGGAACAATAGTCTTCCATCTTCAGTCAATGAGAAATCCGGCCTCTGGTCTAGATTAGCCTTAATCTCTACAAGTACAGGGTCATTACCTTGGAGTGTTGTGATGTCCTCCAGTAGTGTAGGTTGTGCCCTAGTACTAGCAACAAGACATCCCTTCTCTTTGATGTCAGCATCAATATTTAACTTGGCGAAGTCTTCTAACAACTTCCATTCGTTCACCATTAAACTTGATAGTGTGATCATTGGCATTCTACTTAGAGCATCTGCCACAGCATTTGCTTTTCCTGGATGATATTGAATCGTGAAGTCGAAGTCTTTGAGATACTCCAACCACCTCCGCTGTCTCATATTCAAGTCCTGCTGAGAAAACAGATACTTCAAGCTTTTATGGTCAGAAAACACAATGAATTTCTCACCATATAGATAATGACGCCATATTTTTAAGGCGAAGACTACAGCCGCTAGCTCCAGATCATGTACAGGGTAATTGTCCTCATGCTTCTTCAATTGTCTGGACGCGTAGCATATAACTTGCCCATTCTGCATCAGCACACAGCCAAGGCCGATCCCGGATGCATCGGTGTATACTTCGAAACTACCTCCAGCGACTGGCAGTGTTAGTACGGGTGCTGGGTAAGGTGCTCTTTCAATGCCTTGAAACTTTCTTCACATTCCTCAGTCCACGTAAATGGATTCTCCTTCCTGGTAAGCCGGTTAATGGTACAGCTATTTTCGAGAAATCCTTAATGAAGCGACGATAATAGCCGGCTAAACCCAGAAAGCTTCTAATCTCCGACACAGTTGTCGGCCTTGTCCAGTTCTTTACCGCCTCCACCTTCGATGGATCTACAGAGATTCCCTCCTTGGATATGATGTGGCCAAGGAAAGACACCTCTTCCATCCAGAACTCACACTTACTAAGTTTGGCATAGAGTTGATTGTCTCTAAGCACTTGTAGAGCCATCTTCAAGTGTTCTTCGTGTTCTTCTTTGGATTTGGAGTAAATAAGGATGTCATCGATGAACACCACTATAAACTGGTCCAAGTATGGCCTATAAATATTATTAAGTTGCATGAAAGCCGCTGGAGCATTTGTTAAGCCAAACGGCATAACTACGAACTCATAGTGACCATATCTACTTCGGAATGCAGACTTATGAATATCCTCCTCCTTTATTCTTAGTTGATGGTAGCCTGACCTTAGATCTATCTTGGAGAAATGTTGTGCGCCAGAGATCTGATCAAACAGTTCATCAATGCGGGGTAGTGGATACTTGTTCTTTATTGTCAACTGGTTCAACTGACGGTAATCAATGCATAGCCTCATTGTCCCGTCCTTCTTTCTGACAAATAGCACTGGCGCTCCCCACGGGGATGTGCTAGGCCTGATAAAACCTTGATCTAGTAATTCTTGGATTTGTCTCTTTAACTCCTGCAATTCAACCGGGGACATACGGTACGGGGCTTTTGAAACGGGGCTGCCCCAGGGAGTAACTCAATGGTGAAGTTTACCTCCCGCTCAGGTGGTATACCAGGTAATTCCTCTGGAAATACATCAGGATAGTCCCTGGCTATTGGAATGTCTTCTATGGTTGGTTTCTTCTTTTCAGTTGCCAAGACAGAAACTAGGAAAGCATCACAACCTTGGTTGATCAGCTTAGAAGCCTTTAAGGAGGAGATCAAGATAGGGTGTTTGTGATAGCGGGTGCCAAGTAGTGATAAAGTTGGAAGGTTTGGTCTTTTAAAAGTGACCCTCCTATGGCGGCAGTTTACATCAGCATCATATTTAATTAGCCAATCCACACCCAGAATGGCATCATAACCCTTCATGTCTAAACAGATAAGGTTGGCAGGGAGATTGTGTCCCCCAATTATAGTTTCGCATTTTGGCAAGTAGTGAGTGAGTTCAGATTCTGAGCCTAGTGGAGAGGCTACAGTGATCTTGGATTTCAAGGGTACAGGTTTGACAGGTAGAGTTGCAGCAAAATGCGGTGGAAATAATGAATAAGCCGCTCCAGTATCAATAAGCACAAATGCGGGTTGAGAGTGTATGGAAATGGTACCTTCCACCATACCCCCTTCGTCGGTAGATCAGCTTCTATGACCGCATTAAGGCGTCCCTGACGCCGTGGTACATTTTGGGCTCTTCCGGGCTGGTCCTTCAGCATAGGACAATCTGGAATACGGTGGTCACGACCACCACATCTCAAGCATGCCCCGAGTTTCTTCCAGCATTCCTCAGCTCGGTGTCCTGGTTTATCACAGAACTTGCAGTTTTCAGTCAACTGCCTACCTTCCACTTTGACTCTTTTATCTCCCGTAGCATCTTTCCAGCATTTGGCCTCTTGTTGTTGCTGTTAAGTTGTTATTGTTGCTACGAAACGTTGGAACAGTGTTAGGTGCTCCCTTCTTGACAAAGACCGGCTTAGAGTTGTCCTTGCCCCTCATGCCATCCACTTTGGCCATGGTGTCTTCTACCAGCTGAGCTTTTGGACCATCTCAGTGTAAGTTTGAATATTGTGTGGTCCGAGCCTTTCAATGAACATTGGCCTGAGCCCATCCATGAATCGGTTGGCTTTCAGCCTTTCTGTGCCCACAAGATGTGGGGCATACACTGCCAGACGAGCAAACTGAGCTTCATACTCAGCCACAGACATGCTCTTTTGCTTTAGTGCAGCAAACTCTGCTGCCTTCTTCTCCTTCACTCTCTCAGAGAAATATTTTCCTCGAATATCTCCAGGAATCCGGCCCACTCTAGTTCTTCTATGTTTGGTAGGTGGGCCGACGTGGCCTTCCACCATGCTCGAGCATCTTTAGTAAATTGGAAAGTGGCCAGTACCACCTCTCCCTATTAGTGCATTGCATTACTTGGAAGATCCTTTCTATTTCTTCCTGCCAGTTTTCTGCCTCGTCTGGGTCAGGGGATCCAGAGAAACGAGGAGGGTTTAAACTCCTGAAATTCCGTGCAGATCACCGGCTCCATTCCTTGCAGCTCCAGCTTGGTTTCCCGCCTGAACCACATTCTGCAGGGCCTGAGTCAACCCAGCCACGGTTTCTTGCATAGCTTGCCATTGGTTACGAGCCATTGCAGTTGAGTGAGAGAGTTATGAGGGTTCCTGAGAAAGAATGGAAACCAATTAATGTCTCTAGATTATTTTAAGAGTCAATGGGTAGGAGTGTTTAATTCCTTCTGACCTATTCCCAGTCTCTACCCATTCTCACCGGGTACTGTATTTAATTCCATGACCTAGGTTCCATAGGTATCTCCTATCCCTGAGACATATCCTATTTGGTAGTCCTAGGCTCTGATACCACTAAACTGTCACGTCCCGAGAATTACGCAGCGGATAGTATTAATTAATTCGAGTCGATATTCGAGACGTGGACAGTCGGCAAATAAGCTCTAGCTAGCACGCACTAAATGTGTATCAACACAACATCATAATAGGGCCCATATGTTGAACTCAATATAAATTGTATTCAAATCTCACTCATTGTATTTCAAATAGAAACTATTACAGGACTAAGACTCAATGAAAGGAAAGTACATAATACTTCTCACTTCCTACTACATGTTCTACTCTCAAAACAAATTACTATAACTAGACTCATAGTTGGAACGCTCATCACTCGGACGCATTCCCATCCTCGACTTGCTCTTCCTCTTGAACTTCATTGTCACCTAGATGGGGTAAAAGTAGGGAATGAGCAAACTAGCCCAGTAGGATTTATATCTCAATGTGCGGGCAATGATATAAGTGATTAACATTTTAGAACTAGGCAAGTACGATGAATGATATGCAAGTACGAATAAAAACTCGTTAAAACATGATATATAAAACAAGCTAGAGAGAGTGATTACGATAGAACAAGATTGGTGAACGAGATAGAACTAGCAATAGATCACTTTGCACAAGCAAGCAAGATTTCAATTGATGTCAAGAAACGCAAAATATCATTAATTGCATTAAATGCAGGATGGCCATATCACGCAAGCAAGCAAGCAAGATTTCACAAGCACGATCAAGTAACACTAATCAGGCACGTAGACACCAATGTACACCAAGAAAAGATCCATCAAGAATGTACACCAGGACACGTGTATGTGGTTATGTATCTAACATTCAACAAGCAAGAAAGTACTCCCAGCGCAGATGCAACGCCAGTAATCATTATACCCCATGGTTAACAGTATATTTATGACTCTCCGTCATTGGGGCTAGACTGGAGCCCTTGGACACACGCCGTGCCCTGTCAGCCATCTCATGAAAATTTTAAATGTAGATACCCACAGTCATTAATAATGGCCAATGAGAGTTTCAATAAGTAAGCAGGTGTAATGTCATGTCATGATGATGATGGGAACAAGTAATAGGTAATTGAACATGATTTCATGATAACAATGGTCAAGAGATAAATTCGGCAGCATAACGGTACAATTCATACTTTTGTTCAATCTTTACATTAATGGATTTAGTCTAGTTTGTAAGTCACACTCACGAGATCAAGAAGAGAAAGGAAGTGCACGCTATCTCCAGGGAACTTCAATGGTACAACCAACTCGTCGGCCATGTGGGAATCCATGGTCAGAGGAGATTTACGGAGGCCTTGGTGAAAAGTCGCTAGTCTACCGATTCGGAATGACCGGTAGAGAGTTTCCAATTTCCCAAGAAAAGGCTACCTAACAGTGCTAGTGTGTAGTGCGGTACGCGTGTCTCAATTCTCAACCATCGGTCTCAAACTCGCAGGAAGCACTTGACAATATAACATGGAATAAAACTATGCACTTTAACAGTCATGGTTTGCAAGATTTTATGATAACATTATCATTTAAACGTGAAAGAACAGTAGGAAGATTAATCACAAGTAACACGAATGGATCATAACATTTAAGGAGCACTTAGAATAGCATTCATGTAATTAAAGCTTTTTAAATGGGTTAATCGCTTTTAAGTCATTAAATAACAATCATGTAATGCTCAGACCCAAGACATGCAACTTACACAGTAAATATCATATTTAAACAGATCTTGGGTATATGCGGAAAACTATGCATGAAAACACGTGGTTTCAGGTAAAGTTCTGAGATCGCGACATATCCCTATAAGGAAGGCGACAGGGGTCAGATTGCGACAGGAGAAGGGCCGCGAAGAGATGGCTAGAAGGCGACAGGGGGTTGTGAAGAAGGCGACATGTCTGTCAGATCAGCAGCCATATAGCGACATAGTACATGTCGCATTTCAGAAGGCGACAACAGGGCTGTCGCAACAAGCCTCTGAAAGCGACATATCGAGCCGTCGCGTTCACAGGGTCTGCGCCCGAGTCCGACATGGATCTGACATGCTCTTGGTTCAGACTACCATGATTTGACACAGGGTGATATTCATGAAATGCCTATATCTCTCTATATGTTGACCTTTAGACAAAACTCACAACATAGAAAATGTCGAGGACATCTATTGGAAGAACTTTTGTGTTGTGGGCTGGGTCTGAATCGGTCTCTAATTGCATGAAATACAGGAAGAACGTGGGAAAGCCCTAAACATGCATGACTTCATGGCGACTTACATGTTAGACTTGTAACATGATATCTACTGACATTTGGACAAAACGTCTAACATAAAAGATGACAAGGACAACTAGTATAAGAACTTTGTTGTTGGGGTTTTAACCTAATTCGGTCTTGACCTTGTGAAAAACATGAGTAAGTGAAAGTTAAATGCAACCAGAAAACGTAGTATCATGCATGACTCTATTACAAGTTTATAACTCTCTAAATAATGATCTTTAAGCAAAACATTTAACATGAAAGATGACCATATCGACTAATACAAGAACTTTCATGTTGGAGGCTTGACCTACTTCGGTCTTAAATCTCAAGCAAAACAGGAAGAACCTAAGGCTAACTGCAAACCCGAAAACACAGTATTATGCATGACTCTCTTACGGGGTCATAACTCTCTAACTAAAGATGTTTAGACAAAACGTTGAACATGAAAGATGATCGTGACTACAATTAGAAGAACTTTTATGTTGATGATTTAGTCAAATCGGTCTCAAATCGTGTGAATAATAAGAAGAACGGGAAAATGCTAACAGTGCGCGACTTTGGCAAAACGCTTATAATTCAAAATCTACTAAATGAAATTCGATGAAACAGTGGGAAATGAAAGTTAACTTGATGCTCTACACATTGGTATAGGATATGTTAAGGTTTGCCCGAGAAAAAACCTTATTGGTTGATGAAGTCCCGTTTTTCCAGAAAACCTGTGTTCAGACCACTTGGAGGAAAACGCTTACTACTCTGTGTGTACTGCATGGAATTTGGCATTCCACTTAGGTTAGACGTAGACTTGACCCTCTTTCCAGGGTTATAGGCCTTGCAAGGTTTGGTTTAGGTTGACTCACCTTTGGTCGACTTCAAGAGAGTGGTTTGTGCAAGTCGCAGCAGACGAGAAGGGGAAGAAGAACGGCTTCTTGGGGTCGTCCACAGCTCCTCAGCCACCAAGAGCTCCTCCACACGACCCTAGCAAATTCTAAATTCGTTCTAGGGTTTGGGTGAAGAGTATTTAAGTAACCATGGTGTTTAGGAGTCCTATTATAACTAGGAAAAGAGGATTTCGGGATTGGCATGTTTGGTTTCCTATTTTTGATGATTTCCTCCTCCCTTGAGTGTGTGAGGCATTAGGAAACCCCCCCTCATAGTTAGGCACGAATTTGGGTTGCCATGAATGCATGATTGCATCCCAATCCAACTCTAATTGCCTCTTTTAATTTCAGCTTATTTATGGTTACGAATTTATGTATTTTCTAGCTTTATTTGATTTTTGGGTCATATGTGGTCCATTGGCCCAATTATGATAATGGGTCATCAATATAATGTTGGAAGTCTCTCCAACATTTTTATTAAATTTTTTATTGCGTCGTATTTTCGTGTTAACGGTTTTTCCAACTTGTTTCCTTATTAGATAATCGATCGCAATAACTCTTGAACCTCGCCCAAATGATTTTTATTGAATCAAATTCTTGATGGGTCATTAGAGGATATTATTTGAAGTCCATAAATGATTTTTATTTAATTTTCTGACTCATCCGAGTACGTGTGATAATGGTTTTACGACTTATTCATGAATTACGATAATAAGTCGCCCTCTGATAGGTAGCGCCGGCATTCTTTAGCCCAAATGGCATGACTACATAACAGTATGTTCCCCAGGGTGTGGTGAAGGATGTTTTCTCTTGATCTTCAGGAGCTAGACGGATTTGGTTATATCCTGAGTATCCATCCATGAACGAGAGGGCCTCATACCCAGCAGTGTTATCAATCAGCACATCAATATGAGGAAGCGGGAAGTCATCCTTCGGACATGACTTATTCAAGTCCCTGAAGTCGATGCAGATTCTGACTTTTCCATCCTTCTTCATGACAGGGACTATGTTTGCACCCAGTTCGGATAAAGCACTACCCTGATGAATCTAGCCTTATGAAGTTTGTCTACTTCATCCTTCATCTTCATAGCCATTGTTGGGTTGAGTGTGAATATAATTCATTTCTCCTCACATTTTGATGATGACAAGTTGTGATTTTAATGCATAACCATTGGAACATGTGAAATACATCATACCTGAAATTACAATATTCTAAAATCATGTTTCCAAGCACATTATCATTAATATCATGATAATATATTTAACTAATGATTTATGTGTTTATTTTCAGGGACAACATTTTCTTCAAAGGTAGTGTCGACACAACCATCATTGGTGTCAACACAATGGCTCAGAGCAAAGGCAGAAAAGTGAAGAAAAGATCATCTAGTGTCGACACTAGTCCAGGGCAGGTCGACACTAGAGACAGATCCCAGAGAAATATGTTAACAGGCCTCCATCTCAGGTCGACACTAAATCAGATAGTGTCGACACTAGAGAGCCTTCCCAGAAGGCCTGTTGTTCAGATAACCAAAGCAGGTCGACACGAGATGAGATCAGGTCGACACTAGAGAGCCTTCCCAGAAGGGCTGTTTTGCTGTCTGGGACATGAGGTGGACAATGAATCATCTCAGGTCGACACTAGAGACCTCTCCCAGGGATTTGATTTGCCAGTCTGGGAGAGTGTGTCGACACACCTCATGGGCAGGTCGACACACTCCGGAATCTCTGTGACTTAACTTTTGTCCTGGACACGTGGCACCCTAGGGATGTGTTGGATTAGCCTTGGACCATGTGCCCACAACCCCCAAGGGTACATCTGAGCAATTAGGGGTATAAATACCCTCCTATTGGCTCTCCACACATGAGAACCCTTTCAGAGCCTCCAAGAGATCCCGTTGGCGGCTAGAAGGTTCTCCTCCCTGTTCTTGCCTTCCTGGTGCATCCTCAAGCCAAATTCTCATCTGCTCAAGCAAGAGAAGTGGCAATTGACGTTGAAGAAGCAATTGGAGCACCTCAAGGAAGCATCAAGTAGAAGCGATTTCTGTGAAGAATTCGAGGAAGATCCTGAAGATCAAAGTGCAGAGCATCGTCCAGGAACTTCCAAAGATCAAAGCCCTTCACATTAGACCTTCTACAAGGGAGTACATCTGAAGAGAAAAACTATCAATCCAATTCTCATCTTCATTTTTCTCTTCTGAGTAATTCTAAGATTGTGCATGGGTTGTTGTATGAGTCTCACGAATTCACTCTTGTTGGACTAGATCTTTTGCTAGAGGATCTGAGTCTTGTGTTTTTCTAGCAAGTGGTTTGTGAGCCTGCGTGCTCAGTAGTTTGTGAGTCGTCGCACTCACTGTGTGGTTTGAGCCGTCGTGCTCAGTTTGGAGTCTTCGTACTCCGGTTGTTGTTTGAGCCGTCGTGCTCAGTTTGGAGTCGTCGTACTCGGTTGTGTGTTTAAGCCGTCGTGCTCAGTTTGGAGCCGTCGTGCTCCAGGTGTTTCTTGAGTCGTCGTGCTCAAGGGTGTTTGGAGTCGTCGTGCTCCAGTGTGAGTTGTACTCAGAGTTTTTGAGTAGTGTGGCCTCACTGTGTGAGGGGTGGACGTAGGAGTCACTGGAGGTGATTTCCGAACCACCTAAAAATCCTCTGTGCATTGGTTTGAATTGTGGTTTGCCTTTGTATCTCGCTAGAGCATGCATAGGGATTTCGTTCACACTACTAATTGTTTTGCTCACACTCTAACACACTTCAGATCAGTAAATTAATTGGGTGATTTATCTTTGATTCAAAGTAATTTTAAATTGCCTAAGCTTCGCGTTAATTAGTATTAGATCTATTCAACCCCCCCTTCTAGATTGATCCTTCAACCCATCTATTCCTAACAAATGGTATCAGAGCGGTTAATGTCTGTTACTGATCTGATTTGATTGCTTCCGGTTGATTTATGCGTTAATGTTTGATATGTGTGCTTAATCGCTATGATTCCTTCTTTTGGCATTAGAGCGGATTAACCACTCTAATTGTTAGATCTAATCCTTGTCACATTGATTCACTGTGATTAGATCTAATAGTTTTTGTGAGTCTTGGTATAATGGCAAATCTATTCAAACTGCATGAATCTCCTGTTTTAATTTCAGAGAAATCACCAGTCTCACTTTCATCAAGCTTTTCAAAGGAAGCACAAAGAAAAGGAGCAAAAGAAATTCACAAGTACTTTATGGCAAAGAGGAGCCTCAATGAATCCAAAAAATCAACCATCATAAGGTGTTGGCTCTAACAGCACATTCTAAGAGCTCAGAGCATTCTTCATCCTCTTCAGAACACAAGAGCTCAAATGGGTCTAAAAGGTCAGGTAAATCAACTCCAGATCCATTTGTGTATTCTAATTCTGATTCTGATAAAGATGAAAGTATGTCTTATGCTGAGTTGATTAAATTCTGTGAAAAGATGCAAAGTCTTAATGTACAACTGAACATCAAAATAAAGACTTGAAAAAGGCTTTAAAACATTGCCATAAAGAAAGTGAAAACTTGAAAAATACATGGATTTGCACCAGAATCATGATAAGAATCTTCAGAAGAAAATGATAATTTGAAAAATGAAATTGAAAAATTAAATTCTGAAAAAGAGAATTTGGAAGATGAAATCCAAATCTGTGAAAATAAACTGAATGGATTGAAAGAAAACCATGAGCTATGAAATCAATAGTCATTGATCTGAAAATGAAAAAGAAGAGTTGATTGATCTCAATAACAATTTCAATTTGATAATGATCAATTAAACAAACAAATTCTAATATGGCTCATGATCATCAAATGAATGAAAGCTACAAACAACTTGTTGAAGAAAATCAACACCTAAAAAGGAAGATTGAATGCTTGTACCATGACAAACCATTGGACAATGAATGCAGCAATCTGAATAATAAAATCGCCGACTTGGAAAAACAAATTGCTCAATTTGAAAAATGAAAAGAACAAGATGAAAAATGGTTTGGATGTCATGCTAAACAAGCTTCAAATTTCAGAAAAGGAAGCAATTGCATTGAAATCTGAAAAACAGAAGCTTCAAAATGAATTGAAGAACACAAGTCTTGCTTCTGTTAAAAATAAGAAAAATGATAAGAACAAAACAAAATTAACAATTGTTAGATCTGTGCAAACAAGAACTCTTCTAAGTCTAATGAAAAGTTAGTGAAAGTTCTTGTTCAGAAACAGACAGGGAAAGAGAGGAGTGCTACTGTCAAGAGGACTCATCTACTTCTTCCATCAATCCAAAAAGCTCCAAGGCAAATTCAGATTCACATCATGCCAAGAGCTACAAAAAGGCACCTCTTTCTTCACATGGTAAGCCTCTCACATGAAAAGGAGATTTCAGCAAATGCATTCATGCAAGGTAAGTAACAGGTAAAAAATCTCTCATTTACTTTAATTGTAATAAACCTAGTCATCTTGCCAAACATTTTGGAGTAAATAGCAACAGTTCAATAAACATGCCAAATCAGTCCAATGCTTTTATTGTCATAAATTTGGGCATACTTTCAGGCAATGTTGGCATAGAATGATAATCTTGTGCATACTCCCATGTTTCATGTTAATGTACATAAGAATAAAGATCATGTTCATGCTGAAAACACTCAGAAATTCTATGTACATGAAAAAGGAAACTTGCACAAAAGATCTCTTCTAAATTCCATGCTGAAAATCTCAATGATAAAAATCTGAAAAGAGGAAAACAAAATGTTCAGAATGTCAGTGTGTACTCTATACCAATAACTCTAAGATTAGAAACCAAGATTCCAGTGTTTCTAGTCTTCAGCAGAATGACACAAAATAAAATCATCTTGGATTCAGAAATCTTGTTAAAATCTAACATTGATTCATTGCAGGACCTAAGCAAATGTGGGTCCCAAAACCAGCTTGATCAGCAAGCTGAGAAGTCTTGCAGCCGTACAATGTAAATGGATTCAAGATATTGGCTGTGCAAGACTAGAAATGACTGGAGAGAACACAGGTTAAATCCTTGAGAAAGAAATGAAGATGTTCAGGTAAAATTTCTTTATCATTTCAAACTTGAATTGCTTGAATTGGAATGAATGTTTAATTTTTATCTGAACAATGAGAAATGTGTTTTCAATGCTACTCCCATCAATGAACTTTATGTCATAACAATGGAATCAGGTTTATGTTGTCATGCATGCTTAACTGTTCCCATGAGTTTGTGTGCATACTAATTGCTTGACTTCTTGGTATATCAAATGATGACATGTGGAAAAACAAGTTATGCTTGTTTGGAAAACTATCATCATGCGTGAGTAAAATACTCCTCCAAGTACCAAAAGTCAAGTTATGCTTAAAGCTAATTGTGCTCATAATCATGTGTGAATGCATGCTAACTTTTCATTCCATGCACAAATTAAGAGGGAGTAAATTTGAAAAAGTACAAAATTTTGTTAATAAATTGCCTGTTAATGCATGATTGATCATGTTCATATTCTTTGAGTGCAAACTACTTTGAATGAACATATCTGAATACTTGTATGATCATTTCAAATCATGTAAATCTTAGGGAAGTGAGCCAAAAGAATCCTTGAGTGAAACGTTGGAGAAATATTCCTTCATGTCTGATTTGTCATCTC